>JAHLSL010000007.1:17941871-18032577 GCA_025920805.1 Petroica traversi
ACACACACACACACACACACACACACACACACACACACACACACACAGAGGGAAGGGGCTAGCTGGGATAGCTGCCTCCCTAAAGAACTATGATACATAAGGCATTTGATGCATGGAATCTTTTCCTGGGCTTGCTGCTGGTTTGTTCTGGAACACTGGATGAGTTTCACAATCTCACTCTCTACAAGGTGCTTAGAGAAAAGCTGATGGACGAAAGCTTGGATACTTCGGATGAAAACAAAGAGCAAGTAAATAAACAGTATTAATAAACACTGCACTACATTATGATTGACTGTTTACCCACAATAAACCCTGTGATACTATGTTGATTTTTGCTTAGTTGCCCTATCAGATAATGCTTTTGCTTTAATTCCAAATCCTCATTCCCTTTCCTTACTCCAATAAGATAACATGGCAAATACCATAGAAAGGCAGCTACCCATTCTGTAACCAGAGACAAAAAGAGCCATCACAACTCTGATGCATCATCTGGGGAACTTTAATCACATTAAGTGAACCAGGCTATCTTATTCAGAGAAAACAAAAAGTCATCATGAAATGTGACCCATACCACCAAAGATTATTGTAACTTATTCTTCTGACAGGTGGATTTTGCTCAATTCTGTTACTTCAGTATTTTTCTTTATGGTGCTATCCTATTCACTACACATCAGTCCAGAAGTGTGCTTGAAGAGTTTTTATGCATATACTTCCATAGAAGTGTCTCCTTAGTTTTTTAATAGTTAAGGTAATAAAACCCACTGAAAGTACCCGTGCATGTGGATACAACAAACTCATCAACCAACTGCTTCTAAAAGCTGCAGAGCACACAAGGGCACATTGCTGAGATTACAGGTTTTTCTTTGCTAGCACATTTAAAACTGCTGAAATTTTCTCAGTTGACATGGCTCTGAATAAGGACATCTGCTAGGCAGATTTATCTCTGGGAGAAGCCACACAGGTTTCAACTACACTCCCTTCAACACTGCTGCTACCAAGTCATGAATTTCTAGGGCTGAGAACTAAGCTCACCTTTGAATTGTTTTCACTCCTGGCCCTCCCAGGTGAAGCTGCCAAGAAGATGTGCAATCAAAGTAATGAGTGATAATGGGAATTGCCAAATGGATCCCAGATGCACCAGCTTCTGCCTCTGTTCTCCACAGACACAGCACTAAGCCTTTAAGGGCTAATGTAATGTCATGGAGCAGTGCTTGTTCAGCATCCTTATCACGTGCAGGGAAGCAGTTTTCCTTTTGCACTACAGAGTGCAGAACTGAGGGCTGGACACAAAGATCAGAATTAGGAACATTGTTCTCTCTTCCTATTTTTCCATATGAAAATAGCAAAAAAACCCCATCAACTTACCTTAGAATAAAAAAATCTTTCTGAGCGCTTCATCATATAAACTGAAACAAGCTACAGTTTCAATTTTTTTTATTTATTTAATTTTCAAGCAGTTAGTTGTCCAGAAGGCATATGTTTGTGGGTATCAGTAAGCATGTGACAAGTGTAAAGGATCATTACAGACTGACTGGATAAGCCATATATCAGTCAAAGGTTGGGAAATCACATGCTTTGTACCAATACCCCCAGAGACAGGAGCCTTTCTAGTCTCATTTGAAATTAAAGGGAAAAGGAAATAATACATTCCTTTTCAAATCTGTGCTGTCACGCAAAGAAATGGAATAAAACTATTCATTAAGGGCAGTGAATGACTCCCAGGAATCTGTAATAAAAACATTTTTAGCAACAGTCTGACCTCATCATTTTTAAGAAATTATTTTTCTATCACTCAGAAAACAATTATCAAGAGGACACAGTAAATTTTATAATACAAGATTTTTGAGACATACTACCACACAACTAGCACACAACAGGCAAAAAAGTATTTTTTATTTCTTTTTGCTCTCTGCTTGCATTTACTTCAGGCACCCAATAAACCCCAAGGAAAAAAATCGAAGCACTGCATGAAGCTAGCATGAGATCTTGCTCAGACATATTCTGTTGAAGGGAATTCCAAGAAGGGCTGAGAGGTCACCTTCCCCTTTTTTGTTATTAAAAAACACTTGATTGATACTGGCTTTATAAAATATTATGATCATTTCCAATATGGATTCATAACAACACTGTCTAATTTAAACCCATTTTTCTTTCTATGATTTCATAGTGCTTAGAAAGAATAAATATTTATTTTTTTTTTGACAGCCAGGGAAAAGCACTTCAGTGGCCCACACTTCTGGAAGAGCCTGTAATTCCTAGTAGACTAAATCAAGAAGTGCAGCAGCACAGCATCTCTATCTTCCTGTGATATACCAAGCACCATAAAGTGAGACAGTAAAAAAAAAATGCAGAGATTCCAATAGGGGGATTCCCAAAAGTGGCCTAGTATTGTCCATAAAGACAATCAGAAATTGGACTGCAGTACACTGCAGAACAGAAACCATGTTTCTGTTTAGAAGCTCTATGATGCATTTATGGTATTTCCTGATAACAGTTTTTGACAGTAACTCAATGCTCAGAAGTGTGAAAGCTAGAAAACATTGTCTGTTCCTTACAATATCTCATCCATTTTGATGGGGACCTATGCTGATGCCAGAGAGTTACAGCTTCTGATGAGAAAGAAGTACCAATAATAGAAGTGACCATGTTTTCATGGAATTAGTTGCACAGAAGAGAACCTAGGGATAAATAGCTAAGGGTGACAAGCACTGAAAATGAAAAAATGGAAAATCACAATCATGCCTTCATAAGTCTTATCCCTCCAAATATGTGCAACAGGACATCTGGTGCTCTTTAACCTCTTTTAAAAGCAGCTACATATCACTGGGAGGAAAAAAATTTCTCCCGACCTACCAGTGGCACAAATGCAAGCAAAACTGATATAGTACTTTGATGTTTATGAGGTCTGTCTTCGCTTAAAACCAAGTAAAAGCATCACTTTTTTAAAGTGTTCAATATAAATCTGAAGACAGAAACCAAACAGAACCAAAAAAATGTTCCCTTAAAGATTCAGTGGGACTAAAATAACTGTCATGCAAACCCCTAACCTCTACTCCCTACTGCTCAGCCTGGCAGCCCTAATGGGTTTGCCACTGAGGTACCATATCTTACCACCCGGATCCACATTATGTTATGCTGCAAGTGCATTTTCTCCATAAGAATTAGCAGAAGCAACAAGCCATACAATAACTACAAAAATTACAGAAAAAAAAGCCTACTGCTCAAGAAAAGAAAGGGTGCATACAAAAATGCACTGAACTGGAAATGATACCACAGAGCCCTGCAGCAGAATGGTCTAGAACATCTAATTAGCTATTGCTGAATTTATCTCAAAGGTTTACTTTTCAACTCATTTGTAGAGATTTCCACAAGAGAACAACAAAAATTGTTTCGAAATCAAAACAGAAAATTAATTTGTAGGACATGTGCAAGAGACAAAATTCAAGCAGCTGCACTATAATCCAAATTATCTGCATTGCATAGAAAAGGCTCAGCCACTGTTTCTTGCTTTACTAGAAGCCTTACAAATACATCAAAGGCAGTTCTGCTGCTGTCCCATTGTCAGCTCAGAAAGGTTATCTAAATCCCATCTTCTTCCCAAAGACACAAATAAAGACTACAGAATAACAGGAGAACAAAGACTTAGTTTAGAGAGACCTCTGACAGTCAAAGGAAATATAACCCTGTATTTTTCACATGGGAAGCATAATCTTCTGCTGCTCAAGCATCTGTTTGTGAAGTCTCTAAGATATGTTAGGCCACTTCTGCACACATTGTCAGTTCAGAAAAAATATAACATGCAATAATTTCCATCTGTAGAAAAAACTCAGATTCTCACATTTATTATAAATTACCTAAAACTAGTTCACAAATACAGTTATACCACTGAGCAGGAATCTTCTTACCAGTAACCGCAGAAAACAGTACATTCAACCATTTGAACATATTAAACTCAAACAGATTTAGCTCAGAAAATATCCAAGGTGCAGAAAAAGATGCACCAAAATGATCACCCTTTTTGCTTTTATGTGACCGTGTGAATCTTCGCAACTTTAAAAATAAGTATTCCTAAAGATCATTCATTTACACTCTTCGTTAGAAATATAATTCAGCATCACCTGGGAGCTAAAAAAAATGTTACTGGAAACAATCCAACATTGTACTTTCTGACATATTTACTAAAAACAGATGAAGCAAGTGTTCAAATTACAAAATAAATAAAGCTCGAAGCCATCTGGGATCCTTCCTACAATGTCTTTCCCTCTTCATCCAAGCAGGTACTATTCCTGCTCTTAATGACGTCAAATTAAGATCTTCCAGAGAGCTTCAATGCCTCAAGATGAGACACAGCTTCTCAGTTGAGACTTCCTTACAGCAAATCAAAAGGGTAAACGTCTATCACATCTTCACCTTTTTTTAATGTACTGCATTTTGAGCATGCAAATAGAAATTCACTTCATTTTCCATCCCTTTAAGTTCCAGATACGCAAGTCACGGAACGATCGAACCTACAGTTTTTGTTTGATCCAAAACCTAATGAGATCAAAGGCTTTGAAACAGGACCTTTAATGTTTGGAATGGATTTCAAAGAAGCCTCTAATGAAATTTATTTCTTTTTATATTCTTATTTTTTATGATGGAGTTAAGGTATAATGGGGCAAAGATTTGAAAAACTCTGATGAGGACCACATTGATAATACAGAAGGGCTCCAGGAATCTTTTCAGTTTATTACCTACTATCTGCTAGTATTCCCTTCACCTTTATTTAAGTTGCATCCACCAAAGGAGGATTTTAGCCAGGGGGTTACAGCTGCTCAGGATATCCTCTGTGTTCAGATCTCATTTAATTGTATATTATCAACCATTCCCTGGAGAATACATTTAATAGATGATGAACGTGTTTCATGAACAAACTTTCTCAAGAGTGTTGTGAGATTTGAAAGCCCTGGCAGAGAGCAATGATCTGTGTAACTTCATATTCTTTGGGGAACACCACTGCTCTGTTTGAACTCTCAAACGGTGGGGGAAATGGAGCCCGCCATTGGGGGAGGAATTCTAAAAATAGATTAATGGGTAGAATGAACACTCATTGTGTTGGACTGAAATAAATTACACTTGTTGGCTTGGCGCTAAATATTCCAATTCTTCAGAGAGATCAAAAGATACCTCTGTTCTGCCCCCCCTGACCATTTTCTGCTTATTCCCTTTTAGCTTCCAATCCTGTAGTCTCTCTACATGTACAAACTGAGGTGAGGACACAAAGCCTGAAAACAGTCATTAGCTGAAGAGAAGCAGATGTTGCAGTCACGGGTGTCTGTCAGATGTAACTGTTTAGGAACCAGAGGAGAGGACACTGAAGGGAGAAGTCTCTAACAAATAATAGTATGACAGCAGGTAAAGCACAGGGGACATGACTGAGGGTACAATCAAGACACAAGAAACCTCTTCCTGCTGTGTTCATGCAATGTTTATTTCAGTAACATCTTGATCCACTTATAGATAGACAAAAAATAATATCTATAGTTAAACATATGGTGAAGGATCTGGGGCAAAGGACTGCCTCTAAACCTGTCCAAGTGCACAGCATCAGCATCCTAAACCATGGCAGTTTTCAAACCTACTCCCATGATTAATCAGAATATGACAGAAACTTAAAAATCTTTTAAAGAAAGCCTATAAACACAGTACTAAGAGGAAAAAAATATATGTCTTCAAAAGAAGTATCACAACCTACATACATATATGTTTTGGTAAACTTTTCTTCTAGATTAAGTCTTTGCGCCTTACACTTACAATACAGTCTGCAACACACATTAATTTACCTGGAAATTAGGTAAATTTGATCAAATTAGCAATAAGGTTTGATGAATTAGTTGCATAACCAAAAAAAAACCAGAAGGGGAATTATGTCCACAGCAGTACTGGCAAGTACTCATTTACAGCCAAGCAGCACCACAAGTTTCCAGCTCTCTCACTGCAATCAGGAAGCTATAAATAAATACGTTTTCTCATTTCACTGTTGTAAGGTCGTTCTCCCACCAAGTAATATTCTAGAAAAGCTGGATATTCCAAAGGTATCATTCTTTCCATCTGCATTTCTTCCTTTCGTTACACTGTTTTCAAAGAAACACAGATGCAAATAGTACAAACTGACTTGGAAAACAAAACAGACTTGGAAACCTTAAAGGACCTTCTGATGCAGCCAACTGTGTAAAAGGCAATAGTGTTTCTCTCAGATCTATGTTTATCTAGTTTTAATGAAGTGGATAGTACCCTCTTCTAACACATTGCTTTCTATCTATATATTTTTATCCAACTAGGAGAATCTAGAATCACTCGAAAATTCATTAACACTGACATTTAGACAACACAAAGCCATTTCAATTCAATTAAACAAACACAGTGTGTTAACCTTCAGCAAAAGAAGTAGCCGTTCATTTTTATGGGCTGCCGTAAACAGATTTCTGGGCTTCAAAGCCAAGATCAATAAAGCTTCTGCAAACAATAATAATCTCACACAGACTCCATCGACAGCTGCTCAGAAAATATAGGCTGATACTAAAGGTCTCAGTGACTGGGTGCTTTCTCAGTCTTTTCCCCATGCTCTCTAACATCTTAGTGCAAATGCCAAGACGTTAGTGAATTCCTTCAGAGCAGACACTAAAAGGAGCTCCTCCCTTCTTTAGCAAGAAAGTCTTCCCACTGGGAGAAAACCTGGGAATAACAGTGAACCCATGTGTTGCACAACTTCCTAAACACTCATAAGACATATTATGCTATAAGACACTATTTCCATTAAGCAGGTGAGAGATAGATGAAGTCTTAAGCCTGCCTCTTTTTCCTTTAGATCAGTGCTATCAGCTTAACACTAATGGAAAGCTTTCACTCACCCACAGAACAGGCACAATTCAGGGGCCAGCTCTGTCCACAGTGACTTGCTTTCTTTCCTGTAATCTCATAATGCAAAGTAACAGAGAACAATTCAGGAAGAGCAGCTTCTGAATTCCTTAGTCCTGCTAAAGCTGCCAATGCAAAAGCCAGCCATATCTTCTTATCTACACCAGTAAACATTTTACTTCTTCCCACTTACGTCCCCAGAATCTTCTCGACTGCCCGTGTGCAGGGATTTGCTTGGGTTTAGGTTTAGTTGTTGGTTGGCCGTGGGGTTTTTTTGTGGTTTTTTTCTGGGGGGGGAGAGGGCATTGTGTTGTTTGGTTGGATATTTTTAAGCAGTTCTTTGGAGCAGAGATGGTATCTTCTTCATTAATGCCATACTTCAAGCCTACTGGTAACTGATATCCAGCAAATGCAGTAGCAGTGCTGTGTTTTACCAAGTGCAGTTATTATCACAATAGTCAACAGAGGACACTTAAATAACTGGCTGATCAGGAAACACAAAATGGAAAGAGGTGGATGGCAACTCATATCTTTGCTCTTCTACGTATATTAGGAATCTTGTAGGCACAACATCTCTAAAATTAATAATTAACAATGAGATGCAATGTCAATGCAGTTACATAATCCCATGTGGCCAGTATTAGAGCTATGCCTTTACTGTGGCATAAACTTAGATCCTTATGATGTTTTTCCTTCTTTCTCAGCAAACTGGCCTGTGACCTAAGGAAAAGGGATAAATACAGAATGAGTACAGAAATTCAGAGACTTCCTCCTATCTCCTCTCATATGTCAGTGAAGGATTGAGGTGAAAACTCAAAATGTACTCTGTGATAGCTCAGAGACCAGGTCTCACTCAGGTCAGTGGATTAGGCTGCTTGAGAACTACTGGAAAGTCTTATCTCTGTATAGAAGCTTAAGGCTTAATTTTGTGTGGTCAATATGAGGGTTTTGGAGGGCTTATGTAACTCCACAATTGTTGGTTCAGCTACTGCATTAAAAGACAGAAAGTGCACATCTTCCCTTTGGAATACTTCCCTACAACACTACGCAGAGGTTCATAATATATGAAAAGGAAGCTATCACACGTATTTCTGTCAGACATTATACATCAACAAGGCACATTACATATATTTTATTCTTTCAGAGCTTAGGACCTCATACATTGTCTGATCTGGTGAGATAAAGTATCATGTAATCACAAGCATCAGAGATATCAAAGGAACATATAGGGGCCAGCTATCAAAGTCAGGGTTTAGCTGTAATTTTAGGGTACCCCCAAAAGTTCCAATCCCGTGCTAATTTTCAGCTAATGAAATTAGTAACTATGAAAATAGAGTGACTTTGAAACTTAGTGGGGGTATTTATTAAGTAGGTGCATGACACCATACTGGAAAATAAGCAGTGTTCTAATTTGTATGTACAACATATTAACACTTGACGCACAGATGACATTCTGCTGAGCACCTACAATTTGCAGATGAGGTGGTTCTGGTCCTTGCTGGATGCTTCTGGTTTGTATTTACTGTATTTCTTCACTAGAGTGCCAAAATATTAATTTTCTATTCATGAACTTTTCATCCAGAGGAATCCTCAGCAACTCAGCACTTTCTGAAGCAACAAAACAAAATCCAAGAAATAAGCCTGGTGGGGTAAATTCCCATTTAGGTTGATTCCCAAATCACCTTGACAGATGGTAAAAGAAACCAATTCATGGGCTACAGCAAGGCAATTAATTTAGGTCTTCTAGGTAAAAGTCTGTACAGTCTATAACAACAATTTTTCCTTCTTTTCACTACTGCAAACTTGTGCCAGACTTAAAAGATGCCATTTCTAATGAAGTTTATAAGGAATACAAAGTCCTCCAGACAGCAGAACTGTTGAGAAGTGGGTGCTACTCTGTCCAGTTGGCAGAATTATTTCTGCTTTCAAGGGCATTCAGTAACATTAGCTACATTCATTTTGAAAGCAGTTGTTCTTCTGCTAGTAAACACCATTTGTACCACTGCATAAGAGGTTGCAATGTATTGTGATGGATTTGGAAGCCTACTTGGTTCTGTCCACTCCTGCTCTTACCCCTCAATTTATGAATGAAATCTACCTTTTGCTAGGAGGGTCTCTTCAGAGGCAAACAAAATGCATACACAGAAATTCAGCAACAGAACTGTGAGGAGGCACTGGTGGAACTTAAGGGAATGTAAAGGAAACAGGTCAGGGTTACACAAAGCATCGGAGCCCTATGGCAGAGGGGTCTCACTGCTGAATTCAGTTTACCTACAGAAAATGTATTGTCTAGTCATGTGGAAAGAAACTGATAAACTTGCTTCATCCAAAGGCAGCAGTTTATCACACCTCCGACTTCAGAGGTTACAGGTTTACCCAGGTGAAGTCAGGTGACAGGTACTTCTTTTTCACCACACCTGGCCTAAATGAGGAAACCTGTTGGTAGGAAATGGCACCCTTTATACCTCTCAACATTAAAGAAACTGTCTGAACATTCATTTGAGAGCTCATGTAGCTGCCATTTTATTTTTTCTCTCTCATCCTGCATTGTGAAAACACCATGATTTGATCCTTGATCTCAGGTAGATAATATAAAATATGTTCCTATATCAGTATCTTCATTTACACCCAACTAATATGAACAGCTGAATGAAACCCATACTTCAGAAAAAAAAACAAGTAAAACTCATTTTCCCTCTCATCACATAAAATTATGTCAAAGATGAGACTAATCCTCATGAATCACACAATCCACTTCCTTGAGGCATTCAGCTACTTGAGTCATCCTGCATGCTTATCAGCAATTTGACCAAAATGCCAGCAAAAAAAGCCTCTCAACTGCAGACATGTATGTGGGTGGGATGGGTTGGCCCTGGCTGGACACCAGGTACCCACCTAAGCTACTGCATCACTCCCGTCCTCAGCTGGAAAAGAAAAGAAAATATAAGGAAAGGGTCGTAGCTCAAGATAAGGACAGGGAGAGATCATTTGCCATTACTGTCATGGGCAAACTGAACAGACTGAAGTTGCAGAAATTAATTTATTACCAATTAAATCATAATAAGATAATGATGAATAAAATTAAATATTAAAAATACCACTCCCCTCCGACTTCTTCCCAGGCTCAACTGCAACCCCAGTTTTCTCTACCTTCTTCTCACAAGCAGCAAAGAGGAGTGGGTTAATTCATCACACACAGTCTCTGCCACTCTTTCCTCACACTCTTCCCCTGGTTCTGTGTGGGGTCCCTCCCATGGAAGACAGTCCTCCACAAACTTCTCACACAGCCCCTTCCCATGAGCTACAGCTGTTCACAAACCGATGTAACACAAGACCCTTCCATGGGGTACAGTCTGCTCCAGTGTGGGTCCTGTATAAGGTCAGAGTCCTGCCAGCAAACCTGCTCCAGTATGGGCTCCTCTTCATGAGGACCCAGGTCCTGCCAGGAACCTTCTCCAGCACAGGCTTCCCACAGAGTCACAGTCTTTCAGCACACACCTGTTCCACTGTGCTCCTTCCCGGACTGCAGGTGGATTTTGGCTCCACTGTGCACCTCCATGCGCTGGTTTCAAATGTGACAGTGGACTAATAATATACCTACATGTCCTGGTTTCAGCTGAGACTGAATTAATTTTCTTTCTAGTAGCCAGAAGAGTGCTGTGTTTTGGATTTACTATAAGAATAATGTTGATAACATAATGATGCTTTTAGCACTTACCCTAGGCCCAGGACTTTTTGATTTCCCAGTTTCTGCCAGTGAGCAAGTGCACAAGAAGCCAGGAGGGAGCAGCTCACCAGAACTGGCCTAAGGGATGTTCCATACCAGAGAATATCACACTCAGTTTATAAACTGGAGGGATTTGGCTGGGCATCACTCAGTGAGTGGCGAGCAATGGTATTTTGCATTACTTGTCTTTCTTGAGTTTTATTCCTCTTTCAACTTTTGTTGCCATCCTTTTCATCACTATTATGATTATTATTATTATGTTTTACTTAATTTTGATACTTAAAGTGTTCTTACATCAACCCATGGGTTTTACATTTTATTTTACAATTCTCTTCCCCATCTGCTTAGGATGGCAGGGACTGAGACTGTGACTGCATTGTACTTAGTCGCTGACTGAGGTTAAACCACAACACACATAAATAACAATTACATCACTTTTCAGAGGGAAGGCATTTCCCCCTCATGAGACACTGCTGTATTAAACCCTACAGCTCTGATCTGGCTGTACTGGAAATATTTGCATAGTTTAGGGGGGAGTAAAATGAGTTCACTAAAGAGAAAATGCATTATGTGCTTTGGGGACAGCAAAAGGAACATACAAGGGCTCCCTTTTAAATACCTGCTGCCACTTTGCCTATGCTGCATACAAACCCAATATAGAGAGTTAACATCCTGATAAAGAGTTTATGGTAAATTGGGTCTAACAGAGAAGGCTATTTTACTATACAGAATTTCCCACATTTGGACAGAAAATATCATCCATGGCTTCCACAGGGCTTTCTTCTTATTATCCCATGCACTTTGCTAAAGAATAGACTTTCATTGTTTGACACATGGCATATAAGACATAAAAAATGCTATACTTTAACCATGTTGTTAACAGCTGTTCCCCTTCTGCACTGGCATTCACATCATCAGCATTTAGTGGATACAGTTAATGATGCTTCTGCTAAAAAAAAAAAAAAGTGTCCAAGACAGCAAGGATGATAATCAGAAAGTGTTCAAGTTTTCAGCATAGAAATTGAAATCTGAAAATCCATTTCCTTTTTTCTGTCCTTCCTTTCAAAAGCACACATGCAAGATACTGATGGGAAAAAAAAAATGGCACCACACTTCATTATGAATCACTTTCTCCTCTTTCAACTAATCTATTACAGTTTTCATTAGTGGAAAGTGAAAGTACAGCAAACAGATAATAAAGTACAGTCCTCCTAGTACTATGGTGCAGCCCCAGAACATGACCATTACATGCTTTCTCACAAGACAAGCATCAAAGGCAAGCAAATGTACTTGTCCAAATGGTACTACTTACAGCAGATTTGTGCTGGCTGCAGCACGTAGTTATCAGGGCCAGTCAAATACACCAAATTTGGAAAAGGCACATTCTCAGAAGCGAACATGGTGTAGAACGAGTGATAGATTGTAACAAAAACACACAGGGATAAAGAAAAACAGGAAGAACTGAGGCCAGTGGAAGCCAAGAGTGAGTAGAGTTGAGAAGAAGCAGTAAGATCTATAGTTACTTATTTCTACGTATAAGAGTAGATTAAAAGTTTCTACATATAAGAGTAAATTGAAGGCCCAGAACACACAAAGACACATATATTACTTTAACAGACCAAGAAAATGTTCTTTTTGGCAGCACCTGACTGTCCTTCCCAAAGAAGAAACATGCTTTGGTCTGACTTCACCAAAATCCTAAAACCAGCAAGACCTCTAGAAATATAGTTGAAAAAGTTCTATCTAAAATTCAAAGAAAAAGTAATGACCAAAGCACTCAGCCAAAGAACTTTGGCATGCTTTAATGCCCCTTGGAAAAAAATCAACCAAACAAAAAAACCCAAACACTCCACAAAACCCAGCAACTATTAGGTGGGCAAAATCACAGCAGTGGGTTTGATGACTCACTAAGAGGCTGTGTTATCTTTTACAATCTCTGCCCATGCTGAATATGCTTTTCTTGAGCTGCTGCCTGACTCTGAAGCAGACAGCATGGGCTGGAGGTCATTCTTTTAATTGTCTTGCCAACTGAATCTTCTTTAGGACAAACCCCAAGGACTCTCTCCCTAAAGCTCTCACTAAAAGCAAGGGATCAAACTTTTGAGCACCAACAGTGACTACAGCCAATAAAAAAAAAAAAAACTGCTCAGAAAGTCAGACTCGAAGAAAAAGATTAAGAAAATTAGAATTCAGTTATTCCAGCTGCTTGGTTCATCCATCCCTTATCAACCTGCTTGTAGGTTAATCAATACCTAGATAGCGAATGATTTCATACACACAGTGACCTTGCAAAATATTCCAATGAGAAATTCAACCAGGCACAACAATAAAACTGTTTGCTACAGCGGCTGTGAATAGTGGGAGCTGAAATTAATATTGAAGTCATGACAGTACATTTTGCATTAATGCCAAGTAGAACATATCAGCAACATGTCTGCTTCCACACCCTCTGAGAGGAGATGAGGTGAGGGTTTACATTTGTGCCCCCAGCTCTTTTCTCCATTGTGCTGACACAGGTACTTGGAGTGAACCAAACCAAAAAACTGTTGTCTTGAATTACTTTTCTGGATCACTGAACTGGTTCCTCTCATGAACTTGCACACTAGAGTTAAAACCATAAGGCAAAAGCAATAGCCAGCAGTGGAAATGTTTAACTTGACATCACTGCCAAGATCTAAACACTGCCCAAGAGAAATGTAGACAGTATCAAATACTAATTAATTAAACATTCATTACTCTACTATTTTTAAACAACATGCACCATGAAAATGTAACCTACTATGTGCTAACCTCAGTGACCAAATATTCTCAAATCACTAGCAATCAGAAAAGGATTTTTAAAATCCTGCATCTCATCTCTCCCCTATCTTTTTATCATTAATAAATTTTAAAATAATTTTTATCATTATTTTGTATAGACTTGTTTCTATATTTCCCACTTACTGCTCTCTGTACCTCTCATGTACTGAAGAGTAGAATAGAACATGGTTTAATTTGGATTGTCTTCCTCTTTAATGATTACGTCATTTTAAAAATACATTAGAGAAGCACCGGCCCATCAGATGCCTTGCGTTTCAACTAGTATTAAAGTACATGAGTTCAACTGGTGACACTTGCTTTCCCACATTCCTCTTCAGCTGTTGTTCAGCCCACTTGAACCTTGCTAACACAGCTGTTTCTTTTCTTTTCCACCCCTCAAGTGGTGTGTCTGAGAGGACAGTATTCCTGACACAGATGCCAGAGCAGATCTGCACCATTCTCTACACAAACTGTTTCATCTCACCAAAAGGTAATATAACCAAGTTGCCTCTTACTCAGAGCACAAGATCTGCTCTAGTGCTCACACCTCCTGGTATTTCAGGCTGGGTGCACACAGTATTTTTAAACTACAGCTCAGCTTTCACTTAAGAAAAATATGCCATTAGAGAAGCAGAGAGGGACAGAAAGCTTAGTTTTGCTTTACTGGCAGAAACCACAGGTAGAAAATCCTCATGGTTACAAAGATCTACGCTTCATAATTCCTAGTAGTCACAAGCTGAAATTTTTCAAACAACAATCATCAGCACTTCAAACTTCATTAGAGAATACAGTTCTGTTTCTGCAGCTGGCAAGAGGAAGACGTCTCAAGTACAGAATTATATTGTGTTTGCATTGGTAAGGTTATGGCTGCAGGGGTGGCTTCTGTGAGAAGATGCCAGTAGCTTCATAAGAGTTGAGTCTGGTTTGGCTATCAAAAAAGTTGATGAGTGATCTCTCCCTGCCGTTATCTCAACCTAAAAACCTTTTGTTGCAGCTTTTTTTCCCATGTCTGGCTGTGGAGGGAGAATGAGGGTAGTGTGGAAAGAATAACCAAGGAAGGAAAGAATAACCAGACCTCATCTTTCCACTGATCTCTTGTATCTGCCCATGATCCTCTACCTGCAAAGCTTCTCTTTCCAGAAGGGGAGTGGGCAGGAAAGGCCTTAGCTGCAACATGCTAGGAGTGAACAGCCTGTTAAATTTCTTTGCCATGAGCCACCATCACTATTTTGTCACTTCCATCATTAAAGGTGTTCAGTTTGCCTACGCCAACCCTTTCAAAGCCTTCTGCTAAGGGAAACATTGTGCACAAGGATGTAAAGAAAACAGTAAGAAGCGAGAAATGAGGGACTTGCTGCAGTTAAGGATTCAAAGCTGATGAAGTAGAGAGTTTTAAGTTATTTTTAGACATTGATGCAGTACTGTAATGTGCTAAAACCTTAAAAGCCAGCATCATAAGACACACTGCCTTGGATTCTGTAATAAAGCACTTGCAGCACACCAGTCCATGTGTCAATAATTGAGCTTCAGGGTTTTTTTCCTTCTTTTTCATTTTTTTCTTTAAATAGTATGCTGATATTCATACAAGAATATTAATTACTTCACTGAATAGAAGTGTCCTAGGGCTTTTTATCTCCTGCTCAGCGTATTATGATGTACTACATGGATTAGACTGCACCAGCTGCTAATTTTTTAAAAGAGTTTTCACTCAAACCTTCTGCATGTGTGCTATTAGGCAGGAATTGTCAGGTCAATTAGGACTAGTGCAGCCAAAGCTCAGAAAGTGGCTATTTGATTACTAAAGGGATAAAGCTGAATAAAGGACATGGGAGATGCAATAATGTTAAGAAAGAAGAAAATTCATCTAATGGCTAGACAGACATTACTTCATGGTCAGGAAAAAAGTTGTAATTAGTTCACAGCCCCAGCATGGATTTCTATATGACCTTGAATCAGTTCTCACCAAGTATATTATGGGATTTGAGATCCTCAGCTCAGAGGTACTAGAACCATGCAAAATCAGAGCCTATTTCAGGAACACCTGTCCCTTCTGTTTTTTTGAATACAGGTGACACAGTCAGTGACTTCAGTAAGATACTAAAACCTACTTAGCACAGCCCCTCCAGACACACTAACACCTCCCTCTCCTCAGACTCCTTATTTAACCACTCCGAATACACCCAAAGTGGTCCATAGCTGGAAAATTTCAAGAGGCAAAAACATTGCAGAGATTTAAGACTTAGCAGTGAATGGATATTTATTAAGTACATGGAGCAGACACAGAGTGGCATTGGTTAGTCAGGTTCCACACTTCCCTGCCCCTCCTCCAGAGTTACTTTAAAGACAATAAACTTTATAATGAAGTATTGATAACATCTTCCCATTTAGGCTAACAGGCTTATCACACACTCCGCCACTGAATATGCTGTTTTAATTAGCAAGATGGATCTCAGAGCTGATATGTTCTGTTGTGCTATAATTTCTGCCTTTACAGTAATTTTCTCCTGTTTTTCACAGTATAATGTGCTATAAATCCTACTTAGGCTGCCTCACTGGCCTGTTGCTGCTCAGAGTCAATCTTTCAGGCCCTCCGTTTCCATGACAACTTTCTGCCATCCTCCCATTTGCAGGATTATCCTACAGCCCCCTGGGGAGATAGTTTCAAGTCTCGATGTTCGATGCTCCCAAGTCTGGAGCTCCATTCATTCCCCCCTCTGCCTCCAGGAGATTTGGTTTGCCCAGCCTTGCCATGCTGCCTGTGCCTGGGGTTGCACCCAGGGACCTGAGAAACCAGTCCTCTCTTTATCCCCCTGGAATGGGGTGCCTAGAAGAATAATTCAGATTTGGCTGGGTAATCCCTAAACAAGTCACGAACAAATTAAATAACCTGTCCTCTCACTCCATCACCTTTTGTTTTTTTTTTTCATTTTTCTCTGTATCCTCTGCTCCCACATTCAATCTCCACACACACATTTCAGACTACAAGCACATACTCTTAGCTGTTCTTAATTTTCAGCTTTTGTCATGTTACCTCTCTCATATTCTTGTTTTCCTCTATTTTATCTGGCCTCTCATTTCTTTTTCCACTCCATAATATTTTCTCAAATACTACAATGCTTTTTAAATACAGCTGTGATGATCCAGAAACCATTACAAGGTCATCCATCAACTGCTCCTGCTCCCCCAGGTCATACACCACATTCCACCAATACTTAATTAAATTTCAGTCTTTGAAAAGACAAGCAGGATTTTTTTTTTCTCTCCTATGGGTCTCTTTGTTTACTTTTGCTTCAATCTCATTTTGAGTTGTGAAACATTTATAACTTAGGAGCAAGTATAAAACCCTCCATACTATTTCAAGAAGGCAAAAAAACCTAGGGCTGACAGTTCCCTAGAGCTAAAGGAGAGGCAGAAGGGCTGCACCTGAGATAGCAACTTTTCTGAAGCCACTGTATAAAGACAGCAATTAGGAGCCTCTAAATATGCAGGCAGTGGGGAAACAGCATTTCTCAGATTTCCCTCTGCATGACCTATTGATTCTCCAACCTTATTTCTGTTTTTATGGATACAGTTCTCTATACACAAAAGGTACGTAACAAAGTTAATAAAAAGAAACACGATGGGGATATATACACAAACTATCCTTAGGCATCTAGTAAAACTCAAAGCTCTTAGGTTTACAGTTTATGAACAGACAGGATCTTGTAGATCAAGCTCCTCTGAACTCTGGCCTAGCCACTGAGCTGAAAGCCCAGGCTAGGTGCTTCAGGTAGGTTGGGTGAAGAAGGAACCTCCTTATAGAAGATCCATCTATAAGCTTATAATTTCCACTGACCTAACTGACATCTGCAACCTGGCAAGTCTCCAGCTGGACTCCAGCGAGGTATGACAGACTTGGGCACAACAGCACTTCATCATACCCATGGCACAATTAAAAAGCAAAATGACTTCTGCACAGAAAGATGGGATCATTCCCATCCTTTACTCTTCAGAATAATGACAAAGGAAGCTCTACTAGATAGCAAATGGAATCCACAGGTGTGAGTCCTACTAATTTTAGAGCACACATTATGGTATCAGATTGCTGATAAAGTGAAATATATCTTAGCTGTAGCCAGAGTATTAGCAGCTACAGAAAATGCTGGAAATCCTTCAAAATTCAGTAACATCTCTACAATCTTTACATTTCCACTCTAGTCTAAATTTCCAAATGGCAATCTAGGCTTTGAAACACCTGCTGCCATTTCAGCTCCCGACCTAGCCCTTAAAAGAAACCTTTACAGAGAAGCAGAAACCAAACAGTGGAGCAAAAGAGTTTGGACCAACAAAAAATAAACTTTCACTAGGAAAGCCTCACTTAAGAGTTTTTTGTTTTGTTCCCCCCACTAAATATATGTTGTCATCAGCTCATATTCAATAGATATCATGAGTAATGTAAATAAGATAATTCTAGTATTTTTAATTTAATAACTGGGATTATTTTTTTCCCCCTGAGTAATATGGATTGTAATTCACTTTTTAGAATTTAGTTTTTATACAGTCTGAGAAGTCTGATTTTAAGACTGATAAAAGATTATACAAGAATGAGGTGAGAAAATATTATAAAATACAGAATTAATTCCCATTAGGAAAACTTACACAGAAGTAAGTATATTTTTCAGAACTACAATTTCTGGAATTTTTTTTGCTCTTGTGAGGCAGGTTCACCTTCCATCTTGCACACGAGAACTTCAATAGTTAAATGAAGCAATATTTGCCACAGCCAGTACATATTCCATATTTCTTGCCAAGAATTCAATCATTTTAAGTGTGTCACATCACACACTTTATACAGATTGGCAAGTGTAACATGTTTGTCACAGTTATCATAGGAATTTCAGCACATTCATGAAAGTTTACTCTCAACTGGATAAAGTGCTGAGTTGAAGCCTAGTTTAAATTGTTCTTTTCTTCTCAACCTGTTTCTTGCTTTAGAACTAGACTCCCTTGACTTGGTCTCCCTTGACCCAAGCACTGTATTTGTTCCAATTAATATAACAGATCAAACTGTTGAGAGGTTTTATTTGAATTGACACTACATAATTATTAATGACTGTTTTTAAATGGTACGTATGAAGAAGAGGCCATGCCAGATCTGCACTCCATCTACTCTGATGTTCCACCCCTAATGGTTGTCACTATCAGATACTTCACGGTATCTCCTTTAACCCTCTGGTTAACACCTACTAATAGCCTCATTCCCCTTCTGAGCTAGAGCTTAATATTAAATGCCCTTCATCTTATTAAAGTGAACAGAAACTGTTCAGATGAGTCTCAGATTCCACATCTCAAGCCACTGACTCATTTGAGCATTAAAAATTTAGTAATTTCTCCAGACTACATCCATGAATTCACCTGAGCACACATCTCAGGGAGTTCATTGACATCTCTGCTGTTCTAATAAGGACTTCCAACACACATGGTGGAAGGCTATCCTGCTTCTAGCAGGACTAGAGAAATTCTGCAAAGCTAAGCTCACAAGGACCACAAGAACAAAGTTTTTAGTCCATTTCTCTCAAAAGGTACATGTATTCCTGCACCAAGAAGTGGGGTTTTGCAATCAATTATACCCCCAAACACCTCATAAATCAGTGACATGTTTCCATAGTGAGGCAATTGCATTGGCAATGGTTTTGTCCATGAGGGCAAATGACTAAGTCATAAGTCAGCCCCCAAGTCTGATGAGCCCAAGACAGACATGCCAGTCAAGATAATCAGTTGATAAGTTGGAAACAGTTCTCAGAACCTAGAACAGTGCTCCTTACAACTCAAAGAAGATTGCTAGAACGCCTTTCTCTTTTATAAAATAAGCTGCTGTTCTTTTGTCATTAATGAATTGTCTCATTTTGTAAAAAAAAACAATAATAAACCATGAGGTTGATGTTTTCAGAAGCATCAACTAACTCGAATTTTGGCTGTTGTGCTCTCACTTTCACTTCCACTGTGCAGATCTCCAGACCACAAGCAGAGGGACCAGTTGAGTTCTGATCCATCAAAAATTAGAATAGTTGCTTTATTGGAGGGATTCTATTCACTTTTGGTTGGTTAAGGTCACATGGATAACTTTTCACCTCAATTCCAATGGCAGCATTTGCATAAGGGTAGAACATTGGAGCAGCAGCCTTCTATTAAGGCTTGTTTTGCTGAACAAAACAACATCCTGATGCCTTCATCAGAACAAGTGCAGAACTTGGCTCATTTTTGAAATCAAGGAGGGCACAGTAATCTCATGTTCTTATTAAAACATTTTAGATTAATAATTTATTTCTGTGCACCTCACAAAAAAAAAAAAAAAAGCTGCTCTCTGAAACTGTACCAGTGATTAAGAAAAACTAATTGTGTAGTACAGGTTGTACAGCAATTTTAGAATTTTCAAGTATATTGAAAATAAATTTACAGTGCACCATACACATGCATTTCTCCCACTGTCCAAGGCAAATTAAAAAAAAACAAAACCAAAAACCAAAATAAAAAAACACAACCAAAAGTCACAACTTATTCAGAAGCTTTTCAAAGGTTTCAAACTCCTGAAAACTCACAGCATGACCAAATCTTTGTTCAGGACAACCCACCAGCGGTAAACTGACTCCATGCAAACAGTACCACACAATTCCAGCTCCCTAATATATACAAACTGCAAACAGTCAAGACTGTGATTATGTGGAAATTGCTCTAATGCTCCTCTGACAGCACTCCAACTGAGAAGTCTCCCTGAGCAGTGAACAGCTGTTGTAGAGTATTTACATTTACTTCTGATCTTGGAGAGTGCTCTCAGTATAAGCTGTCCAGTATAATCTGCAAAAGGATGACATACTAATGACTACCTGAGGTAAAAAACAAACAATCAAACAAAAAAATCATGAGCTGTATTGAGAAATACTATACTTTTTAAAAATTGGAGGGCCAAAAAAAGAACTTTCCTTGTGGACTCAACCATGCAAATTTCAGTCCAGATCTGCAGAGTTTTGCTACACAAAGGCCTTCTCTGCACTTGGCACTTGCTGAACCTTTCAATAAGGGACCTGACAATGCCCAGGGACTGGACATCTCTCCATGCACATTAGAAGGCAGATGTGCATGTGCGGAATAAGAATGAGGGAAGTTGATGGCCTTGTGAGCAAGAATTATCCATATTTTATAGATAAACAACAGGTTCCTGACTCCTTTTTGATATGTTCACTATCTGTTATCAGCAACTTGAATCCATCAGTTTTTAAACAAGGAGTTGCATTTTTCTGACGACAGTTTGTTTTCCTATGTAGAAATGTATTGGATACTGAAATACTGTGTGTTTTGGAAACAAGATTATCCTCATCAAAAAAACAGGAAATTCAAGGAAAAAAAACAGAAGGAAATATTGCACTATCTAAACTGTGGCATTAACCCGGGAAACTGCTTCAGCTAAACTTGTTCCAAGAGTGGAGTAATACCCCTGAGAAAACACACATTTCTAGTAACAGCAGCAACTCAATGATACTGGCTGGAAGAAAATTAAGATAAGTATCTCAGTTTTCCCACCACAGCGTTCCTGGTCTGGGGTGTAGAAACAACATTTCCTCCTGATACTGTTATTTCTCACATGCTGTATTATAGCATTATCTAGGGATGCAGGTAAGATACCAGCTAGCTGGAAGTCTATTTTGTTTGATAACAAAGCTTATGCTCTCCAGACTGTATAAAAATTGGGTAATGAGCTTGCAAGCTCTGTTCCACTGCATTTTCATGGGAGGATCTTGGTCTCTTGGTACACACAGAGCAGGGATATGGAGTTTCTGCACTTGGTGTCATGGCCCACATGATGGAGATGTGCTGCTGGGACCATATGTTGAAATTCAAAACAGACACTTCAAAGCACAGGCATGCCAAGGCACCAAGGTCAGAATCACAGCACTCCAAAACAAAATGTTAAAGTCTCTGGCAGATCAGGATTAAAAACAAACAAACAAACAAACAAACAAACAAACTCAACAAATTAAAGCCTGCTATAAAACTTTCCATGACAGATTCCACTGGTTCATCAGAGTTATTCATTACCAGGTAAATAACAATTGATTTTAACGTCCCTGCACACATCCTGACTCAATAAACTGTTCGTTTTTCAGCTGATGAGCTACAGCTCTCCCTGAGATAAATATCACCCAGCTTTAAAATTGCATTAGAATACATCCATGTCAGTATGATTAATGCAGGTTTTGTTTGGTGAAAAAAGTCAGTGAATATCAGGAACTACTTTGCTTATGTAGCTAAACATGTATATATTAGGTTTTCTCAATTTTACTATCTATAATAACAATTAAAATAAACATTACCTAATTAAGAAATAAGAAGTGGGATCTACTTCAAGCTGAGTCAGGCTAGACTTTTCTCCTGAGGGCCACATACCCATTGCTTGAAGTATAACATACCTTTTCTGTTCCAGTCCAGTTTTCACCCTAAAATGCCTTGTATGTCTCAGAAGACAGAGAGAACTCTTGATGTCTTCCACACTCACCCACACCTGACAACACATCCCTTCTAGTCAGAAACAATCCCTTCTATCCCTGTCAAGGTATAGTACAATAGAAAAGAGGATGCCCCCTCCCATCCCCTAAAAGTAAAATGCTATTTCTTACTCTTTTTGCAACATTATCAGGCATCTCCTTACAGGTCTATTTAACCTTCCCTTTCCACAGACACCACTTGAATCCCAAGATTCACATAGCTCATCTTCCTTGGCATCTTGGACCCAGTTTTCCAGTTCTGCAGACATTCTTCGGGTACCTCACAGCCCAGCTTGCCCAGCATTTTTAGGGTTTTTTTTAAAACCTCTTTTCTTTCTTATTCCGTCCATTAGCACTAGCCATCCATACCTTCCCCTGAACATTCCACTTGCACACTCTACCCCTCTTGAGCTTGAGAGCACTGATTGCATCAAATTGAGCATAGTTACACTTAGTGGCTCATTATCCAGCAAGGACGGGCTCCAGCCATTTGAAATCTCCATTTAAGCTCCCTGCTGAGCTCGCAGGCTTACTGAGACAAGGATGCACTGAAACTTAGATGGACACCATGCTGCCAAGTGATCGACTTATTTGTGCCTTGCACCCAGAGAATACTTGAAATGCACAATCTGTGATAATCTCGCACCCATTTGTGGGACATGATAGGCCAAGACAAGGCAGAGGAAGAATGGTCCCCCTCCACACCCCACATATACAGATGTAAACAGCCTGCATAGGTTGTTTTCACAAGCTATGCAGCTGCTGATTCAGGAACTCATTTGTGCATGGAAGCATTTTCAATTAAAGAAATCTTTACTACCCTGGAGGTGAGAACTCTTTTTGCATTCTGCATTATTTCTTCTAGACCAAGGAGTATCAGGTCAGGCACAGCAATAGTCTGGCCCAGCACATCCCAATGAGCAGCTTGCTTGTGCTGGATCATGGTGGCTGCAGCAAAATACTTCTGCTTTCCTGCTTCTTCTCAAACCATAGTCTAAGCTAATTGCAACACATCCAGACAGGGATATAAGGAATGATAATCTGATTATTTTTTGAAGCACTTTTTCAAGCCATGAATAAAGTGTGGCATTTCTTCAAAAGTAAACAGGACAGGCTATCTTACAAAAAGCAGTTAAGAGTGCAGATCCTCCCTGTATAAATTGTTCAATCCCACAGGCAGAAAGTGTGGAAGCACTTCCAGACAATGGAACACAGATTTGTACCTTCTACTTAGCATCAAAAAAAGGTAGTTCTTTCATCCACAGAAATATTTGGTTCTTAGAGCAGTTTGCCTCTGAATAGAGGAGCACTGTGCAAAAAGAGGACAAGGATTATTATGCTTTATTAGTCATATGAGCACGGAGGCCAGGGGGACAAAAAGGGGGAGAGCTTGCACAAGACTGGGGCACGGAACAAAAAATCCAGCAGCAACAAAGCTTGGAGAAGGAGAAAGCTTGGCTCAACACACTGGGGACTTAATTGCATGAAAAAACTGAAGTGTGCAAAAACAAAGAGTGTCTTCAATAACTCTTAAGTAGAAGAAAAGGATGAAATTAAGCAAAGGAAATTGCAGTTCGAATGCCAAAAAGGATTTCTTTTGAAGGATTTTGTTTTGTGAGTTACATATGATGAAAGACATTGAAGACTACATTCTGGCAATATATTGATAGAAGCAATGCTGAACGTGCCACTCTGAGTTTGTTGTGCCTTGCCTCCCACCTCTCTTTTTTTTTTTAAAAAGGTTGGCACTTTTTTTTCTTCACCTTCGGCATCAGACAGATGCCAGAATAGCATTTGATATTAAGCAACAGCCTCACACCGGTACCTTCGGAAATGAGCCTCAGTGCTCTAATTAGGCCAATACATCTTTGGCAATGTCTATAACCCTTACATAGTCACAGCAGTGAGAATCATGCAATCATGAAATCTAAGCAGGAAAACAGATGGTTGTAAATAAAAACTTTGTGTGTAATTCATTTTACAACATGGTGCGATGTCTCCAACTTGATAAAGAAATGAGAAGGAGCAACACTGAAGAGATCTTTAGTTTGAACTCCTGTGTTTAATTTGGTTCATAGATTTAAATGAAATGCAAAGATTCAGATTCAAATGAGTCCATGAACACATTAGTGTATGCCACAGAACTGGGATGCAGCTTAATAAAAGTGGGATAGCTCTCAGAGGACGGCAATGCACTGATTTTCATTAGTGCATTTCTTTCTCAGGAAGATGCAAGCAGTGGCACTTATGAGAAGGGAGACTCATGGACCTCTGTAGGAGTGGGCCATGTGAAAAAGCTGGACACGTCAGCAGTTAGGATGCTTGAGGTCAGGACTGAAGCAAATTCCTATAGTTTCTCTAAGGAGCCCATGTTTGAACCATCAAAAACCACTTCAAATTCTAGATTCAATGAGCAAAAGCATTGCAGGACTGAAAGGGATGCTGAGAGTTAACAAGTAATGTTTTCAGCAGAGTCAAGTACATGGAGCGATGTACGTGCAGAGAGTTGCTTCAAGGTGAGGCTCTTCTAGCAACTTCTAACAGCAGGAGGGTTACAGGGGAAGGAATGTGTCACAGAGAGCTCACAGACATTATCTAAAAATTATCTACCCTATGATAAAGCTTCCAAATGAATTTCATCAGCACATCATTACTAAACTCCATTGATTTGGAAAAGAAAACAATTAATGCCAAAGCCAACATCTGTGATATCTTTTAATATGATACTGCAAACCACAGGAGTGTAACTTAATAGCTGAGCATTTTGAAATACTCTAAGTTTTACTGGAGCATTGGAGAAGTCTTTAAAATTTGAGCAAAAATCATCCAACACACAGACTAGTGCTATTACATGCACCTGCGCTCCTGTTACGGGAGTTGTCACAATAACATGAGCAAACACACACAAAGTCTCCAGAGGATACATGCTACTAATAAGTGATTCATTCAGTGGATGAGAGAACTGGAATCTGCACACAACATGCAAATGAGACTAACAATAAATGATGTTTGTTCATCCTCAGCCCGCATAACAGTTTATCTCCTCAATAACACACAACTTTGCTCATCTTTACCTTCTCCAGCTTGAGCAACTCTTCTTCCTCAGTTACAGTGAGGCATCTTAACTGTGCAATTAAATCTGAAACTTTTGGAATCTAAGTCAACTGTATAAACAATATAAGGAGTATAAGTAACCAGTTCTGTTAGGCATTGACAACACTCAAGCTAGAGGAGCATCCAAGCAAAGGTTCTGAACAAGTCCAATGCTGGCTGTTATTGGGCAAGCAGCTGTACATTGCCTTCTTTCAGGCATCAACTGCCCATTTATCTCCTTTTAAAAAAACTGGGAAATCACCTAAGGTACGTCAAATTTAATCACCTAGTTTCACAACCTGGATGGATACCCTTCAAAGGCTATAATGAAACCTAGGGAGCCCCAAAGAATCAGCATGGTGGTGATGCCAATGGGAAAGCTAACGAGGCAAGGTGGATCTATTTAAATCCAAATCTCACTTTGTGACATATCTGCAGAGTATTTTTAGGACTATAAAAACACTACTGGAACATTAAAGAATACAAAATAACCAAAACTAGTCTCTCACCTGTGGGGTTTGCTGAGGTGGGAGGAAGGGAGAACAGGCTTGCAAAATGTGCCACATAAGTCTGGTAACCAAAACCTAAAAGTGTAGTATTGTCCCCAAAGTGTTCAGAAATAACAAGTATCCCTTTGACTTCTTTTCAAAGGAAGGAAAATAAACAAAAAAGATTCAGGGAAAACATGAAATATGTTTGCCTTACACATTTTCTTCTTACTCTTGTGAGTCATTCCTCTTCAAAATAAAAAGAAAAAAGAAATACAGGGGAGCATGCCACAAGGCAGAGAGAAGACTGCCATTGAGATAACATATGAAAGTCTGTCTTCATAGTTCATCATCCTAAAGTTCTGGGTAGCTTAGAGCCTTTGCATGAAACTGTTATTGCCTCTGAGGAGGAAGAAGAAAGAAGGAATCAATGGCAGGGAAGAAAAATGCTATGCAGCTCTGTGCGTTCCTTTTATTACTGTTCAAGAAGAGAAATACCAGAACCAGGCTTCTGGCTGTTGTACCAGAACCCACTACAACCAGAGATAATAAAGTCATAAAACAGGATTACAGAATTCCTGGACCATCCTTTACTGCCCAGCAAAGGAGTCAGACAGGTAACAGCCAGAGAGTCCCTGACACAAGAGTCAGGAAACTGCCCTGGCAGCTGCTTCAATCTCTAAACAAAGACTGCAGCCTTACCCCAGAAGAAAAACAATTGGATTTTGCATGTAACATACGTATATTTTGTTGAGGCAGGTTTCTTTATGTGCTTTTTTCCCTACTTTCGAACAGACATGTTGTCAGCAGGGGAAGTCAGACCATTGCACAGTAGAAACTGACTCCAGGGTGGTCAAACTCAGCACCCCGGGCCAGGGTATACGCAAACCTTTGGAATGCAGTGGACAATTTACACTTGTACTTAATGACTCCCTGGAAGCTACAAGAAATAATTTGTATCAATTTAGATCACCTCTAGAGTCAGGATTCCGGCTGACAAAATTTGTGTCTCAAATGTGGGCCTATCCCTACCACATTATAAATCAACCTAAAATAATAATAAAAAATCTTATTTTTGAGGGAAGAGAACCATGGCTGGGGGTCTCCAGCCAACAAGAGCCCCTCTTTTTTCTTTTTTTTTTTTCATATCCTTCTGCAGCATTGGCTGCTTGTAAAGACAGCAGCACTAAAGAGTCAGAATGGAGAAACTGGAGCTAGAGAAAGGAATGTTTTCAAAGAGATGTGAATTTGCAGCAGAGAGTAATTACACATTCAGCTTAATCAAGTGCCTGTGACCCTAACATCCAGCTACTGCACATTTCTCTGGGGCTCGGAAGCATCTCTCACCACTAATAAACTCCCACCATCTTTACACAACCAAGTCAAGGAGTAACTTCTATTCAGTCCTTTTTTTTCAGGATTAGATTATCACTAAGCTACCCATTGACCTCATCCTTTATGAACACACAGAGAAAAGGTCAACCACATATTTGAATTATTTTTCAGTAGAAGGTTTTATAATGAAAACTCTCTAGTCCTTCCTAGAGTTGCCAGTCCACCAATCTAGACAATATTTACCTGTGTTCAGGAGATGCTTGGCTGGCATTAGTCCCGACAGATTCCTGCAGCATTCAGAATGCATTACTGCTATGATTCATCAAGGGATACTGTTTATTTTCTTATTGTCCTTATGTGGGACTTTTTATGCTTACAAATTATCTGTGAATGTCCTTAGTTCTTCTCTGAATACTATTAATCTCTGCTCATTTAGTAATGCCTAAGTGTTCACAAGTGGATACAAACCTGAATACCAAGTAGTTTTTTAAAAAAATAGAAGTGTTTTGTTCTTGTAAGGCACAGCACACTGCTTCTTGAAAGATATTTTAGGTTCCCTATTGCACAAATGTGATACTTGACCACATATACAGTAACCTTAAAGCAAGGCTAGGGTACCTTTTCTCGCTCAGTGTTCATCTCAAACATTGTCCTTTTGGAATGCCAAGAAGCAAGTAGAAATTCATAGTTTCTGTGGGATTTTCATATTATTACCATAGGAAGAGTCTATATTTTGTAGTTAAGCTATCAGCTGGAACTTCTTACCTCTATAGAAGAGGCTAGAAAAACTATAGGTAGACCAGGAAATGATTATTTATTTCAGTCAAGCTGTATTCAAATAGCTGATCTCAGGAGACAAGTGACACAAAACTCATCCACAGTCTCCTTTTAAAATATATACATGTGCTCACCAGCTAGACATGGAAATCTCAACTTCAGACAGACTTTTCCTTTTATGCTGACCACAGATTATATAATCTTGTATATTTCACCACAAGTTTGAATCCAAGCTAAAGAAAGCTTTTTTCCTTCATCCCAAGGGGTCTGATATTGCAAGCCAGAGCAAGCTTTCAATACCATTTCCACAAGATAAAATGAAAATACAAAAATCCCAAGTAATTTTATGAAGCAGCTTTAAAGAGAACAGGTAAAATACCAACTTTATTTCTATTCCACTCCCTCGCTTAGAACAAAACAACTACTAACTCTTCATCAGCCATGAATTATGCTCTTGACCTGATCCTGGCAGTGAGCACAAAGACAGTGCTGTGTAAAATACCCAGTAAAGTATTGGACCTTAATCTGAATTCTGTAAAAATGTTGCCTAAGAGTCCTCTTTGCTCGTATTTTCTTCATTCTAGAGCTGGGACCTCAGGTCACAGCATCTTTTGATTTTTTTAAAGGGGAAAAAAGCCCTACAGTTGTTTAATCTCGGAAACATTTCCAGAGAGCTTTCATTTGCAGATAAACTACACCTGCATAATCCAAGCCTGAAAACCTTTGCTTAGAATTCACCATGGGTATTTCAACACTGTACAGTATCTGTTCCTATACTGAAATAGCATGAAGCTCACAGCTTTTTATGGTAGGGAGACAAAGACATCAGAACTCCAAAGCAGATGGGTTCAACTGCAGCTATTCATTTTATTTTGCCAGAGAGACCCCAACACAAACACACTGAAAGTAAGTTTTTCTTATCAAGTATGTGTCCTAGTGACAATATTACAAAAATAATTTAGAACCAAACACATAATTATGTGCATTTATTTCAACCTTCCATTACTGGAGATAACAAGATGAATAGTGGAATGCGAACTTTAACAATCCTGTAATTACAGCCACTGAACCGTATGTTATTGAAAGAATTGTGCAAAACCCAGATGCAAAAGAATCAATGGGGTATGTAAATAGAAGTGAAACAGTAAAATAATCTAGTGATAAAGAAGTAATGTGCAGCACTAAATAGCTTCTCAGCATTTCTTGCCACAATGTTTAGCAAATACTTTAATTTTTTTTCTTTCAGGTTATCACTTTTTCCACTACCACTCTGATAGCTGCTGTGAACAGTTGAATATAACCAGAATTATAGAAATACTGCAGGATCTTCAGTTTACACAGATGAGAAAGGCTTAACTATTACAGGTGACCAATATTAGAACCAGTTCTTACAAGGACCCAGGGACTTCAGGCTGACCCCACAAGAAGTAGAACTCTCCTGAATTCCAGCAGCCAAGCTGCTGCATTCACACCAGCTCAGGAGTTCTCCTACCTCTGGGGTAGGCTGGCAGTAAAAGCCAAACTACAGACACCAAAAGCAGACTATTTTCCAGAGGCAAATTGAAGTTCCTACTAATACACAGTGCAGTCAACTATTTTAGCAAGATAAACTAATTTTCTTTATGATGGGTAAAGATCAGGAGGAAAGGACAAGTTGTACTCCTTCCCCAGAAGAGCTATTTTGTAACATACAGATATCTGTATTACAACACTCTGAAGCTATTTTCTTCTTCTACAGAAGAAGAAACATGCACCTGGATTTTAACCTGCATCCTAATGCACCTTAGCCTCTTCTGAATGGCCTCTATTCCATTTAACCTATTATTTGAATCCTAATTTTGACAGCACAGGTCAAAGAACCTTTTTAACCACAAGTGTCTCTCCCTTCTCCACAAACACATCAAGAAAGGAAAAAAAACAGACTCTACTAACATCTCACAGTATACCAAGGACCCTGGATCCTGTCCTGACATGCAAAACACAGCCATTTAATCAAGTTACCACAGATCAGCAATGACAAATGGTGTATTCAGGTGTGATATGAAAGGTTAGAAATATATTATAGCCTTTCTTCTCCTGAAAGTGAGAATGTACTGCCATCCCTAATGGCTATTTGGAAGAATAGGAAAAATTTCACACTAGCCTAGACACTGGCCAGTACCAGAAACCCAGCATTAATTCTAGAACCTACTTTGCAAGTCAGCCCTCCCAGCTTGCAGTGTCCACCATGCTGCTTCTCAACAGCTTCCTGCACCAAGAGTGCTCTGCTTGTAGCAGCTCAAAATATCAAGCATTTTAATGTTCTTGCCTTCCTAATGGTACAACTTGGCCAGGTTTAGCTTAATAGTCTTTTTTATCATTTATAGGTCTGTTTGCTAGGACCATCCTTAGTAAAGCTCTGGGTTCGCTATTATAGCCCAAGGATGAGACAACTAGGCAGCCCAATCCCTGATCTTCCTGAGCTTACAAGCTGCTCTACTTGTCATCACCATAATTTCTTTTCTTCTAAAAGACAAATCCTCAGTCCCTTCTCTTATTGAATTTCCTGCCCTAAATAACTAAGCTTTCTTAGCACTCACCAATATCCCAAGTATCTTTTCATCTTAATAACCCACACCTTCTCCCTGCTAAACAGGTTCATGGTTTTCCCAACTTCTGAGGCTGCCCTCTCCTGCAGCACACAGATGCAGTTGACCACTGAGTCCCACTTGGAGGAAATAATGAAGCCTCTTTAACCCTTGATGGGGCTGCAGCCGAGATCTTCACCTCACAAATATCGAACAATTTCAAGGCAATTTTTGAGTAGGGCCTGAGAGTTTATATAAATGAAGTGATTAAAAGTTACGTATGGTGCATTTTACATCAATATTGGTTGGTGGGTTTTACTGGGATATATCACTCATTTTCTGGCAGGCAGTCACAGAGCTCCACACAAAGCAAAGGATCATCCCAGTATACCACTGAGACTCTTTCAAAGTGAGCAGAGATCAGCACTGAAGACTTGCTATTTGTTTCACCAGGTCTTGGCATGATTTAAAGAAATGTTTCATTCTACATGTTTTAAGTGCTTTTTAATAACTAGAAGTATGTCCTTGTTTTTCAAGCTTCAAAACTTTTGTTGGTATTAAAAATACACCACCATCAGCTAGATATATGCCCAGGAGATATTTATCAAAACAAAATGCCAACGTAAAACAGAATAATTTTTATTTGCCCTCCTTCTGTATTTCCCACTGCTTAATTACTCATCAGGTGTTAGTTCAGCAGCATCTAATGAAAACATCCTCCTGTGCTTCTGCCTAAGTGTCCTGCTTAGAGGTGAAAACCACTGATTGCTGAGTAATCTTGACTCCACAAGAATTGACAGAGTTTAAACTCCTTGCACCTCCCATTAACAGGTTTAAACACATCCGTTTGATTAGACATACAATTAATGCAGGCAGAAGAGAAACTCACACCTCAGTAATTAAATGGGAAAAAACACAGGGAGCCCAAATGCAACGCCTCTTCCCAGGTAGTTTAAAGTATGCAATGTTACACTCTGCATGTAGACAGATTGCAGACCCTGAGCTCATTCAGATCCCTTTATTTCCCAGATCCTCTGAAACTAAAGGATAAATGCAAACTCTCTGTGTACAAACAAAAGATCAGAAATATAACTTCTTTGCAGCAGTCTGATTCTAAAATGTTATCTATAAATAGCAAACAATTCACAAACTGCTTCTGCCTTCAATCCTGGAGCAGATGAAGTATTGGTTGTCTTTTTTATTTACTTTGATATATACTTTACCTGGAGTTGGCACAATAAGTACTATTTATTGTGGTATTTTGTCTCCCCATACACTGGAGGGAAACTGATTTTCCCCAACTGATTTTAACATCCAACAGCCCTTTGATATTTAGAGACTGAAATCAAATGTATTAATTGCACAGCATGGGAAGGAGGCTCTCCTTGTTTGGCCTTTCCTAATCTTTCTCCCACCTGCTTGAGTGTGCAAATTTTATTTCACCAGAAAAAAAAATGAAGTCAAAACGAATAATAATGTCCCAGACATCTTCAGGCAGAGTTGACAAGCATCCGTCTTGCTCACAAGCCCATCTTATTTTACATGGAGGTAGCAGCAAAAGTCCCATCCAGCAGATACTCACTTCCAACCACACAAATTCTTCAGCAATAAAGTAGGATACAAACAATTCTGGAGCTTAAACTGAGAAATGAGAACTTAAGATCAAGTGACCCCTAAAGGATATATCTCAGCCAATATAGTAAAGTTAGATGAAGAAGATGAACAACAGATCAACCATGGTGCACATTAGGAAGCTAAGGTATTTCTAGTGGATTTATCTAATTGTTATGAAAGTTCAAAGAGAATTTAGAACTGTTCAAAATCTAAGATGGTATCAAAGTACTGCCTATGCTTCCTAACATATTTAATATATATATATATATTAATGACAATAGCAGCAGGCCCCTTGTATAAATTGCACTTTGTTAATAAGTAGCAAGTAAGATTAAATGTTTTATTTGTCCTGACCAGTAGGGAAACAACAGACATACAAACTACTGCATAGGCAGGTGCTTCCAAGCTAATTAACACCTTTTTTGGTTGGACTAAGCTAAGACAAGTTGCAAAGCACATATGCAAAACATGCAAGGAAAGCAAAGGGAAGAAAATACACCTATGCATGGAGGGAGAAAAGGATTAAATGCGGATGGGGTGAATAGCACAGCAAGCATTTTCGAAATCTCGGCTAAAATCATTGCTTAGTTGGCTGGGTGAGAGGAGGTTAAGATAAAGGTAAAACCTGTCTCTGAGCTCCTGTTTACCTCAGCAGATAAACAACTTTGGATTAAAGGCATAAAAAAAGCTGAGATGTCAGCATACTTCAAAAGCAGAACATTTTACTCAGTACACTTTCCATTAGCTGGATTACTTCTAGCTCTCTCTCTCTCTCTCATATATTCCTCACTGATTTAGCTTACAATGGTGTCAATGACAAAATTGAAGCTACTGATAAAAGCCTCATGGAATCAGTCTAATCCATGCAGCATAGACATGCTGTTCCCTAACGATACCAAGAATTATTGTTGGGTAATTTTCTGCACAAAACCGGAAAAATAAAAAAGACATGCCTAGTATTTTTTCCCTTTTCCCCTCCATACATATTTTTTTCGAATCTGTCCTTTTGTGGCAGGAAAACCAAATTAACAAAATTAATTTGGGTGATGTGGGTACCAGAAAGGAAGAATCCCATGCATTAAATTTGATGTCTACAGAGAAAATCTGAGGCCAGATTCCTCTTTGGTATTAAAAAAAAAAAAGAAGGTATTAAAGTAGGTAAACTAAATAGGTCCGGAACATCAAATAATCTAAACACAATTTCTAAGTTTATGAAGTTTGAGAGCTGTTCATCTCTCTTTCTGCATTTTGAACCCTCCTTTTTTCCATATTTTCTTTTTTTCTGCTGTCACCTTATCAGGGACAAACCGTGGGGAGACACGATAATAGTCTTCAAGTACCTGAGGCTGCTGCAAAGAAGGAAATAACCCATTCTCATCACCCAGGGTGGATAAGGCAAGAAATAACAAACTTTAGTTGCAGCAAAGGAGATCCAAGTTAGATATACAAAAAGGTTTTCCATACTTAAAATATTGGATCCCTGGCTCAGACTGCCTGGGGAAACTGTTGAGTCTCTGTCACTGAAAGTCTCTACAAACAATCTAGATCACCACCCACCCAGAAAGACACATGCCTAATTTAACTTGCCTTGTTGCAGACAGGCAAGATGATTTTTTAAGGCTTCTTATCCTGAGATCCTGGGATCTCACAAGGTAAAAAAGGTCTGGATTAGATCTGGTAGGTACTTGTTAGACAGGTTACCTGACAAATTAGCTGTTGTCAACAACTTAGTAAAAAGGGAATTCTGATGACTTTAGTCTACTAAGGTAGCTTTCTCAATCCCAGCTCTAAGTTGAAGTCTCAATTACAACCCAATGTTTAGACTGTCTGCAATTTATCATTTAGTAAATCCATAGATCCCAATTAATTACAGTGGGTGTTTCAGGAGGCATATTGGTGACACATCTTAATCTAAATGGTGCTTTGAAGTGGCCAGGAAATACAAAGCTGACCAGTAGCACATGCTGAGGGTACATTCCCAACTCCAGCAAAAGCAAGTAGCTCAACATCATCACACAGAGGTGAAAATAAGGCAAACACACATCCACTGTGCAGAAATCAGATGGAGAGAGAGAGACAGGGCTTCATTTGCTTGTCCAGTTTTGTACCAGTTGCCAGACTTGAGTTTTAAAGTCATATAATGCATAACCAAAGTAGCTACATTTTGCATGCAATAACTTTAAAAAACCCAAAATGAAAGTTGAGTAAGACAAAATAACACAAAGGTTTCATGAACAGAGAACTGGTTTGCTTGTTTGGAAGCTAATGCATTTCTACTGCTTTAAGAACACTCCAGTTACACATTGAACATCTCCTTAAGCAGGAAAAAGAGGAGATTCTCATTTCACTGTGATCTTTCCTACCTCCCTAGGTACACTCCTCATTTCTGTAAGCAACCCAGCCAGGTAATGAAAAAAAATAGAATTTTCCTCTTCAGGTTTGATCATTCTAGACTACACAGAAGCAAAATACTCCATCATAAGCAGATCAAGGGAAACATAGACAAGAATTCTACAGAAAAATCTATAGAAATCTATTGGAAAAAAATGTTTTAAGAGTCCAGTATAGTACTTTCTTTGTTTATTGTCACAGAACACAGCCTAATTTTGCACAGTTGGATATGAATAAAGTATTCTAGAGATTATATGTCATTTATCTTTACCTGAGTTCTAGCTAAAACAAATCTGCGAAGAGAGGAATTAGAGTTTCCTTTGGTCCTTAGCCACCTTGAGGAAACCCAAGTATAGATGCTAATCTGAACATTACTGAGTACTTTGGCTCTAATACCACAATTGTGACTACAGGACTGAAGCTGATCTACTCAGCTGTCCTGCTGCTAAACTTATAAAAAGTATTTGGCACACCAAGCCCACGAGAATGCCAAGCAACATATGAAAATCAAAATAAAAGCAGTCATTGAGTAGGAGTTTTCTTCTGCTTAGACCAGTGCCATGAAAGTTTATCTCCACTGCTTGCATGGGAATTACATAGAATAAAAATCTGTATGAGAAGGAAGCCAGAGGCAGTCCTGCACCAGAGGGCTTCAGCAGGTGGCCTTTTATCTGAGAGAGTGGGGCTCACTCAGTGTCTCTCTGGCCTTTCCAGAAAGCTCAGACAATATTAAAAATGCTGCAAGCTACTACTTCAGGATAGGGTCACTGTCAGGATCCATTAACTCCAAAAGGTGCCAGTATGAAGGAGGAGCAGGGAGGGGAGAGATGGGAATAAACAAAACAAATATATGGTGTTTTCACACTCACATTTACACAAATGGCAAATGAAAGAAGGACGTGATCACTGAAGAAAATGAAAGACTGAAGTCAGATGAGAGGAGAGCACCCAACACAACCCCACAGAGACTTGAGGAAATGTAAGGCACCAAGCAGAGAAATTAAAGAAAAGAAAGGCAGAAATTTTATATTGCTTTGTTTTTACAGAAGATGACATGCTAATAAGATTCTTTCAGATGTTTTTTTTCCTAAAAAACCTAGCAGCACACTGGTATTTTATTTCTAGCAACAAAGACCTTTTAGTGTCTAGGCGTGGACAGGCACATTACTGGGTATCCAATATTGGTTGTGCCTTTACTGGTGCATTTAGCAAGCTGCAGACCACTGCATTTCTCACTAGAAATCACTCTGGGTATATGGAGTACCTCATTCTTATTTATATTAAGGCTGCATTACACATTCAGTGTAGGGATCCTTACTCTGTGTTGCCTCTATACATCTTCTACACCACCATCATTTTGTAGAAAGGCCTTGGAATAAACGAGAATCATGTCTGTAGGTTATAATCAATTATTGTACTTTATTTTTTACTGTACATGTTATTTCATTTCATTACTGCCCTGCTTTCCTGTGATGCCTATTGCCAGTGACTTTAGAAATAATATTACATGAATTTTATTTTTGCCCTGGACTCATCAGAAGGCTGTTCCACTGACAACATGAGGAAAAGTCAAAAGTCTATCCAGAGCAACTTCCCCTCCACAAGTTTATGGAACATAACTGTGAGATGTGTCCATATAAGGTGCCCATACACAGTCATGATGGGTATAATAGACAAATCCAGATGTATGTACTATACACAGGACAGCAATGAACCAATTAACTAGAATTAGATGAACAAATTTCCGGGCTCTGCAAATAAAAGCTACAAGTTGGAATACAAACTGCACAGCTATTTGCATTTACTTTTAGTGAGCTCTCAGGAAAGTACTAATCACCTCCTCAAATCCCTACATTCCATTAGAAAACACCATAAATCGCTCTTCTTCTATCTCATATGTAAGGGGAATACATCTTTCAATATACTGCAATTATACCAGTTCTGGATCTGAAATCTACAGTTCCAGAATTCACTCTGTGGCTGCACTGATAATTCAGTGCAGGCTTTAGCAACTTAATGCCACTTTCAGGACACAGTGATATTACATTCAGACATAAATCTGTTTGGCAAGATGCAATTCCACACTTTCTCACCTAAATTTTTCCCATTTCTAGAAAACCCACACACAATTTCACCCTGCAATTAATATTTCCAAGTTTAACTTTTTAAACTATCTAATGTACGGAGAATGTTTTTGCCTGGGTAGTCCCCAATTATTATTATAATAGAGAAAAAGATATTAAAAGAGAAGAGAAAGGAAAAGGAGAAAAAAGTAGTACTTATGAGAGGAAAAGAGAAAATGCGTAAGATGGTGTGAGAAGAGGGAAAAATACAGAGGAAAGAAGAAAACATGTCAAAGCAAGTCTGCAATAAAAAAAATTAAAAAGGGTCAAGAAGGAAAAAATATAATACCTGTTTACTGCGAGATGATATATAAGACAAAACATATGATTTTCATTATAATCCCCCATTCTGTCTGTTGGCAATTCATTACAATACAGCACCTCAAGTATCTATTATACTTTTCAATCTGCTAAAGAAGAGATGTTAAGAAGATAGATGCTGAAGTGTGGTATCAATATTTCCCTACAGCCACAAACCTCACTATCAGCACAGATAAACCTGTGCCAGGATACCTTTCTTATCAGAATACAGGCAGCAAACAGTCTAAAATCATGTTAGATTGAAAAGATCATTCTTGTTGCAGTGCCCTTAGAGCAATAAGAAGAGCAGCACAAACATATGTTGAAATCAAAATGCCTTTGCCTCTTGATACTGAGACATTAATTATGTACTGGGAGTCAGCATCAAGAGAATGATTTCTCCTTACTGAACTACATCTGCTAAGATGCTGAGCTACAGATTTAAGTACAAGCACTCTGGTCCAATCTCATCCCTTCTTAAATTCTGGGAATAAACAGATTTGTGCAAATTTTGTTCATCAAGACTTCTTATGCCTGAAAATTGTATCTAATGAGAAGTGCTTTGTTGTTTGCTCCTAAAAGAATAAAAACCTGCTCCTGACAGTAAGAAATCTAATGTCTGGCTAACATTTCCACACTGAAGGAAACGGTTAATTACAGAGCTTTATTTGTTTATGAAAAATTCTAGGGGAGTAATAAAAGTAATATTAAGGGTCATTAGTGAAAAACCTTCCTGACAGTGAGCTCTATCTGGCTGTGAAATTGTCTCTCATAGGAAAAGGGTCCATTGGTAATTTTTAACTGAATTGGACAGAAATCCTATTGAAAGTAACGGAATTCAACACAATTCACTCAGAGCTTCAGAAACTCCTCATTAAATCTTCTGAAGAGCTACAGCCTTAGATGCAGGGTTCTAACAATGGTCTCAAAACCCCTAGGGAAAGACTGCAATTCTGAATTCACAAGAAACAATTCACAGGACTATTCCATATTGGAATAACATATGAATTAATCATTCACACCACATGTACTCACACACCCCACTTGATCTGGCTTATGAAGTCTTTCTCACTTCTAATTTACATACAAATATTCATGTAGCCTTCCATTTTTATATTTCAGGTTCATTATGTGAAATACCATTTGTTGAGCTATGCCAGTCAATAGTTATGAAATTGGAATCATTGTAAGAAATATCAGTATATTTTTCTGTAAATGACAACTTTGATTTGTGAGTGAATTCCATGCTTTGTAGTTAACAGTGATAATAATTACCTTTATTTCTTCTATTATATTTTTAGGAAATTGTTACAGTTCTCCGTTAGTACCTTGATTTTTTTGATGGTTAATCTAAATAGTCCTAGGAAGCAGCATGTCTTTGTTATCAGCTATCAGGGAACTCTTTGTTCCCTGGGGAAAGTCCCATTATTTCCCTGTACTGTGCTTTCACCTACTGCACAATGCTGGCTGAAAAATTTCAAAGAAATCTGATAGGTTTATTTACTACAAGGCTGTCAGAAGGGGCAGATGTAAAACAAAATTCAGAAGTAGAATTGCAAATTAGAACATGTTAAGTAGGTCCTAATTCCTTACTAGTTTAATTTTACTAAATTAAATTTATTCCCCTTCTAAACAGGAATTTACTTCATCTTCAATACCACACCACTGGACATGTTAACAAAAGCAGAGCAACAGATACAGACTGAGTGATGTCATGAGGAGGATTTCTTCAAGTATTACTCCCTATGAAGTGAAGAATTTCTTTCTTCTATACACACAAACATCAAGGGGCTGAGCACAGAGAGGGTGTCTCAAAGACACAAATGCTTCTTGCTACGATTTCCTACTCATTCTTCCTACTCATTCTTGTGCCTTCAAATATATGTGATAATGTTAGTGGTGGGGAAAGCGTATAAATTATTATCAGATAAATGAGCATTCATTTTGCATGAAGACTTTCTGTTTTATAATCCAGACTTTTCATAACTCAAAATCCCATTGCCCTATTATTGTCTTCCTTACTTCCTAGGAGAAATAGCAGATCTCATCATCTTAGTCCAGTTCTTTGTCCCATCTTTTAAATATTTCATGCTCTTCTGGTAATGAAAATCAGGAGATATCACAGCAAGTTGTGTCTAGCACACACTAGACACTAGCTTCTGGAATCTTTCATGAGTTATGATTTAAAATTTAAGAATGATGGATGGTCAGCATATGAGACAAAAGTACCCTTTTTGACTTGCCCCTTGAGAGAAACTTTCCTGTTTTCATTCGTTGTAGAATTATACTTTATACCGTTATTTCAATTATAAATAATTAGTGTTGAATCAATGTTGTCATAAACAGCCAAGCAAATACCAGAGACTATACTGAAGTTCACTGGATGATAGGTTTTAATAGCTGTGGCTTGTAATCACAATAAAATATTCTCCCCATATGCGTTGTGAATAACAGCAGTATTTTCTCATGATGCTTATTTGTCACATATGAACTCTCTGTAAACCATTACTGTTCATTAAAAATGAGAGTAGATAAAATCCAATAGACAAACATGTGAAAGCTCTGAAGAGACATTAGCATTTTCTGCTCTGCAGTCAGTCAGCTGGATGTTCTTGCACAGAAACAGTACATGCTCATCTCTCCTTTGACTTGAAACAGAGATATTTGCAAAATCTTATTGATTGTAATTAGGAGATTAGATATTCTGTGTGACTCCTGTACAGGTGTAAAAACTATCATTATCTGATGAAACAGTTGTGTATGCTGCTCTCTTGCTAGTCAGCCCCTTTTATGCTCTGCAAGAATAACAGCCCTTCTGGTTTTCCTGAAGGTGACTTCCATCCACAGGAAGACTGCCAAGATACTTAATTTCTACAGTTCAGTATAGCTCAGAATAAAAAAAAGTGCATGCAACAGAATAGCTGTTCCGGTGTCACATATGGCCAAAAAACTCTGTAAATTAATGCAGGTATTTAGCATTTTGACTTAGGGAAATCGATCAAAATATTACAGAAGTTGCTTCACCCAATTCTACCATGGAGACTAATGCTATTATAAAAACGATTATCCCTAATATATATATATTTATTTAACTTTAGTCAGCCAGTCAAGGCACTTCATTAAATGCACACTAGAATTTTATGGTGTCCTTGCATTTGTTTTCTTTTTCTTTTCAGTCTCCTCCATCTCCTCCAGTCTCAAACATTTAGCAGTGATTTATTATTTCTTATGGGGACTTAGAGAAATGCCATTTCATTTCCCTGTATTCTTTCTATTTTTCTAGGATGACTTGTGGTTGAGAGCACACATATGGAAGGGGGGGAAAATTCTAATCCTAGGCCATTCATTTCTTCTGTAAAAATAAGCATAACTTCCATAATAATACGTGCATTAGTACAAAGCAAACACTGATATTTCCAAAAGCCAAGCAATTATAGAAAATCTTGAAGGCTTTCAAATTTTTGGACCATCATCTTTGAGATAGAGAATACAGCTGGTAAAGCTCGAGGAAACTCTCTCTCTTTTTCCTCTCACCTGGAGAACAGCCTGAAATCATGTGCTGACAGGGGGAAAATCCTCCCATGGTCCAGTTAAACCTCTGCTATGACATAGGCTAAGTCCTCTGAATTCCAAAGGTCCTGAGAAAGGGCAAGATGATGCAGATAAGCTTTTTCAAACTGCAAGGTGGAGCCTGCAGAGATGTCTGCCAGGATGGGCTGCAGTTTGTGCTCATCCATGTGTGATCTGGAGTCTCCATCAGGGCCTGCCAGCTGTGGCCAGATGTGCACTCCAAGTGCACCTTTGAGCAATAAACGGCAACCACCAGTGCTTGAAACTGGCTGCCTTTTTCTGGTAAGCAGTACATGGAGCTGAATATTTTTCAAACACATGTACTAGAGCTCTCTGCAGAGAAAATTATCCTAGCAAAAGTCATATCCACCTCAGAAGGATGCAACAGAGCTAAAGAAGGTAAGAAAATGGCAAAATGGGGAAGGTTTATGTGCAAAGAGAAATTAAACTAAGATTATTCAATTTGGAAGACAGGATTAGGAAGATTTACAAGACCATGAAAGGGACAGAGAAGATAAATAGGGAATAATCAGTCGCTATTTCACAGTAAAGAAGAGAAATCAGATTAGCAAGCCAAGGCTTTCCGAAAAATAAAAGGAAATACTTTTATTTTTCACATAATTAATAGTTAAAATTGTGATCACAAGTATAAATGGACTGAAAACATCATTAGAATAATTCACAGAAGAATTCCACTGATGATTTAAACACAAAGATATAAATAAGACCTCTGACCTTGGAAGACTTTTTTGGGACATGGGAAGGTATTTCAGAAAAGCTATAACTTTATTTTTGCACTGGTTTTATATTTTTTTCTTCCTATTATATTTTAGTTTTTATTTTAACATCTGACCATGACTAGATTTGGACAGGAACACCCAGCTGTGTATTAGAGCTAATTAACAAAGATTTCCCTTTAGTTCACGTAGCAAACAAACGTATGCTTCCATTGTATCATTTCACTACAGTGGACTTTCAAGCAGGTATCATTATCATGTGGTATCCTTGGTGTAATGCAGAACCTGAAACACTTAGAGAAACAGAGTTTTGCAAAGTATCTTTTAAAATACAACAACAATCCTGTGATGTCAGTGCTAGATCACATTTGAATTCTGACTTTGTTCTGCCATTTTGGACAGACAGTTCCACTCACTGCAGTTTTAAGAGTACCTAAGAGTCAAGAGTAAAGGACTGACAGTGTGTCATTGCATAAGAGAATGCATTTTTCACGCAAGGCCCTTGCTACAATGCTGACAGCATATCATGAATATAAAAGCAAAGTCATCTTCATAAAAAAGCTAAAAAGAAAATAGATTTGTGGCACAAAGCAGAAATACCCTAGTTGTGGTCTGTAGAGCACAAAGGGTAGATAAGACATTTCTTCGCTGTCTGGGAAGAATGGTTTTTTCACAAAGCTCTCCCTCTGTCTCCTTTTTTCCAATGACAGAATTACATTAAAAAGAAAGATACAAATGCACACATTCCTAATCTCACTTCTCCTTGCAAGCCATTGATATTGCTATCGTCAGGATATTGTGGGTTGAGAGTCAGTGAAGAGATGTCCCAAAAAGATAACGTATCTTTAAAATGTTTTGGAATCCCTGTAATAAATAATGCATATAACAGCATGAGAAATAACATGACTAAAACCTAAAAGGCACAGTTCAGGAGTTATGAACTCAGCTGGATTAAAAGTCAAACCTTTAGACCTGAATAACGCAAACTGAGCTCCAGATCTGAACATAACTCCATATGTACAATTCAAACAAACTAATTAATTTTTAACATAAGCAGTTTTGCTCTGTGGGAAAAAGACTATCTAGTACAAGGGACATCCATCCCAAGATAAATACCTAAAGAATATGGCTTATGTGATCTTTTAAGTGCCCTCATAATAATTACACTTTTTGAACTCTGCTACTATGCAGCTCTTATATCCAGTATTGCCAGAGGACACCAAGATAAATAGTGAATAGCTTTAGCCTAAACAAACAAGTTGCATGTTAATAAAAGTATAGATAGCTATTACACAAAAAATTGCTGCACATTTAATAAAGCTAAGTTTCATCCCATCCACTTAATGTGGAGAGTTCAGGTATGTAAGGCAAACCTGAGCCTTTCCATTTCATTACCTTGCTCAAAAGCCCAAGTTAAGAATCCAACTTTGGGACAAAACACCACAGTTGTTAGTGCAAAACAGGCATAATGGAGTTACTTTCAAAGATCTACTGACAGTTAACAAGAAGTAGATTTTTAAAAAATCCAAATTTAATTATGTGGTTTTTCGTTAGTGTCATTCACTCATCCAATAAGCAGCCATCAGAGGATACTGAGTGCAGTGGAGTTTGGCAGGGGTTTGTGTGATCAGGACTAGATCTACATAATGACCATACTGATAATGTCTCAGGTTGGCAGCCGAGGCACATAACTCAGACATACCAGCATCCTTTTTCTCCATTCCACAGTTAGTGCAACTGCCTGCCTCTAAGAGTGCTTTACTGGCATGGCCAGCTGCTTTTTTCCAGGCGGAGATTAGCAATGTTTAAAATACCCCTCAAAACATTTAGCTGCAGTAACTGCAGAGATTGCAAAGGGTTTTATTAAAGGCAAGGAGAACAAAGAACTCACAATCTCCTACAGCGTATTAAAAGAGTGGTTCCATGCATAAGCAAATAAATAATGATGCGTTCACATAAATATAATGGATTTCTCTTCTCCATCTATGGTTCTTTCCCTCCTGCAATTATTTCTGAGTGAAGTGAAATTGTAAATAGCTTTACCCACTAAATGATCTTGAGAAAATTATTTCTGAAGTGCCACAGTGCAGCTTGGGGGCTTTTCCCAATCATTCTGTGCTCAGATGATTAGCTCGAAGCAAATTTTTGCAACTATGCTCACCAGGGCAAAAACACATTGTGAGGAATGATGAAGGCAGAACCTCAGTCACATTTGATTTTCAGCAGCAAAAGGCTTTGAAACAGGACTGCAAAGATGCTGAAGGCCACAACAGAAATGCTTGCAAGAGCTGGGGTTGTGAACTGGAACAGTGAAAGCTGTAGCTATCCATACTGAACTAGCTAATCTACAAACTTCAGTCCAGGATAGAGATGCCAGGCTTGGACTGCGTGAGAGCCAAGGAGAGCAGTGAGCACTGCGTGTGAGAAATGAAGCACTCTGGAAATACTGCCAAGCAAAGGCAGGCTGGGACAGCACGGATGAGCGAACAGCCCTGGCAGAGCTGTGCAGTCCCCCTGCACGGTGCCTGGCTCTGGCCAGCAATGCTCAACCTTTCTACTCAAAATACGCAAGAGCAAATCCACTGGTTTTACAGTTTCTTCAAGGTCCTTTATCTCTCCAACTAAGGCATCAAGAAAAAGAAGTAATTATCTACCTAGTTTAAATCAGTTCCTTCAAAAAAATACTGGAGAAGAGCCTTTGAAACACCTGTATAAAACACTTCTGTGATTAAACCAATCTTCCACTCCATTACCAAGATTCCTCCATGGAAATACAGGCATGAAACTGTTCTGATTGAAGAAATGTACTGCCTTAGTCAGAAGGTGATTCTTTTACCCAGTAGGATTTCAAGAAAATCTACCAATTTTCCCCAATTTCTGTGAGAAGCTTACACCTTAAGAGAACTCAGCAGCCAGAAAAAAATCTCAAATCTCCTCAGTAGTCAGTATCTTAATTGTTTTCATAACAAAGGAAATTGTTTGTACCATATATCACTTTGAAACACAGTTATAATTTCACAGAAGCCGACTTATGTTGTTATTTATAATGCATTTCGCTAAGATTTAAATTTATCTTTTTTTTTTTAAACCAAGAGGCAGTTTTGATTCTCCTAAGGTCCCAATCATTTCAGTCTGGAAAATACAACAGTCTCCATGTAGAAAAGGAAGCAAGTGCTTCCATACAAGGTATATAATCTGTAAAATACATTGAAAACCACCCACAAGTACAATAAAGTATTTCTGAAAATCTGAAAATATTATATGCCAAAGATCGTGATCTGTGGCTGGGATAAAGATGAGAGTTCTTGTGAGCAGGATGAATGACCTACTTTTGGCTACTCCAGCAATGGCTTTCAGACCTCAGAAATGTCCCCTCTCTACACTTGAATGTACATCAGTAATGATGCCTCAACATCATCTATATACTAGAAAATTTAAAGAGAGTCAGGAGATTTTATTAATCAGAAATATGCACAACTTGGGTTCCATCAGGCTCCACATCAGCTGAGAAGACAGTGTGAACATCCAAGGAAGGGGCAGAGAATAAGGATGTCCAAAGAAAGAATTTACTCTTGATTCTCATCATGCCCAGAGTTATTCAGCTTCACTGTTAACCAGAAAGGATGTCAGGATGGCAACCCAAGGTGCTGTTAGGAAATGAATGGTGCCCATCTGCTCACTACTTTTCTTCACCAAACATATGCACTGTTGTCATACTGCAGTATGGCCCATGTCGATTCTCTGATATATCCAATGAACACAAACAGGTTCTTCAGGAGGCTCGACAGCTGAGTTAAATCACTGCCAATCAAAAACAGCTGCTCATCAGAAAAAAAATGTTGCCACTGACACAAGAGAGGTGATGGTCTTGTTCCTTTTACTGGATGTGGTCACAAGGCAATACCTCCTCACCAAACACAACAACACTACACATCTCTGCTTAAAGATGGTTAGTTGAAAGTGAGGTCTACCCTAGCAGAGTTGGTGTGGCAGCCTTTCAGATGGACATTGGCTGGTTCTCACTCAAGAAACTAGCAGGAGTCAGTTCTAGGGGGCATCCAGTTCTGTAAGATGCCTGTGACTGAAGAAGGACCTCCAATTATGCATAGCCCTAGATGTCATGATTGGAAGCAATAAATGTAAGAAAACCATATGCAATATTCTTCATCTCCTATTTTGATAGAAGCCATAAGATTGACTAGGATGAACTGTTTCTGTCAGAAACAGATAATATAAGTGCATGCATTAAAATGGATTTTTAAATGTACGTTGGCCTGAGGGAAACAGCTTTGCTCAAATCTTTGTAAACAGCTATTCACTCTCTCCCTGCCTTTTGAAGCAGATGTTCAGTGAACTGTGAGAGGGAAAAATACCTAAGTCCGGGATGTGTTAAAGATCTGCAGCCTCATCAAAAGGTTGAGGTACATCTTTTGTCACTATGATGGATACAGCTCATCTCTGCTTACAGTAAATTAAACTGATCCCAGCAGCTGAGACCACACTATGTCAAAGAACTAGTAGTGCAATGGAGCAGAAGATACAATTGGAATAGCCATCATCAACAACATTTTGTCAGCTAAGAAACGACTCTTCTGATCTCCATCCTCATTGCTAATTTATTCCAAAGCATCATCTATTAAGGAATATCATTAGATGTCTTCCTGGCTTTGATATTTCATACTTGAAACCAAAGTTTAATTTTTGATCCATGAGCGTGCTGTAGTGAGGGATAAACCCACTATAGAGCTATGAGGGAGTATCTCATCTGGTACAGTACCTTCCACTGTAAATGCGTAATGAGTAAATGACTTGGACTGACTGTAGGAAAACAATTCAATCACTTTTAGCTGGCCTCTAATTAGCATAAAAACTTAACAGTAGGTACACAACAATCTCTGCATTAAACCAGCACATTCCCAGAATTAAATGGGGTAAAAGTGCTTCAGGACACTAAAGATACTTCCTTAAAAATTTGGCAAGAAGAGAAAGACAGGGAACTCTCTGGTTCTTTTGATATTTTTGTGTAAATGATCAGTCACCCTCTCTATTTAAAAAAATGTACCTGTTTTTCCATTTGAATATATTTAGATTCAGCTCCAAGTTACTGTTTTTCATTATATATTCCTCTGCAGATTAAAGATCCCATTAGTGCCTGGCATTTCTTCCTGTAAACATACTATTATACTGACCCCAGGTCACCTCAATTTTCCTTTACTAAGGTGTCTTTTAAAAACGATGGAGTAGTGTTGCAGATGATACACCTGGGGACATTTTCAGATAGTTATTTTCCTCTGTACCTAATTTTTTCTCTGATATTTCAGATATTTCAAAAGTTGTGTATGCAGGCTTCACATGTGAACTAGTTATGAATTTTATGAAAGTATGGAACTACATATCTGCAGAGCTGCAGTGTACTTTTAAAACAGATAAGGGCTTTTCCTTCTGTCTTTCTCAGATCCCAGATTAGAAAATAGTTTTCTTTTTCCACGTTCAACAGAAAACTGCATTTTTTCCCTGTATCTTCCTTCCTGGTGGATATTTTCAATAGTTTACCCTAGAAGTAGCTGCATGTGCTTATTGCTCGAAAAGTTCATCTGGAACACTGAAAATTATTAGAGTTTAATGGAGCTCTTTTCAGGAAAAGGAAAGTGGTATTAAATGTATTCATTTTTAATACAGAGTAAATGTCTGCTAGAAAAAGCACTGAATATAAAAATTTCTGTTAAGTTCTGTTTTATTTTTGACCTTGAGATTACAGTCTGTATGTTTTACAGAGTCACTGTAGCAATCTGAAACCACACATGCTTTGCATTTAGCCATGCCAACAATGATGAATCTGGCTATCAGAGGTAATACTTAAAGCTGTCAGTTTGAATTAAGGCTATATTTATCCTTTAAAATGCTGCTGATAATAATGACTTCTCCAAAGAGTCAATAACTCCTTGGAAAAGATTGAAAAAGAAAAGCACAGGGAGCAACAAATCAGATTCATATTTTTCACAGAGTATCTTCTACTCTACCTTCTCTGTTCAGGTTAATTCAGGAGCTCTAGAGTTATGAACCTATGACTTGAAAACATATGGAACAAAAAAGTAGTCCCAAGGCATCAATTTAACAATCTCAGTGCGTCCTAAACAAATAGAATAATTCATTGCAAGACCTTGAAGAACAGGCTTGTAGTTAGGCACATGCTTGTGCATTGTGTTTAGTGAAGAAGAATGATCTCTTAGATATCATTGCCATTTTCAGTGTCAATCTTCTTCAAACTACCCTGAACTTTTTCCGACCCAGATTGTTTGGCTGAAGTAATTCCATGATCTCCCTTCTTCCCCTAACCAAAGAGCCAGTTAAAAATACATCTTCCATTTTTATTCTTCTCACAGAAGAAAAAGTAGACAGAAACACAAGGGTAGTTGCACAGGTGTTTTTACTTCATATATAAAAGAATAATTTTAAAATGTTTAAATAGAATAGTTTTAAAATGATTAAAACGTCCCCAGCATTAAGAGCCAGTAATTTAGCAAGAACAGAAAAGATTTTGTGTAGTTTGGAAATACCTATTTGTTTCTAGTATGTGTGGGTGGTGTAGAGATGCCATGACTTATATGATTTGCAATACAACTTGTTCAAATTGCAGGGACATCAGTACTGGTACAGAGTGCTTGACTGTCACCCCTAGAATATAAAGTCCACAGAGTAGATTCCACTTGAGTTATAAAGGATAGATTCCTATTGATTCCTGCAAATGTGTTACACTGGGAGAGGCATTTTCCGGAAAGGGGACTGAGTTTCCTTCAGTTTTTCAGCTGAAGATGTCAAAGATGTCAGAAAACTATCAGTGTGCTTTTTTAAGAGGGCTACCTCCTGGTCTACAGTCAAATAAAACTCCTCCGACTGAAAAACTTCAGCCAAAATCTCACAAAGTACATGATAACTCTCTATCACTATGCAAGTAGACAGGCATCCACCTCCTTTCTGCAAATTCCAGCAGTCCTTTCCTGTGCTTTAACAGAACCTGCTGAACACACATTCTATGGGCAAATAATGAATTGAAAGGATAATAATTATCTCCATGTGGAAACCTAAGGCTCATATACACTTCAGGTTGCCAGATTGAAAATTACATCTGTTAAGCCAAATAAATTACTTGTGTACTGTACTAGAGGTAATGCATAAAGGAATTTACTTCTTCCACCTTTGAACCAACCTGTGTGAATTTAGATAATAATAAGTGATGATTTGCCACATCAAATGGTGCAATAACTCTATAAAGTTTTATCCTATCAATCAGCCCTTCTCAATTAAAGAAAGAACAGCATTATCATTGCAAGCCAGTTTCCTAGGAGAGCTTCTCTTGCTATCATTGAACTGATAACAAGGGTCAAGAGGTCACCATCTGAAATCTACCCAGGGATTTCAACAGACCTGGTACCACTACTGCACCAACTGATAACAGTCTGTATGGTTTCATTCCAGCCTGCACACTGCACACATATCTCACTAATACAATAACCTCAGTTTATTTCCATATGCTGGGTAATTGCCATGTACTAAGTGATAAATTAAAAAGATTAACCAAAGTACTAACTACAATAAAGTAGCTAATTTAAGAATTTCAGCTCTATATTATCTTCTCTTTATTAAAATTGAACTTAAAAATCCTCCCTCTGCTTCAGCTAATGATAAAATGTTAGATAAAGATAGGTTTCTGTATTCTCTATTGGTTGACAAATAGCAGTTTATCCTCTAATTATGCAGCTCAAATAGCACTTTCTTTGACTGCAATTCCACACTTGCATATGGATCTTAGCCTGTCTAAGTGGAAGACTGCCCCCACAGCAGAAGTTGTCAGTCTCCTGCAGGTTAGAGGACAGAAAAGCTGTCAGCATGTCAACAAAGGCATTTCCAGAAAAAATTCCTGGTGTGATGTGGAAATAGCATGTGGAAATAGCAAAGAGAAGAACAGATCTTCAAGGCCCCACCAATACTCCATAGTTTATAGAGCTTTTGCCATTATCCTCAAGTCTTTCAAAGCACACTGAAAAGCTGCAGTTAAACAATATTAAAAACTCATTCAGTTAACCAACAACTCATTAAATCTTCGGTGCTGATATCTCTCCCCTTTGCTTTGCTCCCTAAATAAACAGTATGTGTTGATGGTCAGGAAGAGATTCAGGCTATTTTAGTCCTGGAAGGTGGAGCGGATTCCAAACCTGGGTATGAAACCCAAATCCTGCACCACTAGTCTCCTGTCTGGGCTCTTTTGCACCCCAGTGTCTCTCTGACTGCAAGCTGTGAAGTCCTCCATCACTGTTCTGAACATTGGAAGGACAAAAAGTGAGTGACACTGCCAGATGCATGCTCAGAAGGGGCCTTCAGAATGCAGCTGTGCAGTTACATCTCTTTGAAATCCAAATAATGAATTTTCAACATGCTATCTCGATAAACATTGTCTCTTGCTACCATTCATAACATCATAGAATCATTCAAGTTGGAAAAGACCTTAAAAAAGTTAAACAGGACTGCCCCAGTACTGAGCCCTGGGGAACCCCTCTAGTGACTGGCTGCCAAATGGATGTGGCACCATTTACCATTCTCTGGACCTGGCCATCCAGGCAGTTTTTAACCCAATGAAAAATGCAGCTGTCCAAGCTGTGGGCTGCCAGCTTCCCCAGGAGAATGCTGTGGGAGAGAGTATCAAAGGCTTTACTAAAGTCTAGGCAGACTACATCCATGGCCTTTTCTTCGTCCACTAGTCAGGTCACCTGGTCATAAAAGGAAGTCATGTCATAAGCTGAAGAATAAGAGAAATCTCCTCTTGGGTTGGCACATCCTGAGAGTACTGGGAAGGGTTATATGTTCACTGCAAGTAACCTTTAGTATCACACCATAGTTTTCCCTCCTTGTAGTACAAAAGCAACACAAGGATTTTTGCCTGAATCTTGTGTATTCTGCCAAACTCAGAGCACGTCCATACAAAGGTCATAACTATGTGTTACCCCTCTCTGCGCTCAAAACTGCCTTGAAATGAAGCAGCTGCAAACCTGCAACTACATTACTGTGGTGCTATGCCCAGGATAACGTGTCCTGCCACTCAACAGGTCTCATTATCTGGGTCACAATGCAAGGCTATCACAACTCTGCAAATTTTGGACTTGATCTTATTCATGTCTGAATAACTTCATAGTCAGGCAGAATGCCCTCACATCCTTTTCCATCTGTCTATTCTGTCCACACCAGCTCTGTTTGAAAAAATGTTTTCAAGCTCCATCTCAAAAACAGTTATCTAACTCTCTTCATCTGCCTGCCTCTCTTTAGAAACTGTCCAAAAACCTCACCCCTGTAAGGGTAAAGAATTTTCCTGTCATCTCCAAATTCTATTTATCCATCACATATTTATATTATTATCTTTTTAGGTAAAATTTGCCTTTATGAGCTTAAAAAACATTGCCCTCCTTTGTGCTTAACTGACTGATGCAGTTACAGGGAACAATCACCTCCACTCCTAGGATTTGCTCTGCAGGGCTGAATAAATCAAACCAGTTTACAATAATTTTCTGTGAGGAACTTTTCATTCCTCAACAACCTAGAAATCCTTTACCTGTTCCAGAGCAAACACATCTTTCTTAAACAGGAGGGACTAAAACCAAACATACTTTCTAAAAGAATCTTCACCAGTTTGGTACAGAACAGCACTAATGCTTCCTTATTTCTGCTGGATGGATGACAGGTCTGCTGATATATCCTGGGATATAATTTGACATTTCCATCACCTTTTCACGTTTTTTTCAAAACCCTTTGTTTCACAAAACTGCACTTTAAATCTCAGAGGAGTACGTTCATGCACAACATTTTGGATCCCTTTTAATTCCAAGCAAAGACAATCTTCATCAGAAAAAGTTCAGATCTACATCTAGGCACAAATACCTTGGAATCTGACTATGTTCAAAAGTTGTTTTTAATCGGATCTATCTTTTCTTTGGACTAAGCTATAAAAACATGCTTCTACTAGAGTTCTGACATTTTCAGTTTGGGACTAATTTATATTGATGCAAAAATACAAAGCAATTGAATAGCACAACCATACCAGATGTTTTCCAAACGAGTTTCTAAACCCAGCTCTTTTTCAGAAACAGTCAGTCAAGAGAAGCAGAATGTTCTCCATCACCCTGGACCGGTTTACCCACTCTATCCATTCATCCCCCTGATATTCTGAGTAAACCAAATACAAGAGCATTTTCTTCTCTGAATCCCCTTCAAGCTTCTTGCTATCCTGCTACAATGCAGAAGATCCTGTAAAACTAGTGTGGTTTGTCAGCCAATCTGACACCAGCCTCGGTCTCTCTTCTCTCGAGTGGCTCTTGAAATTCAACCAGAAGATGACTCAAGTGCTGCTGGAAGGAGGGAGGGCAAAGTGATGCCATTCACACCACACTCCACATAATTTCTGAAGAACTCACAGCAAATGGCACCTAATAATATCTTCACTACCAGCTTTAACCAGCTCCTCTCTGGATCATGACTAAGTTCAATCTTTACTAAACAGACACTGTCAGGTATTTTATATTGGTTTGCATGCAGTTTTTTCCCCTCTGGATGTCCTATTTCATCTTCTGTGGAAATAATTTGATTTTGAGCCAGATTTTCAGTCAAGAAAAGTCTGCAAAGCTCTGTTGAATTCAGTTCACACCACTTGATGAGCTTTCCTTCAGCAGAGAGATGTGGTTTTTTTATCCCAATTGTTTACTGGGAAACAAACTCTTTATACTATCTACCTGAGTATTTCCAGTCAAATCCAGGATGCCAGCAGAAAACTATATAAGTTAAATTAAGTACTGAATTGGCTGCATTTAGAAAAAGTAAACAAAAAATGCATATACTAAAGAAATGTACAGGCCTGGTTACAAATAAGCTAAATATCACTTTAAAAATGCCAAGATTTCATTTTCAGAATCAGTTTGCAAATTTGGCAGCATTTAAACCTTTTTTCCCCCAAACAGAACAGGAAAAGTGATAGAGAATAAAAATCCTGCTTTTTGAGATCAAAATGGGCAGAGTGATGTACACGTGGACATGGAGTAACCTGTTGAACAGTAACTTAGGGAAGCTGACTGCTATTTTCAGTTCCACCAATGACATGCTTCTTAAGTCTCAATAAATTCCTTTATTTCTTGTGCCTCAATTTACCTACCTACAAGACAAAAATAATGTCATCATAGAGCAGTTTGAAAACCATTAAACACAACTAAATGCTAGGTATCAATAGCTAATATTTTTTCGTGTAAACACAGGACAGTTCTTATCAGTCATAACAAAATTGCACTGAAGTGTTGGAGATCATGTTTTCACAGAATTCCTTCTAATTTAGATCCTCCCCAAGTCTCCTTTTAGCTCTGCTCTATTTTGCAGATATATTTTCCATATTGATTTGTCTTTGCTTAGGTAGGCTTTTTTTTTTTTTTTAGAATGAGAGATTTTCCAGGTGTTCTGTACATTCATAAATGGCCTTTGAAGCAATCCAATATAATTTCAGCTATATTAATTCAATCCACTTGCTATCCTTGAAACAATTTTTGACTTCGCAGAAAACAGCGTTTGCATCTAATGCAGCAAGTATTGTAAATTGCCCCTAAGTGCTTAAAAATTAGTCTCAGACTGTATCTGGCATTCATTTGTCACATAAATGCAGCGAATATAAGGCTTTTATCAGCAACATCTAACATATCTGAAAGCCACAGACAAATTGTCAAATGATAACAAATTCTGTTTGAATCTAACCTAAGGAAGATTTGAAATACAAGTAAGTTCTGCAGCCAGTTAACACCCTAGGAAGCAAGATAGTTTGCTTCACAAGTATGACAAGGCATATCTCCCAATATACGTGTGTGTATGTATGTATGTATGTATGTATGTATGTATGTATATATATATATATATATATATATATAACACTAAATATAAATATATATACATACACACACATACATATGCCACACCTGGATGATGAGTCTCTTATCAAATTAGTTTACAGCACATTACAATCCCATCACATTGAAGCCACACCAGAGTTTTATCATGCTGAACAGACATGTACTGGTGTTGTGTGTGTGAATCCCTAAATGATTAGACATGGAAAACTTTTACTGAAGTAAAAAGAACAATGTCAGATTAATCCTAGTGCTTTCTACCTCTAAACTCAGGTGCCATTATACTAATTTTCCAAATGTAAAGCTACAGTACTTAATTTTAAGCACTTCTAACTAAGGTAAATAATTACTTAAAACTCAGATTTTCATCACTCAAGAATTGTAGCTTCCACTGAAGACAGTTATGGTCAAAAGCATTCAGGCTTAGATTAGAAATACTACTACTACTACTAATAATAATAATAATAATAATAGTAGTAGTAGTAGTAGTAGTAGTAGTAGTATTGAAGTACATAAGTCTTCTTGGGTCTCTCAGTTTTTCAATTTCCTCAGTTTGCAGATAAATATCTAAATAGGTGCTAACAGTGTTGCATGTGTGAAATGAATGGAGAGGCATGTTCTGTTCCTCACCTTCAAACTTCATACTCTTTCTATTCTGCCAGAGCTTCAATAATCCCTATGATAGTTGAAAAACATATGTGAAAACCTCCTAATTCTTTTTTTAACTGTCTACCAAAATCTCTATATATGGTTCTCACTGTCACTACATCATGGTACTCACTACCTTTCTTGAAAGAAAGTTAGGAGTGAATTTGATCTCCACCTTTCTGAAGCAAAATAATTTGGAGATGTGAGGTATTACAGTGTTTGGCTTTTAGAGGATTACCTTTTGGAAAAGGCACCGAAAATCCTTTGAATGAAAAAGTTCTTTTCCTTCACCTTAAATTTTGCATGGCAAGTAAAGATCTTGGTTTGTGGGTAGGCAAAGCAGGAGGTAAAGCTCTCTGGTTAATTTAATGAATTTCATACAATCACATCGGAAGCCTGTACAGAAGCAGAATTAACCAGGAATGGTTCTTTAGAAAAATCCCTTGAAACTAAGCAATTATTTGAAAAATTGGCCCAAACCCTCTTGCATTTATGCCAGTTTAAATGCGATGCAAATTCACAAGCTTCTGTAGCACTTCTTTCAGATCACAGACACAGCAAGAAAAGAACCAAACCCAATCTTCTTATTCCCAGCTCATAAGAAATGTGAATTCAGCCTGAGGTTTATGAAATCACTTCCGTGCCACATATCCCTCCATTCTTCCTCTGCCTCATTTGCTGAACAAATGAAAAAAATCACTTTCCGTGAAAAAGCAGCAGTAATGGAATTACAGCTGTGAAGGTAACCTTAGCCTGTTCCAACTCCAGTCCACAGCAAACTGCTGACTGCTGTCCCAGAGAGCTGCACTCTGGAATGGTCCAGTAGCAATCTCATTGACTTTGGCTTCCTGCAGGAATAGGATATCCGTCCCTCTCACCTGGGCCTCCCTTCATTGTCTGGGGCTGCTTTTCTCCCTTTTCAATTGGATATTAAGCAAATGATGATCTATCATCCAATAATTACATAAGGTAACATTATTTTTAGATATGTTATTAATCTGTTGGTGGGGGAGTATTAAAAAAGGAGAAGATGAAAAAAATCAATAAGGAAATAAAATTCTCCCTCAATAGTCCCATGCAATTTTCATAGTTATACACTGTATGGCATAATGTGCCCCTCACAGGCTACAAGGATTAAGCTTGAAGAGTAATCATAGAGAGAATAAGGAATCAAAAGGCGTAGCTCAGTCAGCATTTCAGGTTTCTATTGCCAGTTCCAAAAGAATGCACTGGCTAGTACAACACATGTTGTTCCTGCGCTGCTGGTAAAAGGGATAACAATATTTCCCTCCTTTCTCAGGGCATGTCAAGAGGATGAGTTAGCCACAGATCTGCAGCCAAAAGATTGTAATGCATTTCCTTCATCCTCTCTCCTTGCAGCTTCCATGCGCACTGAAGCACAAATATGTCTTGCTCTAAACACTATTCTTTCATTAAAACAGAGGGGATGCAGGTAAGGATCCACTATACATCCTGTTTACACAGGTTTTAGCATAGCTGAATGGCTCTGTAAAGTTGTCGTCAGAAGGTTGAGTTGGCACAGCAGAGAGAATGCAAACACATACTACAGTCAAAGAGAGGGACAGGCTCAAGCCAAATCCTGCTCTGGATTTCAAACTCACACTAGAGTCTGGAGAGAGTGCTTTTTAGAACCGAGAATCTGCGCTTAGAGGGGATGAATAACAGTGAGGTGACTGCTTGCTACTTTCTCAGGACCTAGAGACAAAAGAGCAAAACAGAAATGAAAGGAAGGAAGAGAGGACAATGTAGGCAGCAAAAAAAAGGCTTCAAAATTACCAGAAAGGCATGATAGTAGAGAAAATCTTACAAAAATATACTACACTGTCAGCAAGAAAGGACTGCTGCAGAGGGGGATCAGCAAACAGCCTTATTCTTAAGACCCAGGGATTTTGAATTTTTGAGAGATTAAGCAGGCACAAGATACTAGTGCAGGAGTAGAGTATTACTTCTGGTCCACTCTAAACATGTATGAGTCTTAATACTGCTTTCATTGTCTTGATACTATTTATGACATAAGCTCTGTAAGAAAGACATCTAATATGCAGAGTACACATATGGTCCCTTATAAACACAAAATAGGACAGGCATTCCCCTCTAAGAGCAGCCTGCTTAACGATCCAGCACAGCACACCACCACATTGTCACTCCCATGCTTTGTCCCTCCAGTCATTATCAAACAGTAATGCATACAGTAAATGAGCACAGGCTGAAGGGCTAAATGTTTCTCACTGCTTTCAGGAAATTATTAGTTATTATGTACCCAGCTTCCCTACTTGAACTGTCTCTGTCTATCTTTGGGAGCCCAACAAACCAAATCATACCCTAAGGATGTTTAACTTCCTCTACATACTGCCTCTTTTTGCTAAGCCAGCCAAATGTGAAGTTGGCCCGCTTTCAGTCTGTGACAGACCAAATTCAGACATAACTGGCCAAGTTCAAGCAAGGTATATGCCATGCTCTCCAAAGAAGATGATTAAAACTTAAGGAAACGTAAGTCGAGTCATCTTAAATCAAGGAAATGGGGCAATGCTGTAAAAGGGGAAAAATTATTTTGAGCATGTCTTGGAAAAAGTCTGGGACACATTCATAATGGCACGATATTCCTCAAGGGTGTTTTCTCAAAGAATATGCAGACTGGCGCTAGCCACAAAGTAGCAGGCTGAGAAGGACTGTGGGAGGGAGCAAGAGAAATTTGGGACAGGAGAGGGTGGTCTAAAGCAGTCATGTGCTAGGAGGCTGAAAATAAATCAGCTCATAAAACTCACATAGGTTGTTATGCAACAGTGCGTGAGATGCACAAGTATCCTTAGATGTGGTCATCAGCATCAGCAGCAAAGGCAGAAAAGGACCTTTCGGCATCCAGTGTGCCAACTGTTGTACAACTGCTTTCTGCTTGTTATCTTAGGAGGAGACTGAAAATATGATAATGTTGTATTTGTTTATATATGTATTTATTTTAAATTTTAAAAAGGCAACCTATTTGAAAAGGAACAAAGTGCAATTTCACTATCCTTAAGTGTAATTAATTAATTTCCTTGAATTGTTATAAACATGGTCAAGACACTCCTGGCTCTTTTCAAGCTGTTGGCTGATATATTGTACTGCAACTGTACTACTGTCACCAGAAGTCAGAATTTGGTCTTCAGGTGTGACTATTTACATTTTCTGTCTCCTACAATCAGCAAGCTCATGGCAAACATATGACAGACTTATGCTTTGATCACTGTTCTCCCCACAAAACATCTTGTTAGTAACACTGAAAACCTCTTTGGCCTCATCCAAATACCCAATACCCATCCATATCCATCCATATCCATCCATATCCACCCATATCCTTAGTGTGTTTCTTTCCCTGACATATCTTCATTTTGCATAGTATGTTAGGTTCCTCTCTCTTCAGCTGTTATTCATATTTCAGAAAGCTGCTGGGACTGAAATGGGAATACAGGAACTTATTTTACTAAGTTTAGATGCAAAACTGGCAAAAAGGGTGCAAAAAGAAGCCAAATTGTGTGTCACTGCTAGGCTGCTGGCCTTTTTTTGGTCCAGGGCAGGAGCAAACGAAAGTGAATCATGTCTGCTGGTGTTTCAAGGCCCCTTCTGACATGAGATTTGTGGATACGGATCTGATTTTTTAGAGACAGCATCAACTCAGGAAAACCAATACACACTGTTATCCTACAAGCACCTTAAAAGCAAGGAGTCTTTGGGGAATACCTCAACAGCAAATACAAGGAATGACTGCATAACAGAGATCCCCTTCCTGGCCATACAGAGGAGCTCTCCAAGTCAGCATAAGAGTTTGTGAATTCTTAAGCTACCATAACTGTATACACATGATGTAAATAACAAGAGAAGCTGGCTGAGAGGCTATCACTTTACCACTGTGGCCATTTCCAATCAATTGAATTCAACAATTCAGCATTTTCCCTAAGTATACTGACACACTATATATCCAAACTAATACAGCCATATTAAAATTCCTCTAAAGGCTCTAGCTAAAGGGCTAGTTTCCCTTGCACTGGAATCAAAGATATGATGAGAAAATGTACAGTTTTTTTATTACCAATTATGAGGGTATTCATGCAGCACTGCTTAAATATTATCTTCTAAAACTGATAAAGGGGCAATGTAAGGGGGAGTTCTTCAGAGAGCAGGAGACCAGACAATTAAAGCTCTTAATTACAAGGCAATACCCAAGAACTTAAAGATCATACCCAGACTAAACTCTGTCCTTTATACCAATATTCATCCCCCTAATATACATCCTTTTAAAAAAGTCTACACATCATAATTCTCTATCATATTTTTAAAGGATTTTAAGAACATTTCATGCACCAGTTAGTTCAAAGATACTGCGATACATTAAAAGTTCAAAGCTGCAGCTTCTCTCTTTCCTTTTTTACCTCATTTTAAGAAGGAAAAGTTGCATGCAATTTAATATTCCTTTTCTCCAAGGGTTTCTACTTGTTGCTCCTACCCCAAGACTGTTGTAGAAATTCCTTTAACACAGAGAAGAAACAAGAGTATTTAGTGTACTCATGGTAGTGAAACAGAGCAATCGCGTGTTTGAAAGAATATGGGAGAATTCAGACCAAGAGTCCTACGAGCACAGAGGAGCATGGGTCAGTCACTCCAGCCACCTGCAGCTGCTCCCAGTTAAACATGTCTAGAAAGCATCATGGTGGGTACACTACTGTAAGGGAAAACATGAGCAGGTGGTGCACTACTACCTCTAATTCATCATCTTAACCAGTGACATATAAAAAGCAGTGAAACATAAAGTGCTGTTAGACCTGAAAAGTTGCCCTAATTGCAATAACATCGCTAACTAACCATTCAGCCCCGTGTTCTGAGTAATTAGGGCAATGGTTTATGACCAGCACTTGGTGGCATTAGCAAAATGTAACAGACCATTGAGCGTGACAGGTGGATTGGTAAGGAGGAGGAGGAGGAGATGTAATTTACAGCTTTAAGAATTCACCTGTTAAAAAACATGTGTACTTCTTTAACAAAAAGGAAGAAGTTCCCCATACCGTATGAATAAGGAGTGGGGATTCAAGACAATGGCAAGGTGACAGTCTCTTACTAGAATGTTTTTGACTTTTCTTTTCCCCCCACATACAGATTATATGATTTTGCTCTGACAAGTCAGCAGGAGACAGGAAAGTCTAGCAGTCAGGTTTTTGCAAGATAAATTTGGTATGCTTAAATGATTTGAGAAAGATGTTACTTTACTTCCTCCTAGAATGAAAAGGCTGATATGTCACCTGCAGCTCTATACACAGTAGGAGGGGACTGGGGGAGTTCACATAATGCAAAGAAAAATACCACGGAGGGAGGAGAAGCTCCTGCTTCCTGCCTTCCAGTGTTAAGCTTCAACAGTGAAGATTCTGCAGAAGATGGAGAAGATAGATATGCATGACTTATTTTTTCACAGCCATTAAGAGATCTACCCTGAACTCTAGTCCAGCTCAAGCTAACTTTTTTGTTTTAATTCCTACCTGAAGTCCAATAGCAGGGTCCAAAACACAGAAATCTTTTTTTTTTTTAAATTATTCTTTCAGTGGGGGTGGGAGAGGGGATTTTTGATGGAAAAATGCCATCAGTGACGGCTTTCTCACACTGTAAAAACTGAAATGTGCAGACTATTACATGTCTACATTTGTCTAGCTTAAAGTTCCAGCCACACAATCATATCATGCTTTCAATTCTAAAAATTTAAAACCTCTCTTATTACCTACAATGCAGTTTACCACTGTAGGTAGCTGTAGATTTTTATTGCCACCCCTCCATTCTATAGAATCACAGATTCATTTAAGTTGGAAAATTCCTTTAAGTCCAAAGGTAACTTAACACTGCTAAGTCCACCACAAAGCCATGTCCCTGAACACCGCATCTACACGTTTTTTCAATATCTTCAGGGATGATGACTACTACCCTAACCACTTCCCTAACCAATGCTTGACTCTTTCCATGAAGAAATTTTTCCCAGTATCCAATCTAAACCTCCCCCTTCACAGCTCAAGGCCATTTCCTCTTGTCCTACCACTTTTTACTTGAGAGGCTGACACCCACTTCACTACAACCTTCTTTCAAGTATGGAAAAACAATGTCTCCTGTCTCTTCCTTTTCAGGTGAATACCTCTCACCTCTCACTGACAAATTTTTCAATTGTTTTACCAATTATTATATTTAAGAACTATATCTCCTCTAAGGTAATAGCAGCTGTATGCACAGGAAATATATCTCACTCACAAATATATCAAGACTAAATACATTTGTTTCTTCTCAATACTGTCCTTTAACAAATCCAGAGAATGATCTAGTCCTTTGGCCACCACATTTCCCTGAGAAGTCATTTTCATCTGAGAAAAAGCCATGATCCCGAAGTCTTAAGAAAAAATCAGGGCTTCCTAAGGTACTCTATAAGGATGCCTTACATACTTTGTTTTAAAACTGATAAATTTCAAAATAGACACTTTTAAATGCATCTTGTTCAGCTGCCCTCAATTTGCAATACAATTCAGTCTATCAGTGACATTTTATCTCTGAATGTTTGGACTACCCTTTGTTTGAGCCATTCAGTGCCAGGTGGTCTGTGAAAGGAACTCACAAGATACCATTTTTTCTATACATATGTTTTTCCTCTGCAAACGGCTGTTTAGGGCACAACTGTTCTTATTCATTGAGAGGATGTTGTAATACAGGTGGCAGTGGCATTGTGAAGAAGAGAAAATATGCCCACTCTGCTGGATAAAGTATAAAGAAAGGGTCATATTGGGAGACTAGCTCAGCAAGAAAACTGACATATATGAGTGAAGCAGGAATGATCCTTCTCCACACTTCAGATCACCCATCTGTGGGGCTGGGCGGCTCTCTATATCTGAAACAAAAAGCCCTGAGACTGACACTGCTGTTCCAGGGTCTGAATAGAGGGTACATGGCAAGGGGTGTTAATGGGGAGAAATACACATTACTACCATGCAGGGAGAAACAACAGGACAGAATGACCTGTGTTTTCCTGTGACAGGAATTTGATTTGTCATGGAGAAAAATCTAAATTGACTGTCCCTTCAACCTTGTTTTTTGGTAAAAAAGTGAGCAGATTCTGATAAGGGAAAGCCAAGGCTTTTTTTCTGCTGAAGAAAATATCCTTTTCTAATGGCAAGTAGAAGCTTCTATAGCCTCATCCCACCTGCCACACAGTGGTGCATGCCACATAACAGCATGCCTGGGGAAGCTGGCAAAGGTAATAACATTTCCTCTGAACCCTTGAAGGTGAATAAAGAAAAAGGGCACATGGTCCTTCCCCTGTTTGAGCTGTCACAGAGATGTGCTGCACCTGTAAAACAAGGCAGGTGCTGCTGAAGAATTCACAGCTCCAAGGGAGCTTCTTTAGCTTGTTTCCATCCTGCAGGAGTCAGAGGCCCACAGGAAGTATTGTGGTAAGCACAACACCAATACCAGGGAAGAGGTATGTTTCTGGATTTATAGCCATTTGTTCTGAGCCAACTGACAGAATCCTAAGTGGGAGGGTGAGGAGCACAGGGTGTTAAATTAGCCTGCATTTAAATAAGAGACATGTGGGTTTAGAACCCCTCCCTCCTCTGTTTAAACAGCCCAGTGCTAATGTGAACAAAGCCTAAGAAGATTATGTTCTGTGAGGATAATCTCAGCTCTCTAGTGCTGTCTTGGCTTCAGAAACACAGCATTCCAGTTTTCTCACAGGGTCATTTCTATCCTTTCCCTTCAGCTCCTATATGCTTCTCCAGCTACTCTTTGATTTCTGGGGTGAACTTTTTCAATGTTATAATTATCAAGGCTCCTTAGATTTTCCTGCCATCTAGGCTTTAGAGAGACAGATTCCTTACCTGAAGGTAACAGGATTAGGTGTCAAGCAGTTTTCTCAGCAATCTAGGTACCCCTTTGGAAAGCAGAGGAGCAGCATTCCCTATCTGCATGAGGAGCCAGCAGCCCAGAGCACCTCACTGTCCACCCAAACACATTATCTCATCTGAGCATTAAATAATGCAAAAAAATTTTCCAGCAGCTCAAATATTGAGCAAGTGGTAATGATGCTGTCACTTTGGCAGAATGTGCAAATATTGGTGCAGACAGATAGCATTTGGGAAGAAGATGAGCAAGATGAGAGAGGACCCCCCTGATCTCCCTGCGCAGTTCCCATCGCGGCTGTGGTGTGCAGCTCTCTGCCAATCAGGGACAGACATTCCCATCCTGCCACACATACCCTTTCCCATGCACAGGCAGACTCTCCTGCCTTCCCTGCTGCAAGGGTGCAGAATGGCTTGCCTGGCAGGCACTGAGCACAAACTTTAAACATCTGAAGCCTGAAGAGTGGCATCTCTTTATGCTAGGTTTGAATTTGCTTCATGCCTGCCAGAAGACTGGAGAACATGTTGTGTAGGGTTTTCACGTGCTTCAAACAGGCAAAACAAGGAAACGAACGTCAGAGATATTTTTTACATCTGAATGTGCTGTGCATAATATGCCTTGGCCATAAATATTATTCCTATGTTTTGGGGTACACCTTGCCTCATTTACATCTACTAGTTGTATATGGAACTCAAGCACTACCAAGAGAACTGATAAGTACGCAGGAAGAATAATGGTGAAAAAAAAGCAAACCAAGACCCAGGAGTCAAAATACTGTTAAGAGCTGCAGCCCTTTCCTAAGGTAGAGTCTGGGGTACCTGGAAGCTCATTGCACAGGACAGGCATAAATCTCTTGACTTCTCTGTGCCAAGACCACAAGGTCAACCTTGTCCAACACCTGTGTGTCATAAATGCAATAAACAACCTGAGAATGTACCTTCTTCCTCTGGTCCCATGAAGGTTAGTCTGCACTGTACTTGGTCTTACCATGCTACATTAGTCTTTCATTTGGGTTGTGGACACTGAACTCTGGCACTGACATGAAAACAACAGAGCAAATAACCAACATCACATAAATAACCAAAGTAATTGTAATTGTTCATTGTGGTACCAAGTGCTGCAGAGTTGGCACCAAACAAATTCCTTTGACTTCCGTGGATGTTTGTTCTGATTATAGATTATCTGAATCAGCCTGTATACCACAGGCTATGAAGGAAGTAGAGCATCAGAGGAAGAAAACAAACATGAACTTACCCTCAAGTTCACCCTCAGGCTTAAGAAAGATTGAAACCAGCCAGTACAGTGCCTCATTCCATCACAGTCCCACTGACTTGGAGATGCTGCATCAATATTTACCAGAGTGTTCCAGAGCAGAGCTCAGGATGGGAAATCCCAATCCCCAGTAAACCCAAATAAATGCCCAAATTAATTTAAAAAACAAATGCTGAAATAGACACACTTATTCAAATGTATTTTATTTTCCACTGACATGTTGCAAAGCCCAGTCAGGAGCACACCTGCTGCATGAAAACCTGAAAGGCATTTAATGAGATTTCCCTCAATCCCAGCAAAAATGACCATGAAATAATCTTGGCATTACAAAGTATCATTTCTTAAAACACATTAGAAAACTCTGAAGGATGCAGCACAGTCTCTGTAGACAAGAACTTTGAATCCAAAGTACTTCCATCAGAGTATACACACAGTGCAACTGATGGTAGCCCTCCTGAGGTGGCAGGTAGTAGCTACACCTGGTATAAAACAGTGAAAAAGGGATCAAATACCAACATGCTTCTGAAATGCTGTAAGGACATTCAATGTCCTTTCAGATCACATAGCTGCTCTGGGTATAAAGACACAGACACAGCAAGCCCCTCAAGGTCCATCTCCTGCTGGAAATCCAATGCACAGGCAAGGAGCCAGCTGAGCCACTTGTGTCTACAAACGTCCTGAGGCCTCCTGGTGCACATGCTCCTAGTGGCTGGACACCTCTGCCACAGATCAGCTCCCCAGTGCAAGCCTTTAATTTCCTTCCTGCTGCAATCCTCTCTAGAGTCTTATGTCAGGCATTAGAAACAGGATCAACAAGGTGAAGTCTGACATCACTTGGTGATATTTGACATTAGCATGTGCATAGGTGTATTTCTGATCCTCCCAGGTACCACAGCCACACCAGCAAAATAAGAACAACACCCCAACTAAGCAAGAAGTACTAAAATGACAGCCACTTTGCATTTTTTATGAGGATTGTCTCCTAAGTGTCTCTGTACCTCCACAAAGCCCTCACCACTGCCTCAAAACCAATCTTGTTTCTCTCAGCTGATTAGGAATTTTCATTCTTGTTTGTCTCCCCTCCTCCCTTCCTGTTTCTGTGTCCTTGGTGTTAGTGTGCAGCAGCTCTGTGGTCCTCTCCTGTCTTTCCCAAACACCTATTTGAGCTGTCAGTCACCCACAACTACCACTTCTCCTGCACCATTCTCACTGGGCAGTCAGGAAAGTCAATTTTTGCCAGGCTCACTGTCCCGCCTGCCCCAGACCAAGAGGAAGGAGAATGAACAAAGCCCAGGGGTGCTTCCATGCTCCCTAGTCCATGTCTGTACCCTAATTCTGTCCTGAATCCAAACTAGGGCAAAAACTCAGTATATATCAATCCTCCCACTTAACACCCTAGTTTTCATGAATGGAAATCTGGAAAAATGAGAGGGTGCGGAGGTGCTACATGATCTTGCCCTGGTAAAAGATTCAGATGACTGGGAGACCAATAATTCATGGTGCAATACAGTATATACGCAGAGTAAATTTAGCTACAGCCTAACATTCTTGCTTGTAAGCAGAGATAATTGTGCTTTCCTAATTAGTGCATGAGTGTTGAGAATAAACATCAAAATTCTTGAGGCACATCTTAGCATAAGAACAAAACTCACAGAGGCAAAAAACATCTACAGAGGCCACAGCAAAGCTTTGCTTCACTTACAGAGGATTGGTTCAGGGAAGGTTGATTGCTTCCCAAATGGAACAAAACCATCTTAAAGCCATGAAACCTCCAGAGTACATCCAACACTACCAGACAGATGCTCCCGTTCCTCCCACAAGCTCTTCTGACCTCTCTTTTTTCCTCTACTAGTCATCCTAATACATCTTAACAGCTGTATACTTTAAATATACTTGTGTACTTTACTAATGCCATTTCAAGAAGGCCATAATTTTGCTATATTTCCTCAAGGCATGCACAACTCAGCCTCTTTCTTTCCTCAAAAACTCCAAGGTTTAGATAACTGTCTATGGCTGTACAGGGTGAAAGCTCTGGATATACATCAAATAATTCAGAAGCAGAATAAGTAACAGGAACTAAACCTGACTGACCTCTTAGTCCCTGAGCTCAGCCCTTATGTTTTCCAAGCATTTGATGGACCAGTAACTCACCCTTCCCCCCCAATCACATTGAAACTTGCAGGTTCCTAAGCCAAACTCTTCATTCAAAAAAATTATCCCAGGGATCAAAACAAAGAAATGTGTGCTTGTTCTTCAAGTGAGATAACATGGCAATTGCATTTCTGTTCTCTTTGTAAAGGATTGTCAACACTGCAGCAAATGGTGGCTTCTAATCCAGGTAGCACTGCAGCCTCTCACCAAAGCTTTAGTGAGCAAGTTGAATCCTTTTGGAAGGTTTATTCACTCATAAGGAATTCCTTTCATTATTTAGTACAAATAAAGATATACTTTCATGAAAGGCTTCTGCTACTCATGAAGCTCACTTTCATATTTGATAGCTGAACAAACAGCCAAAGCCCTTTGCCTGTTCCACACCAGTATGCAAGAGAGGTTCTCTTCTGAAACTGCTTAATTTGGGTTTTCATATGGAATTGGATGGATGATCTATCAGATTTTGCTTTCTACCTTTAAACTCCTCTAAGGGAGTAAAAAGAGCTGCCAGCACACTTGGCTCCTGCAGCAAAGAGAAGCACCACAGGGAAAGACTCCTGTCTGACCTCTACAGGAGTTAGATAATGGCTTGAGCTATGTGATTTGAATATCCCTCTGCTGCACACATCCCTGTAAGGGCAGGGAGTGAACTGGGACTGTAAACAGGATTTCAGAACCTCTCAACTTTAATTCTACATCAGACTAGGAGGGAACATGTAGAGACTTTATACATGCCTTCTCCCTGCCCAAGCCTGCTCTCCTCTCACAACAGCACTGGTCTGCTACCATTTTCAGAGGCCCCAAAAGGTTTGCCACTGAGCTTTGAGAGAGAGGTGGGAGTTATTGCATCCCTCCTCCTGCTCTAAGATGGCTGCACACCATCCTGCATCCTATAACAACAACTTGTTACTACTGAGTGAATGTGTGAACTAAGTTCTGCTGCCCTGTGGCAATAGATGATATAAAGATGTATGACTTGTTTACAGCACAAAATTATACTTATTTTAACATCTCTGCCCTATGTTACTGGCTGGCCCTTTAGTCTCACATTTTTGAAAACTGTGAGAACTCAATGCTGATCATTTGCTTCCTGATTCTTCACAGTCCTTTCACTAACTGCAAAGTAGCCTTCACTAACTCATCTGTCCTCAAAGGCAGACAGTCCTTCTCAGCATCTCCCTCACTTATCATCTTCAATATCAGTGCATCTTTTTTCCCCCAGATTTTGCCAATGCTAAAGAAAACCCAAAGCAGAATTGTGTGCTCTGATTATGTCCGAGCCAGAAATTGTATGTGCAGAATTTGCTAGGGGAAATCACTGCAAAATAAACAGATGAATACGATATTCCGCATTTTGTAAGCCTATAAAAAGCTGCGCTGGAACAGAGTGGGCAGGAACTTAAGGGCTGAGTGCCAATCAGCATAGCTGAGGGGTCTGTTAATTTATCCCCCAAAGATTTCCTTCTCCCTTAGGTTGTAACGAATAACACAAACTCCTATCTAATGCTACTAATGCTATTATGCTGGAAAGCCCAAACCCGAAAAGGAAAAAGGCAATGTCTGGCAGCAGATGCCAGAAATCAGCCAAGATCAGTAGCAAAGCATATCTTCTGGCTCTATGCATGAGATAAACGTGGACTTCATTTCCATCCGTATCCCACATACTCTACTCCCCTGAACCCCCTCAGTGCCTCCTTTTCCAAAACTCTGCTCTGTTCATGTTGAAATGATAATTGTTAATTTATTCTGCTTTTCTGGTTTCTGTGCTAACCCACAGCTTGTGCTGCTTGGTGTCTAAGCAGCTTGTCCTGGGGATATGGTTAAACTTGCCTTTGATCAGCATTTAATCCTTCAAGGTGCTCTGGGGGCTGCATTTTAGTTTTTATGTGAGAGCAATGAGAAAAGGCAGAAAGGAAGGAACAGGACTTTCATTCTTGCTCTCCCTCCAACCCTCCCTGTCTCCAAAATAAACATTTCTAATGGACTGGGGGGGGTTGATACAGTGAGGGAAGGAGCTGCTCCATGGGCCTGGCCCAGAACTGATGACTGTGAGAAGCAGGAGTCCTGAACTTCAGGAGCCTAATATGTCTATCTCCACAGGTAGCACAAGATTTGTGCAATTTTGTTTCTCAGCTAAATATAAGTTGCTTGCTAGGGAGAGAAGCTCATTCTCCCCTCGCTTCCTTCAAGCTTTCATCAGGGAGAACAAGTAGAGGAATCATTTTAAACAGATGGGAGCTAAGGGAATCTTTCAAAGTAAATAAATAAAAAGTAACTTGCAGTTCCTACACACAGCTAAATATGAATGTCTAGATAAAGCCCCAACTGTGGGGTACAGCCATCTGCAGGAATGCAGAAGCTGCAATAGGAAAACAAGGGGTAGAGCTGGGGGAGAATTTGAGAAGGCAAGACTAGACTGGATGAAGAAAGGCAAACATCCCAGAGAAAGCTACTTAGAAAAGGATTCTGTTAATGCTCTGGTGCATCTCTAGGAAAACTCCACACCTAAAATGACTTAAAACTAAGCGGCGTGATGTCCACATCAATGTACTGCCATGGCACAGGATTTCCCTCAGTGGGGAAAATCTACCACCCAGTCAAAGAGTTTACAAGCACTTGGCCCTTTGAAATCAAAGAGCAGCACACTGTCCACTTGTCCCCCCACATTTTAGCCTTTAGACTCACAATGTAGAGGCCACAGAATGGTACTTCTCAACCTCTCTGTACATGGAGCTTGATCATTGCAATGATAAGGCACATACTTTTCTGTTGTTAGCTAGATCATATCAGCCAAGCTCTTGGTGTCACAGAATTAAGATACAAAACAGTTTCTCTGCCTAGCTAAGGTACTCCCAGAGTACTGATCAATGTGGTTGTCTAGAAAATGTATCACCAGGATATTAACATTGGTTACAATTCCCCAAGTGCTCTAGTAGGTTACTCAATTTGAGATTAAAGGTATAAATCCAAAAATAGTTGGAACTACAACAAGAGAATGCTGTCGCTGTGATCACCTATATATGGCTTGGTTTAGTAAACTTGGGATACACTGTAGCTCCTGGATTCTACTTGTTCTGCAACAGAATTGTTTTGTGCACCCGGTGAGATGAGATGATTCTTTTCTCTAGGCCTCAGTATTATCAGGATATTTAGTTTCCTTATGAAACTCAATTTTCAATGAAATGGAATTAATGATATTGTCCTATTTCAGTAGGATACTTTTAGCTGGCTCTAGACATGTAAACAACTGTGAAATTGCAAATAATAATTTATCTCATTTGCACTTGCTTACAGCTATGATATTGTAACTCTTTGTATGCTCCTGTATTTCTGCTCTGTAACTGGAGACAGGAATTAGAGTTTTAACCTGCCACTCATCACATTATAAAATGCAAGTCACTCACCTCTGTTATTTAGGAAAAAATTCTAGTAACTACATGTGATTTTAAAGTACCAAATAAACTTCACTGCTTTACTTAAATCTCACAGATCTTCATGTCATGACACCATACTAAAGGACTGCCAGTTGAGTGTGCAGAAACAAATGAAAATCCCCCAGCAGTTATATACATGATGTGTTCAAATACCATACAGGAGAAAAATTTTTCATCAGGTATGGAAAATAACCTAGAAACATGCCAGCCCCAATTAGACATACATTAAATTATGTGAAACACCCCTTTTTATCACACTTAAAACTTGTGGAAAATACTGATCATACAGGGTTAAACTAGTCTCCAGAAGAATTTACGCAGATTCCAGGGGTGACTATACAGGCAGGAGCTCCCTGACATCCTATGCTCTCTGCTCCATGGCTCTGAGCTGCCTCAGGGCAGGAGAGGAGAAGCCCCTTCTTTCCCTCTTCTGCTGCTTCAAGCCCTGCAGCCTTATAAGAACTCTTGGTATCTCATCTCATGTTGTGCTCTGCAGCCCTAAAGAAAACATTGCATTAGCTTTGCTACAGAAAAAAACACTGCTACCTTTGGTGTGCTAGCAGAAAATAATTGAGAGGCACTTGAAATAAAGAGTTAAATCAATTATAAAAACATGTCTCAATCCCTCTTAACTGAGCTTCAGCTACCATTACACATTTTTTTCCTTCTCAGGCTTTTTTGATATAGAAAAAATAATGTGTTAAAAAAAAAAAATAAAGCCAGCTAGCACAGCAGGAGTTACATGCTGATTAGAAAAATTTTGCTTTGTTGGGGTGCAGGTTTGGGGGCGGAAGCAAATGAAGCAAATAAATGGTATTAATCTTTTAAACCTGAGAGTTTTAGCTACTGCATTAAAAATTTGGCAGTGGTATCTTCTAATCCCAAAGCCCAAGTACAGAGAATTATCCAGCAGACTGCATTCCTACACTTGACACCTCCCTAAAAGCTTTCTGTCATGTGTGCCAGTTTTATTGGCTACCTGGAGGACTAAAAGAGAATTCACTCACTAATTCCCAACCTCAGAGCAATCTTGCTCTGCTCATTGAATGGCAGGGTGAACAGGGCACTATCTTTACAAAACCTTTGCTTATTCAGTTACACCACCTTGCTTTGCTACCAGCCCTGAGTTCAAACCCTATTAGTGAGTACAAGCAGCAAAAGCATTCACTGGTGGTCTAATTCTGCTCTCCCTGCCTTGCCCTGAGGTGTGACTGCCTCTGATATGGACCATGAAAGCTGATGAGAAGTTCACAAAGGCATGATAAAACACTGCAGGTCAAGACATGAGGAAAAAGTCAATATCCAAGTAAGCCTGCAGGAAGAATGTAAAGAGTCAGAGTAAAAATAACATAATTGGGACATAGCCAGAAACGAGGATTAGCACTAGAAAACATTAGTGACAATGAATGATGAGGATTCCCAGTTGTACGTCTTATACTGAAAATATCTCCACAAGTAACAACCTGCTCCAAGAAGAGTGAGCTCAGTGCTAAAAGGCTGGAAATGCCACGGTGAAATCCAGGCCCACATAGGGCACTATGTGTCTATGGCAGTAGCCAGTGTCATACCCAGCGGTGAAAGGCCAGCAAACCTTGCTGTAAAGGGAATTGATGTAGTTTAGTAGAACAAATGATAAAGCTGGAATAAACAGGCAAAATATCAGAAAATATTTTTCATGTCAAAAAACTACTCCGTTACAGATCAGTTTTATCAGTGGTTTACTAACCTTGCTTCGTTTACATACTAACATCACTGCAGCCACAACACTATTAACTACAATCTGCTCTAGTACATTTTGGGAATATGTGCTCCTGTACCTCCTAGGTCTCATCTTCTTTTCTGGGCATAAGCCTTGAAGCAGCATATTTCTTATGCAGAGTGAAAGACCCATGAGGCTACCTTGTCAATGGCCACTGTGAGGCACAATCTCCTCAAAACCATCCTGAACCAACTTTCTGGTCCTCCAACAGGGGGAAAAGGAAACATCACCCTGTTAAAAATAATTTTTGACAGATTTTGTATAATTAATATTGATGTTTATCAACTCCAGATCTCCTGCTCCTTTGTGAGTTCATCCATAAATGCAATAGGGGGTCTGCAAGGAACATGATAACTGTCCTTTGATCTTGTCCTCTTTTGAGTCATAAAGTAAGATTTCATATTAAGATTTAGGGCAAGGAACAAACTCTTTGGAGTTTTGGTGTAGCACAATATACTGAATGCATTATTTTTCCAAGTCACAGCTTCCCTTCTGGATTCTGACAAGGAAAGACTGACACACCGGATAAACCAGGGAAGAAATTACATCATATGCAATCTGTTACTTTCTCTCTCTCTTTTTTTTAAGACACCTGAAGCAGATAAAAAGCAGAGAGGGGGGGGTCAGATCCCCACTGGGTATAAGCTGGCATAACTCTAGTATAGTCACTGAGTAGAATGAGTCAATATATTGATACCTACTGAGAAGTTATCCTGTGTACCTTAAATATTAACACCAGAGTCAACATGAAGGAAAAGGGAAAGGGGCTTTCACCTCATCTGTTCAGCTCTTCAGCTTAATGAATGTATAAGTTCCCTAATGAGCACACAGACACACACACACTTCCTAAAATAAGCCTGGCTGAGTCAGAGAGGCACTGTGGGACCCATCTGCCCCTGCTGATCAACCTCCTCCTCCCATCCACCCACCTTCTGCCCCAGAATACACCTTGCTCTGCTGCCACACTTCTGTGTCAGGCACAAAGTTCCCCGTGCACGCAGAAGAAATAAAAATAATAGCATAGGCATGCTTCCAAAAGTCAATTATCTACCTGTTTTTTGGGGTTTTTTTTATTTACAAGGTAATTGGTCCACATTTGCTATTACTGGTATCAATGCAAACCTGGGAGATTGCAGTTAAAGACAGCAGAACAGACCTAGGATGCGAACCAAGTACTCTCCTGCTGTATCTGAACTTTGGCACTATGTAGTGTGCATTCTTGCTCATTTTTGTGCACATTGTACAGGTTCATGAACACATTATTTAAACTGGGGAAACATCTCTACTTTCCTTCATAAATGTATTTCAATCCAGAGGATTGCTCAAACAGAAGAGTCCAAAAACTGGATTTAGAGGAAACCACAGCTGAGAGGCTGTTAGATGATGGGAAAAGTCTTATGGTATTTAAACATATAACAGCCCAGAAACAGACAGTGCTGGATATATGTGTGAAGGTACCTTATACATTTTGTACAGCTCTCTCACACTTCTACCTGCAGGAGCCAGTTGAAAAGATGATTTACACACTCTGAAAAGCTGGGCTTTGCAGCCTGGAATGGGGAATGAAGAACAACAGCAGTGTCCTTTTGGGATCCCAGCACAAACCACACACCATAGGCAGAACCTATGCACTGGCCCCCACTGCAGAGTGAAGCTTTCCAAATTAGGTCCATTAGACTCAGCACTTCCCTCATATCTCTCTCCAGCACTGGAAGACTGGAGAACCTTTGAGAATTCTCAGCTGCGTCATGCAGCAACAGAAATAACCCAGTTTTGGTCTCCCCTGAAAATCTCTGGCATGGATGTGGTTATTTCTAAAAACAAAGTTGACTGTGGTCAACAGCCTTTGGGGATTTCTGCTGGATTGGGAAAGTTTAATACCAGACATGCTGAGCAAAGGACTAAAATACTTCCATATTACACGTCAGGAATAAACACAAGGTGATTCAACTCAATCAACTCAATGCCTTCTTGCTCCTGTCACAGCTGTAAATGCTACTGACTGTCATGCAGGGATATGCTTTTCTAGGACAAGCAATATTCCTGTGCAAGGGAAGTTCATCCCCATTAGATATGAAGGACTATCCTATCCCTCCTTGTCTCCAGTCTCCACATCCTTTGGCATGTTCTGGTACCAATTTTCTTAGACAATACAATTGCTTTAACATTTTAAAACTGAAGACTTCTTAAATTGAAAAGTGGTGTTTAAAAAACTATAGTATTCTACTTTTCAACATTTTTCATTTTTACAACATTTTAAATGCTAATTCTATTATCAACAATGTTATTGGAACTGTTATCAAAATGGTTATAACTATAGTAAACCCCCTTAGAACATAAAACCCAAACCTATTTTGAACCCTCCGAACAGAAAAAGCATCAAAACCTCTATATTGAAAGGATAAGTTGAAAAACATTATCCAGCCCAGCTCTTTACTAAGTCAGGCAGTTAACTCACTCCTTGCTGCACTCTCTCTCCTTTCTTCTCCACACTGAAATGTAAGAAATGCAAGCACTGAAATGAGGATGGCATTCATTTCCTTTCAACACAACACCGACTGAATTTTCCACAGTCTACCATCCTACCTACAAACCTACCAAGCAGTGTTCCTAAGGGGCTAGCTACTCACTTGTCCACAATTTCATGTAAAAATCATGAACTATACAAGTTAAAAGACACTTTGAATGAACTGTTTTGTATGAACTGCTTTACTTGGGCATGCTTTGCAAGAAGAGACACAAAACACTGGGTGTTCCTGACCACATGCATCCATGCACATACCAGTGGTAGCTACTTGGGTCTCTAGAGCTATTTAGGCTGTAAGAAGGACCAATGAATAAGAATTAGGGATCCCACTTGCCTTTTGCCTCTAAAATCCACTGCTAGTGAATATCTGCATGTGAAACCAACAACAACAATGGGTAGGGAGAAAAGAAAACCCTTTTTTGAGGCATGAATTACAATATTTTTCAAGAGTATTGGTGCACAGATCTCCCTCTTGTTTAAATGCTCTCTGGAAGTGCAGCCTTACGGAGGTTCAGTGTAACAACTAAAAGAGTTGTCACGTTAAATGGAGCCAATGATGGCTAAATCTCAATCCCCAGTTAATCATTTGCTCTCACCAGCATGGTAAAGCTGAGCATCCCAAATCTCCAGGACAGTTGTGCTAATGGAATAAGCAAAAAAAAAGTCAAGTGAGATGTTATCTGAGTCTGCCTGATGAGATTGCAGTTTGCAGACAACCCTGGCTTATCTTAGATGATGAACTATCGTGGATAAACAGAATGCATCAAGTCCATTTCCCCAAGACCTTGACTTACTGGTGGTAGGGGAATATGAATAACACCTAGGCAGCTTAATATAGATTAAGTGAGGAACTGGATAAGATCATGGTGTTAATGAATATGCCCTTTAAAAATATCACCAAATACCTAGTGAGATAACTATACAATGCAAAGGATTATGCTTCTGGTATACGTTATTTTAGGGCAGGTATATTAAGGTTAAAATCAAGGACTCTAAATGTAGTATATAGTTGCAAACATACACAAGGTTTTCTGCGTGTTCTCTTACAATAGTACCCAACTTTTACATGATCAAAAGCTACTATCTGAAATTTCCATGCAAAGCTGCATCACTATCACAGTTCTGACACAAATGAGGAAACGGCAGTATTGGCTAGAATTATAAAACCAGAACATGTGAGATACAGAAAAAGGTTCTTGGACCCTGCTCTCCTCTGGATTCATAAATGCTATGTATCAGTGATGTTAGCAAGAAACAGTTTGATAAGAAAGACAGAGAAATCTTGCAAAATGAAGACTGAATGTTGTCCCACACATCTGTGATCTCATCAAAATTATATATTCTGTTTGATAACTGCTATCGAGAAAAACAATTTAAAACATCTAGTTTAGGCAGGCAAATCGATAATGAGTAGAGTCAGGCAAGGAGTATTCATTTATGCAAATGTGACTGCATTACAGGTGTCTGAACAAGTTACTGTAACGCATTGCATTAATGTACCAGATTGTTTATCCTAAACAATGTATTTCCTAAACAGTGACTTGTTTGGGCTTCAAATTTACTTAGCTTTAAACACCAAAACTATATGGGTAAAGTGATGGTGGGATTGAGCCACCATCAGGCTTGCACCAGTAGCAGGTTACAGACTGAAATTTCTTGGTGCAGTAGTAGTGCAGAAGTTCACTATGAAATCTTTTCATGAGAGAATCACTGACACTTTAATAAGCCCACAACTACAGCTGAGTTTGGAAAAACCTACAGCACTGGGTTATTACACATTGGCAGTTAAAATAATACCATGACCTTACAACTGATGAATGACATTGCTCCATAGTCTTTGAATGCTTCTTCTTAGAATTTCACTGGCAGCAATTTCAATTTTAAAATTCCTCTTCAATTAAAATCCCAGCTACAGAGTCATAATACAACAAAAATTCAGTTTTAAGCCTGTGTAAAGAAGCATGGTTTAAAACACTCACTTCCAGAGCCCTAGTCACCTACAGCTAAAGTCCAGAAATTTTTCTCATTCCTCCTGCTGTTCAAGCCACAATGTATCAAATACAGCAGAAATAACAGCAACTATTTTGGGAGCCTTCTAAATGGATTAATGCTAGTGTAACCCAGGCTTTCAGAATGGTTCTAATGGCAAAGATGTGAGTTTTTGTTTGCATTTGTGTACAAATCATTTTATGACTAGTATTGGTTGAGAATTTTTCCACTGAAGGGTAATTCATCAGAAGTAAACTATTTTTAGGAATTGTTCAATATTCAGTTTTAAACAAGTTTGGGCATTTAAAAATAAGATTTCAAGTTCCATTAAAAACATGGGTTTTTTTGTTTGGAAAGCTCAATAAGTAAATACTACAAAAAGCTTAAAAATGTGATGTTGTCATACCCACGATGATTAATAGTTATAAATGAGCAAGATTTGCCTTTAGTAGAGCAACCAGTAAAGAAGGAAAAAATTCGAAACATAAAGAACATAAACCCTATTCAGATCTAAAAATGTAGCGACAGCTTTCAAAACGACATGCAGGTTTATACCAATAGCTCTGAATTTAACACTGTAATCTAATAAATTAGTCAATTTGAGGCAAGAGTACTGTTACCTGTAGATCCATGGGGAGTGGTACTAGCAATGCTAATAGGCTCTCTCCTTCAGCTGAACAGAGAGGGACCTAATTATTGCCTATAGGATGTGAAGAGCTCACAGGCAGCAGGACATAAGAAGAAATACAACTTACAATAAATCATTATTGCTATCCTCAGCCCTTGCCTTTTAGCAGTAACAAATTTTAATTTCTAAGATCTTTCTTTGAAACTGTTTTGAAGGACTCCCTTGAGGATCAGGGCTAATAGGTTAGAGTGCTTATTTGTGAAAGATGTTCTCCCCCTTTAACTGGGTATTTCTATTTACTGAGTGTGAGTTTGCCATGGTACATGGCAGGTTTCTGTTTTTCCCAGACTTAGGTCCATGAGAACCTTTGCAAGCACTGGATGACCCTGCAACACTGATTAATTAATAGGTTGGACCATACATTTGTTAAATCCAGGGCTCTGGATTGTTTACTGTGAATGACATTTTACTATGGAGACTACAGAAAGCATGCATTCTGTGCTTGGTTTCATTAAACAAATTTTGTTTCTGGGGATGAATTTGGCAAGATTGTTGCAGAAGTAGTCTGAGAGCACAGGCATTGGAGGGAAGGAATGAGTTTAGGGAGAACATCTTTCAATTGTATTAGTTTTCTGGAAGTTAGATGTTTTTCCGTTAAAATTCCTGGGTATGGTGTTAAGCCATAAACAGATCGATACAATGGGTGTGTTTGTGCACACAAAAAAGGTTGTATTACCATTATTTTGTATCAGGTTCTTGGATGTTTCACAAAAAGATATGACCAATTTCTCTCAAACAGTAACTGTTTAAAGAAGTTACTTGGACTGATCTCTGAATTCCTTGGAAAAGTCAGTCCGACATTTTCAGCTTTTGGGGGTTTTGTCCACATGGGAAAAAAATAAAAATCTTGAGTAAAATAGATGGGACAGCTCTTCGTTCTCTGTATCCCACTCTACTCACATCATACATTACAACAACAAATGGAAATCCTTTCCATTTGTAAGGAAATGGTCCAGGTTGTAAGTTCCCTGCAATCCCTTTTCAGTGGCTGAGTCTGCCAACTGCTAGACAAATACAAGGGATCAATAAAGATTTTCATCTGAAGTTGGCACAATGTAGAGCTGAGGCTGAAGCTGGGATACTCAGGTCAGAGCTCCTTCTTTAGATAGGCAGGTACAGACTGTGACAGCAGGGGAACTGACATGACCTGCAGCCAGCTGAGAGGACAGGGCCAGCACAACAGACTCTTCTTGGTGCTAAATGTCTTCTGGTTTGTAATGGCAAAAGTTAGGTCTCCCAAGACAAGGAAATATGCGAGTATTTCAACTCCTCATTACCACCTGGGAGTTTAGATTATGCAGAGGTGAAGCTCTGATTTGTCTAGAGTGACAGCAGAAGGCAGGGTAAAACCATCTCCAATACCCACAAGTTATTTCCATATTCCTTGCTTAGCTACTCTGCCTCTTTCCCTGTGGGATACTCTTATGTGAAAGCTGCTCTCCGGGAGATTTACAGTAGTTCAGATGAAAACACTGAATAGAAAGGACTTATTTCTGTGCACCATGGACTGTAACTGAAACACTCTGAGTACATGGCAGCTGCTGTTTGACACTGGACACAACAGGCTTAATGTCACAGTTTGGAGGCAGAAGAGAAAACATTTCTGGCAGCATTTAACATGGCTGAGGCTTTTATTACTAGACACAAATGCAAACAAAACCAGCTTTTCTGCAAAGCAATGTGTAGTCTCTCTCTCACTCACACATCATACTTCTAGTCCTCAGAAGTCCATGATGTGGGTTGCTATTAGGAAGAAAAATAGGTACAATGCTGTAATTCATGTGCAGCAAGCCAAATATCTCAGGAAGATATGGACAAGCACTGTACCAACAATCTACCCAAAAACCATAATTTTTAAAGAAAAAAGAAAAGTAAGTATTTTAGATATATTAGACTAAAAGTTCATGAATGGATTAATCATGACAGTCAATGCTTCTTGGTAGTGTCAAACTAATGATTCATGTGCATCCTTCCCTGTGTACGTATTTCAGCAAAGAAATCCTAGACAGAAACACAACCATGCCACCAAGCAAGGGCAATGCGAAAAGTGCACTGGACCGGGTGCCACCAGTGCCGGGTCGTACTGTCAGCTTTGACTTTGTGCACAGCCACATTCAGATAACCTAAATTCTATTAACCTCCAAAGCCTGTTAGGTGCTTCCAATCAGGAACCCTGATAACCTGGACTGAAGTGACAGAAAGCAGTAAACCCTGGGATTTCAGCAGAACTCGGGCTGCTTAAATGTGGCAACAGTTTCTGACTCAGCAAACTGCTTTGCCTCTCCATGTCCCATTTTCTCATCTTAGAATAAGAAATACAAAAACTGGTTGCTTGCCCTCTATCACTGCTATGATGCTCTAAGAAGCTGCATAAAATGCTTTGAGATGGCAATTTAAAAATAGCTAAGCAAAAAGTTAGGAAAAGAAAAATACTTACTAATACAGAATATTATGAATAATGAATATTATAACCATGATAAAACTGCAATTAATCTCCTTCTCAGTTCTTTACAGCATAAGGTGATCACCATTTGTGAGGTCAAGGAAAAAAAAAAATACAACCCTCCCTTGGGATATACAAATTAAACATATCAAAGAGGTTATTTGTGTCCATCTGTAGCAACTGGCACTGGCCACAGTCAAGAGACAGAATACCAGACCAGATGGACCAGTGTATATGGAAATTCTTATAATCTTCTGTGATTAATTTCTTCCTACAGGTTGGATATGTCTTTTCAAATTGTGTATCAACATCTAACCAAAATTGGTGCTGACATATCTTTGATTGTACTGTGAGTTTATCTGCAGCTCAGCATTCTGGGACAGTTTAGTCCCTTGCTTACCTCAACTCTAAAGCGGGATTTCTTTATCAGTGAATTTCTACATTCCCTCACACATTTTCCAAGGCTTGTCCTCAGAGATTACTGACAGAATCCATGACTCAACTGTAATTTGAACCAAAAATCTTTTCTAGTTCATGAATCTTTGCTACTGTAAGACTGTAGCCTACAAAACTGTAGACTGTAAGACTCCAAATGATTTGCTAATAGCACAATCTTGTCCATGAACTTATAGAGCCTAGTTTTACCTGGAAGAATCCTGAAACTTTCCCACAAATCCTTTTGGAATGACTGCATGGTTTTTCTGTGATTCATGCAAAGACATGCAAAGCAAGCGTGATGTTAAACAGCAAAGATAACAGAAATCTTGTCTTTTGCAAGAGTCACCCATTGCATATTTTTTTTGTTTGAGGATCATGTAGGTATGAATAATCAATTCCTTTTAATCCTTATTTTATTTATAAATAATTTACAAATAATTATAAATCATTAGCACTGCAGTATAAAATCATGACATTGCATTATTATAATGCATTAGGGAGTTCGTTGCCATATTTCAAACTTCTTGACTAACTAGGACTTCTGTCAACATGGTCAAGTTCAGCACACGAAGGCCACAGACTGAGTCATGCTCTCTAGTAGGTCGTGTTCTCCCTTGAATCCAGGAATCCAAAAAGATTATAGAAAAGGGTTGCTGTAGAATGTTTTCTTAGGCAGTGAAATGGGATAAAAGAAAGAGCTCCTGCAGATATGACCGCTTTGTCTTTACATAGTATTTAGAGGGAAACAGTCTCCACACACAGCCCCTAGCCCTTTCCTGAATCTGAACTCAGCTTCCCTATGGACATGAATTAAGCATCATCCTGAACCTCAGCAGAAATCTAAAAACCAGACACTGCTTCTGAAGAGAAGCAAGTTTCCCCGAGGAAAAATACTACTCATATCCCTATGTACACATGGAGGGGTGCCCTGACAAAAATGCCCACTATTCAGACACTGCATTAGAACAAGCTGCTCCTCTTAGTCTCTTGTTGTATAACAGAGGAGCACAGACAGGGCAAGCACGCACCCCGAGGCACCACTGCTGCCTGCCATACAGCCCTGCCCTTACCTGGGCCTGTCCTAGTGACCCTCTTAGCAACGCACGGCACTGCACAGCTCTCCCCTTTCCAAGCAGCAGCAGAATCCACCCTTTCTCCCTCCATAAAAAAATATGCCTTTAGTCTTTCAGCTGATAGGTAATAAACTAATTTTTTAATGTCTTGTTCTAGATATTGATAATAAGACTTCCAAAAACACGTGGTAAAAAAAACCCAAAAACAAACAAACAAACAAAAAAAAAAACAACCAAAAAAAACCCAACCAACCAACCAACCAACCAACAAAAAAAAACCCACTAAATGGATGATTCAATCATCACAGTAACTTGACTTATAAAGCATATAGAATACTCTGAAGTCAAGGTCAAAAAAGTGTGTGGCTAAAAGACCGCTGTACATTGAACATCAGCAACATGGGGCTCTGATGGCCAAGATGCACATCCCACAGCCTTCTGCAGAGCCCTTGAAACTCCTCATCTCAGGTGAAGAGGAGTCACCAGAGCAAGCCCATGGCTGAGCTCTGATACTGCTCCTGATACTGTTCTGTTTATTTAGTGAATTTTTTCCTCTAGCTTCAAATTGCCTGTGCCTTTTCTTGAGAATTACTTGGGTCTTTAATGGCTCTTCTAATGCTTCCCTCTTTTAATTCTGATCAAAGAAAAAGAAAGAATGGGAACAAATTTACACTTCAGCCTAATTTCCGTTTCCTCCTTTGTTTCCCCTCCCTTCTTCTTTCCCTTGATTGCTGAAATCACCTCAATAATTTTATTCACAATTTTTGGAAAAGTGAACTGATTGAACACTTGCAGACAAAATCTAACTTGTGACAGAAGCAGAAGAGAGCCAACAGGGACAATGAAAAGCAGAGGCTGGGATAGTATCACCAGCTTTTGGGTCACTGGTCTAAAAAATTCCTTCGGATTTCTAAACCCAGCAAAGAGAAATGCATGTCCATAATGCTCCTTGAAGCAGTAAATAAAACCATCACCAGCAGTAGAAACTGCTCTCACAAAGAAAGGACAGAAACAAAACACTGCATCTAACCACACAGCCCAGGCATTTCCCATATTTCTGACAATGTATTCTTAGGACGAGAATCACTATTTCTTTGCAGAACTGGCTTCCTAAAAAGGCACACAACCTTCTCAGGACTTCTTCCAAAGAGAGCACCAGAAGCCATAACAGTGATATATTACTTAAATTCGAAGGATTAAATATTCTGGCGGAAGTTTGAAAATACCTTTCTAGAATGCTAGGAAAGAAAAGTAGCAATATAGTTCTTATTCTTTCATATGTGTTATGTCAGTATCTAACAAGATTTTTAAAAATCATCTTATTTCTGCACTACAGCATAGAGAAACTGAATTACCTGGCAATGTATGATTCACCATCCAATATATCAAGGGGAGCCAGGAGCAGAGCTAGGGAAAATCTTGTAGGGGGTTACTTGTCCTCAGTTCTGTTCCATGCTGCTGCTGAGGAAAAACCTCTTCGGCAGCACTTATTAACAACTGGACATTGCTGACATCAATGGCAGAATTTCTCACCAAGGAATGCACAAAAGACTCAGGCTTTGACCATTTTTCAAACAGTTATCAAGTATTAATTAGACAGTAGGGGAGGCTGCTCTTTTTGCTGGTGTATGTTTCCTAATGACTGGGCCAGATAAAGAAGCTGAGTACATGGCTTGTTTAGTAGAAACTAACCTGTCTGGAATAAAAATTACCTGAATTGAAATAAGCTTTGATATACACCATTGGCAGAATTTGCCACCTTGCCATCAGAGTGGAATTTGCCACCTTGATATTTGGTTCCAAGATATAATCTTTTTACACGAGCAAATGCACACCAATTCTGAAGGACAAGCACCCACACCACCTTATTCTGTTCCAGCCTACTGCAATCCTGGCATGTTCATAGTGCTTAGTGTCAGAAAAATAAGTTACCAGGTAAATGGATGTTTGCATGGCACAGAAACTTTTTGTCTCCAGATTCCCCATAGGAAAAAAAAAAAGTTTGAAAAGAAGTTAGTAAGAATTCTCTGCTCTGTTTCTCCTCTTCAAGCCTCTATAAGGTGCTGAATATATTTCTCAAGGAAAATTAATTTCTTTGTCTTTTCCTTGTCTCTAATGAACTGCCTCTGAATGCATGAGGGGACAGGAAGGAGAGCAGGCTCCATGGTGAGATAATAAAAAGTGAAAAGGCATTCAAAGCCATCAGTATCTTCCAAACTTACACTGACAGAAATATGCTGGACTGTAGACAGGGGAGCAAGATCAGGGAAACTTAGAATAGCTTTGGCATTCATTACTAAACTACAAAGAAAAGATGACCTTGGGGGAGCAGGGGTCATCCTACAGAGATGTTACACAAGCACATGACTAGATATAGGCCACATAAACTGAGGATTACTCTAGGTCCTATCCAGGCCACCAGCTTTCCTAAACACTGTACTCAGTGAACATCAGTGAATGACAAACTCTCCTGGGGAAGCACAGAACATCATCATTATCAGTAGCATTATTAGAATATACGAAGAGCTGAGATGAGCTACCATTAGACAAGTAAAAATAAAGGAAAGAGAAAAATGTCAGGTTTCAACCTACTGTTTCCACTTTCATTTCACCAGATGCTAAAAGATCCACAGTACTTGTAAGTAAGAAAACGTGCCTACATAACTGCAAGCTCTAAGAGTCTTTGGAGTGAAAGTGTGTCAGATGATCATTATAACTCAGGGAAGTTACAAAAGAAGAAAGCTTTAATGCAATAAACACAGGGATTCCTAAGTGTTAAATCAGACAGTGAGAATCTTTCCAGAGTAGAAGCCAGGTAGAGACCTTGGCAGAATGCATTTTCTATGTGTAGTCTAGTCACTGTAACAACCAAATAAAATTAATCAGGTCTTTCTTTTTTTCTCTTTTTCTCTTTCTTCTTTTTTTTTTTTTTTTTTTAATTCTCTTCTTCAGAAACATTTGAATTTCCTCAACAATTTCAAGTCCATAGTATCTATCCTATGTGTTCTCTCCCTTAACCACCCTGCCTTCCCAACACTACTCGGGGAATTTCCATACTCTGCTGCTTTGTCCTGCACCAGCAGTGGAGGACTTTAGTGCACTAAAACATTGGTAGCTAAGACAGCAAACCTGCAGAACCAGCTAGACAGAAATATTTTCGGACACAATCCCTGTAAAGTCTCCACTGGCTGGAATTTTTAAGCAAACCAACTGGAGCAGGAGCAGCAGGCTGCTGTAACTGCAGGATCCAGCCATGACAGGAAGCCATGAAAACTCTCACTGGGCAGTGCAGCAGATGAATAAGGCAAGAAAGAGTTTACCAAACGTGTCCAGAAAATCAGTTCTTGTCATGCAGCATGATGTTAAAGATTGAACTTTTGGAAAAAAAATCTGATCTTCACCTCCCTGCCCCTTCCAATAATTTGATCTGATAATTGTAGATTAATAATCTTCCAGTAATTTGACCTGATTAATACACTGAATTTATTGCAAATTCAAAATCAAATTCCAAGGATAACACAGAAGTTATTAAAAGAAGCCTTGGATTGCTGACTAAACTGATGGTAGTCTCTTCCTGAGGCCTCTGGAAAACAAAGTCATCCCTCATTCTTTATCACGTAGTATTCACAGAATAAGTAAAGGGTCTTTTTTTAGCAATATTTTTACGTCTTTCTGATTAATTCACCCTGTCCCTTGATCTTCTGCAGGCACAAGACCCTCTGTAGACTGTGAAATACACCCCCCTCTTCTGCCCTCCATCATCAAGAATGCAAAAAGATGAAAGATCCAAAACTGAGAGACGATAAAGTAAACCTTAGCACTGGATCAATTTAGTAATGTCCTTTATCAGCCCGACTACTCTTGCTTCAGAACCACTATAGCTCACACTAACTTCATTTTTATCTTAATACACCATACAGAAAAGCAGCCTAAATATACATCCCCAGATATAAAGCGTATAATCTGTAAACTACAGGAACAGGCAGATCATTTCCATTAGTTTCTTACGTAGCAAAAACCACAATTTATACCCAAAGCATATAATTATATTCAAATTCTAAAAGACAGCTTCAGAAGTACTTTAAATTCATAGTTTGGGGGAAAGTCACTCAGGGATATAAGTAGTTGTTTTAATGTGCAAAAACAACACACACACACAGAATGCAAGACAAGTACTATGCAAGAGTGGTGAGAGAGCCATAGTGAATCACAGGACCCTGGCTCCAGCAGCTGCCTGGAGTTTGGCACAGCCAGCACGCTGCCAAAATGCTCTCCTGCTCCTTCAGAAACTCCAGTGCTGGGATTTGGCACTAGAGTCTGGTCAGGCTTTAAAGCCATAAGGGAAAACACTACTAGGATCTATGCTCAGAATTTGAAGGTGTCTTGCTTGTCCTTCAAGATGAGATACAAGCAGGCTGCTCTTTTAAGGTTCTCTGACACCCAAAGCCCAAGAGGACTACTGGGGTTTCATTCATTTCTATGGCTCCCTGCCAGGAATCTCAAAGTACACAGATACATCAGAGCTGCTCACCTCCCTAGATGAGGAAAATAAGTCAGAAAGTAATGTCTTGTCAAGGTCATACAACAAATCAGAGGTATTGGTCAACTGCATGTCATCTTGTGTACAGAGATTACACAGCAGGCATGAAAACTTTTTTTTTTTTTTTTTTTGCTAGTACCTTTCATAGTTATCAAAGCTCACCAGGACAGAAACTGCAGGGGGAAAAAAAAAAAGAAAAGAAGGCAGCCAATCTACACAGGACAGTCATCCTGGGCAACTACAAAGAGAGTTGGTCTTCTTAAAGCACAACCCATGGGAAAGGAAAAAAAAATTTAAGAATGTTCATCCTTTGTACTTCCCAGACAAAACTTGTATTCCTTGGACTTAGAAGCTTCAGCTCTTTATTTGGCTACCTTCTATAAGGCAAGCCATGGAACTTCCCCACCACCAGCTGGAGATTATTCTGTTCTTGTCAGTATTGCCAAATTACATGACCTAGGTGCATTTTTCTCCTTCTAGTGAGATGTGTAAGGAATTTGGAGCTTCCAACAGCACAGTTTATAATAACCCAGTTGCTGTCATAACATTGTTCAAACATATATTTTCATGCCAAGGCAAAAGAAGAGAAAGAAATAGAAAGCAACAAGAAAAACTAGCCAGAATTATTAGGAAAAAATCTTATATTTTTAAATGTAGAAATATTATAAAAGGTAACTTTGTAATTCTGCCGTATTCTGACTACATAGCCGATGTCACATAACCCAATATTCTTTACAACTTCAATGCCTATACAAAGCATACAGCAGAATCCTTCATCTGTCTTTGAAATGTAGTCACCTTTGCAGCAGAATGTGGCAGGTGCTTGAAAAGTCAGGGCTGTATTAGCCAAAAGCAGAAATAATAAAGAAAAGAAACCTCTCTCCAGTCTAAATTGCAAAGGAAATACAAGGAGGAAGAAAGCCCTGCTCTAATTCTGACCATGAATAGCATTCCCACTTTTGCAAAATGTGCTATGAGATACTAAGCAAGCACAAAGTAGCTTTCAGAGGAGGCTTTATAAAACATGTCTTAAGAGACTATACCTTCAGCAGGATAGGTCCGAGCAATGTTTCAAAGAGCACAGAGACAAATATTAAGTAAGACTGACAGGGTTCAACAATAATAATAAGTTTTTTACATTCCGGATCTCATAAGATCATTGGGATCTCCTAAGAACAAGTACCAGGTGACCAGACTAACATCAGTTTTGGAGGTCAGTGCAAACTATTCCAAGTTGGGAATAGTTAATACAGTGAACAGAATGGCATGTCAAAGCACCTGATCAGAAATTGTTTCATAGAAAAGCATGCAAAGCACAGGACAAATAGCAACCTCATTTTGAGGAAACAGCCTTTGTACATACCAGATTTTTTCTGTGTTAAACTGTTGAAAACTGTGCTTTCTCAGAAGAGCTACAGAGTCTGCACAGGGAGGGAAAAGCCCAGCTATAATCACTTAAAACTTCAAGTGAGTGAATTTGGATGCTTTGATTCTTGGATAGCCAGCTTAAGATAATTTAAACAGATTTCCTTTAAAAATAATTAACCATTGTTAATATCTCTGAAGAAGGGAATGTAAACATTCAGGCATACAGCAGCACTAGACTTTGCCAAAAATTAGGCTTAATTGTTGATACGAGAATAAAGGCAAGCCACAGAAAGTAGACAGTCTTCTAGCTTCTCACCTTTGCTGAACTTAATTGCATCCTTAATTTCTCTGAGTGAAGTTCATTTTACTGGATCACTGCTCTGTACAGAGAGATATTTTTTTCCATTTTATTAAAGCTACCCCCTTTGATCAAAGTAATCCCCTGGTGATGGTGAAAGAGGAAAGGTCCTGCTTTATACTGGGGAATGGGCAGTGCCAAGGATGGGGAATTTGTTTCCTATCATAAAGAAAAGGCAGGATTGTAGAAAAACAGAATCTTGAGATGAGGAATAGGTCACACTGGAGGAGCAACAAGGACACATGCATTTTTAAAAGGTCTCACTGCGAGAGCTGTGTGTGGCAATCTTTGACACTGGTCTGCAGAATACCTGCCTATTTTATGGAAACACTCTCTTGGTTTGTCTAAGCATTCACTCTCATTAGCTGATTTTAAAAATTATATTAGAGAAGGAAATGCTTCATATAAATAACAGAACTTCTGAGAATTGATTCAGGCCTGAGAGTTATACCTAAAAGATCTGTGATTGCTCATTACCAGTCCTCACAACAGACCTACACTTTTTCCTATTACTTGCCCAACAGCCTGGGCTAGCCTAGGTCTGACTAAGTGAACATGAAGGGAAACTATCCCATGCCCAACATTGCTTCCATAGCTGCAGAGCAGTCCCTGCAGGCAGGAGCAATCTGCACAAGGCATCACACACCGCCTCTGTGCACCCCTGCTCCACAGCCATTAAGGACAGCCAGAGAACAAACAGCTGGAGGAGAAAAAGAGAAAGCAAATTAATTAATTCATCACTAAGACCAAACACGCACAAATCCCTTCATTTTATCTGTCAACCAGAGGCGCACATTATTCATCAGCTGAGGCAATGAGGATGTAGAAAGAGGAACCATGAAGTCACTGCTGCAGGCTCTGGTAAAGCAGCTGACCCAGCCCAGGGGAGACAGGAGGAATCAGAACATGTGAACTTTCAACAAACACAGCCCCACCTTTGTTCCTCCCTCTGTTTCACAAGCTCCTAGTGAAACAAAAAGGAATCATGGGTTTCTCTTCCTATTATTCAGGGATAAAGATTCTGCCAGTCGAGGAAGGTCCTCACATGGAAAACAGATTTGCTCTAACTCGCTGAAGTCCCCTGCCTGGCCAGGCTCACTCCCCCGCTGAGAAGGAGGTAAACCTGTTCGAAAGACTTTCTCCTTGAGAAGATGTGCTGTGCTAAGTTTTGCATTTGCAGGTTGCAGCCCAACTACCATAAAGCACCAGCTCGGTGATTTCAGAATTAACTCTCATAACACCAGCACAGCAGCGACTGCCAGATCTGTGTCTGGTTCTGCTCAAGGTGAGCCACAAGAAGGTTTTCCACTGATTTTAAAGAAGCACTAGACACAGACTCCAAACAAGTGCTCATTGCTCCTGAGATATTTCTTTTCCTCCATGCTAGATATTAATTTGCTTCTTCAAACAAATTGTAATCCACTGGGATATAGAAGAAAAAAGGAAAATATGTTTAAATACAAGACTGAGTTCCAGTTGTCAGCAGTGCGGAACTGGAAGACAACACAGCAGGGTGGCCATGATCCTGATGTGATTCCTTCCAAAACCAGTATTAATGTAGCCACCAAGTAGGGCAGCAATCAGAATTAATTCCTTATTTCCCTCTAGGAAAAACAAATACTCAAAATCGCAGGAAACACAGGGAGTGCAGAGCCTCCTTGGGATCCGATTCATCAATGCTGTTACAGATCCAAGTTCCAAGGGCCTCTGTTGTGCAACAGTGAAAGAACACACAAAAATAAACCATGCATGTTTCCAAGACCAGCTGTCTTTGTGGTCTCTTCTTCCTCACTCTTTCTCTCTCCAAATCTCTCTGTCCGTCCCATTCACCCCCTTATTCATGGCCAAAGGGGTTTTTACGACAGCTTTGCTACATGGCATGATGAGGAAAGCAAAAAAAAGAAACAAAACCAGACAAATAACAACAACAAAAAACCCCAATCAACCAAACAAACAAAACCAAACCAAACCAAAAAACCACACAAATAAAAACCACAATAACCAAACAACTCACACTGACTTATGCACCAGCCTGAGACCCCTGAGCTCTCTATTTCCCTTGATTCCTTTCTGCAATGAGGACACTGAAAAAATGCCTGTTTCTCACTGAAGTTGATAACAGCTTTTGCTCCTGGCTCTTAAATGAGGCTTTGCTTGACTTTCAGGGCAGATGGAAAAGCCATCAAGGAGAAAAGAACTATCATTTCTTGACCAGGAAACAGACTGTAAGCTCTCACACAGACTACTGCCTGCCTTTTACAGCAAAGCCAACCACTATCACATTTTGTGACATCCTTCTCTCCTTTCTTCACAAGTGACCTACAAGCCAGACTTTCCTATCCCCTTTCATCAGAGGAGAAATAAGCTACAGAAGCTGGGCTGTTGAAAACCCTTTGGGGCAGTGACTGGCTGATCCCTCATATTTCTCACTTTAGCACAACAGGGACTCTCTCACATGGTCCTCAAGCATTGCTGCAAATAACAGGGCTCCTGCTGCTAGTGATTAATAACCCATAACTGAGTTTCACATGGGTGGTGCTTAACAGATGGTCTTGATGTCTGGCATGGCAATGGTTCCCTTCCCATGTGGGGCCTGAATGTATCACTTGCATTTGAGGATGGATGCGAACTTTGGAGCAGAAGTGGGAGTTTGGTAGGCTGAGAGGATAGCGCCACTTCTGTCTGCAGAAACGGCTGAACACCTCCCCCTCAACCTACTGCACCCACTGCCACTTGAGTCCTGAGTCCTCGCCTCTGCAGCATGGTGCTGCTCTGCAGTGCCCTGGGCTCCCCCTCCCGCACTGCCAGAGCGCTGACAACCCACCTTGCAGAGCTCCCTGTCACCCTCTTCCAATGCCCTCCAGCAGCTCTGCCGGAGCACTCCTGCCAGTACAGCCCTGCTCCGCTGGTGCTCAGCTGTGACCTGCAGCATCTGCCTCCTGGCTCCATTCCTGAGCCCTTTCCCTCTCCAACGCGCCTCGGCTCAGACCTGCAATACCCAGCTTCTTCTACATCTCCGCCAATGTACCTAGAGATTTCATTGGAGGTCCATACATCACTGGGCCATTTGAACCCCTCAGACTGCTCTGCTGGTCATCTGAGCGCTCATCCGGGGTGCTCCAGGCTTCAATATCCGTGTAACCCTGACACAGCCCTGCCAGCACATCCTCATAGTCCCTGCTGCAGCCATGTCATGCGGCAGTTCAACCAGCTGTGCCAGGGCTCTTCCGTCCCTTGCCTCTTCTTCAAAGTGTTCCTATGCCTCATTTCTGATACTGGTTCTTCCTCTTCTGGCCCTGCACAGATGGAAATTCGTAGGTGAACACTCCTCTGATAGAAGGCCAGACCTGACCTTGACCTGCAGCCCTGAAGGGCCAGGCCTTGGCCTGCCTGCCTCATCCCGGCTGATATGACTGAAAATACAAGCTAAGGGTCACGGGACAGAAGACAAGAGAAAGTGGAGATAAGGGAGAGCCCCCATGTCAGAGAGGCCTGTGCCAACCCCTGTCCAGGTGGGGAGACTTGGAAGGGCTGGAAAAAAGGCCATGTAGGTCCAGCTCCTGAGCACTGCTCAGCATTTCAGGGACACAATGCTGGCCCTCTCACTCTCCCTTGGCATCTCCCAGACACTCTCTTCCCCTTCTCCTTTGCTAGAGTGAAAACCTACTCCCTATTATTTCCTGTCCCAGGGTTTCCCAGGAAGACGCTACCAGGTACCAAGCAGGAAGCCAGGAGCAGGAATGAGACTTCGCCTTTTCCTTTGTACGCCCCTTGCTATCCTCACCCAGGCAGGCTGCGAGCGCGCAGGCAGGGGAGGAGCGGCGGCAGCAATTCCACGAGCCCCCCCCGGTCCTCCCGCAGCTGGGCTACCGAGAAACGAGGGTGGCCGGCAGGGAAGATGCGCTGCTGCAATGAACACGTCAGCCGCTACAAGCCAGGGAGTTCGTGATTCCCCGTCGCAGGACCCCAGCGGGACAGGAGTGGATGTCCTTCCGCCGTCCCGGGATGTTTGGCGCTGCCGTCTGACACGGACCGACCCGAGCCCGCCCCGGCCCCCACCCTCCGTCCTGCTGGACCACACCGGCCGGGGAAGTTGGCTCAGGAAGCGGTGCGTCCTCAGCCCTAGGCTCTGCTCGGGAAGGAGGCAGGGGAGGAGTGGAGGGTTAATGGGGAAGGGAGCTAACTGCAGAAATACGAGGGGCTGGGAAGACCCCCCCTCCCCCGGAGACACAGCCATAGTCCCTGCTTCCCCTCCACTGCTCCGACTGCTCTGCAAAAAGGTTAGAAAGAAACAAGAGTGGGAACCCACCGTGTCCTCCTCGGAGGGAGACAGGGGAGCGGTAGATAGAGATAGGCACAGAGTGGTGCTTGCTGCCGTGGAAGTGATGCTCATACTGAGCCTGAGAAACAGACGAGGAAGAGGAGGCAGAAGAAGCCACGTTAGAGGAACTCCACACAGAGCTGACGATACATCCCCAAAAGAGGGAGCACATCCACAGGGTCCAGGCGGGGCGGCGTCCCGGGCAAATGCTGGGGTCTATTCTCAGGTGCATGGTCAAGGCACAAGACACCTACAGACGGGCAGTCTGAATTCCAGCCAGGGAGAGAGGATAACGTTCATGATGCCAGGGGACCCATGCTAGCAGAAAGAAGAGTCGCTTCCGAGGCTCTAGGGGTGTGCGTGTGTGCTCAAGAGGAAAAGAGACACTGTGTGTGCGAGAGAGCGAGTGCTAGCAGAGAAGGGGAGGGATGGGGGAAGGTTAGTAACCACACAGAGACGAATAAGACGCGCCGTTTCCCAGGGCTGGATCTACTGTGGCAGGAACCCCGCGGCCGTACCGAACCTCCAGGAGTGCGCAGGAAAGCCGCACATGTCCGCGCGAGGGTCCCGTTCAGGTGCCTCCAGGATCACGGGGTCCTTGAGGACTTTTCCCTGCCTGCGATCCCTGTCTCTCACTTTGCTGAGAGGGACTATTAAAAACGAAAAAGAAGAAATCAGCCAGAGACCCCAGGTAAATTTTTGATTTTTTTTTTTTATCCCAATTCCGGGGGGCTTCTCCTGCTTCTCCACTAGCAAGCGTTGCAATGCAGAACTGCCAGGACACGCACACGCGCACACACACACACAGAGCGATCTAGATCGTTATCCTCCTTCCACGGAATCCAGGCGACCGAGGGCTCGAGCCGATTAACCCCGCGCAGCCGTCGAGCGCATGGCCATGTCCTGGCGGGCGGGC
>JAHLSL010000007.1:18032977-18085341 GCA_025920805.1 Petroica traversi
GCTGCCCGGTCCCGGGGCTCGTCCTGCGGCCGCAGCTGCTGAGGAGCAAAGGGAGAACCAGGAATGACCGCGCTCTTTAAAACTCCCTATGGCTCTTATAGATATTTTTTTTAATGCTCTCGCAACAATAGGCTTAGTCCTAACAGGTGTATCTGCGCTTAATCCTTGGAGAGTGAGGAATGCAGCCAGAGTTTGCAGCCCATAAATTAATAAACAAATGCAGTAGCATTTTCTAGTAGTTTACTGCCTATCAATTTGCATGGCAAAAATCCCCAGCCACACTGGGGAAGGCAAGCACCAGGAGCGAAGTGACTTACAGAGGATCACTCAGGGAGTCAATAACGAGCTTTAGAAAAGGAGCCAGCCAGCCCCAGGACTCACCTTGCACTGCACTGCCTCCTTCCCTTTCATTTATTCATACAAACGAATAAATTGTTTATGACTCTTAAGTTTTCTTGTTTTCCCCTCTAGAACGGTGTTTGTAGGTGTGCACGCATGCGCTGCTGAAACCTGCTGTTAGACTCCAGTATTTCCCAACGCTGAGGTGCAGTGTTTTCAGTCACTGATCTCAATTTGGTACAACATGTCAGTAACTTGTAATTATCAGCCTGAGTTGCACGCCTAATACTTTTAGTTGAGCCTGATATGCTTGTAATTTATTTTCTAGTATAACTTATACTATAAGTGATCTAAATCCGGGGCTAAAGCAGTCAGAAATGCTTTGCTGTTTTGCTAGGTACAATCAAGGATTGTGAAAAGCAAGAATATTATCTTTACATTTATCGAACATCTGCCACCTAAGAATCTCAGAGTGCTTTAAAATCTTTTATTAATGAAGCCATTCAACAGCTCTAAGTATTACTCTGCCATTCTGATAAGGAAACAGAAGCTCTGTCATGTTGAGCCAGTGAGTGACTGATAGACATGCGAACTGAACAGAGACTGAGATTCTCCATCCCAAGCAGACATGCTGTTAGTATAAACTAACTGACGGATTTGGTAGCCATTCCTAGCCTTAAAGTGTGACTACCAGCTTTCCTCACAATGGGGCACACTGGTGGAGACAGGACTGAGCAACCTGTAGTGCAGGTGTCTCATGGAAGGCACATTTGCAGTGCCATACAGAGGGCACAAAGCAGTTTAATCTGTGCAAGACAACTTCTCCTGGCCCTGAGTTTTTTTAAGGAAACTGAAGTTTCCATGTATGTGGTGGGATACCTAGGAGGATGCTGTCTTTGTTGGGAAGAAGCTCCCTGCTCCTAACTACTTGGGGGAAGGGAGGAATACAACCTGGCATGACACCCTTGAGAGCTGCTGACTTGTGAGTCGGCACCCTTGAATCCCTCATCACAGAAGTTCTAATTTTCACACAGTCCACAGACAAAGTACTCTGGAAAATTTATTGTGTAGTTGAGCTGTATGCAGCCAAATTTAGGGGAAGGGGGGAAGAACACTCATTAAATACAGATCACTCAGTAGTTAATTTGTAAAATAAAGGAAATCTGAATGAGTTTCAGACCCACATAGTTATAAAGGAATACAACAAAGACCTACCTCCCATAATTTTACTTTCTGTTTTCTCTGGCTACAGCATTATAAAATGGTCAGAATATATCACGTTGCAAGACAAGTCAAAAGGGCTAGAGGTGCTACAGGTTTAAACATTGGGGACTCAATGCTACTTTTCCAGGAGGCAGTGGTGGAAAATTGTGTTACTTTGTGTGAAAAATATATATGTTTTAGAAACTGCAATTCTAGAGATGAGAGCAGGAGAATTGCATGGATACACTCATTGCACTTGTCCTGCAACTCTTTGCCCTGTTACTGAAAGAGAAGAAAACACAAGAGGTTGTTTCTTTGATTAAACTGTAGTAGCATCCTTCAGCTTGTAATTCCCCTTTAACAGTCCAGCAGGCCACATCCTCTTCTCCATCCTCAATCCCCTGCTCATGCTGGCCACCTTCCTCTTAGGTTGCTGCAGGAGGCTGAGCCCTCAATGGACAATAAATTACCAAGCTCCAAAACAAATCACCGAACCTTTTCCTCATTCAATCTGCCAGCAATCCTTCCCCACATACAGAGATTCCAGCTTAGGTGCTGGTAGGACACACAAAGGTGAGCATCACTTCAGACTGCCCTGGCCAGAGACAGAAAATGCCTGGACAGTCCAGGAACAGGAGAAATAGAGTGGCTGTGTATTGCCCCTCTGATGGGGATTTGCTCTACATTCTGCCTACCAACCTTCCTTTGCTGCAAACCATTACGTAAGCTGCCTTAGGCAAAAATGAGAAGGGCCAAGAAAACCAAACTCTAAGAGTACACCATAAAAATAAATAATGAAAAAAGGAAAATCTGTGAAGCTAGCTATAAATACATCATAGGATTTTGGTGACACCATAAAGTACTGGAACTTCACTCTGCCTTGCTTTATTAGGTGTCAGTGGATGTATTTACTGCCCTATAGTTCACAGGTGACTCATTTTTTTAGCAGCACCACTGCAGGAAGAGGGCAGATTTCAATTGCGGTTTTCCTCTTGGGTGGCAAGGGGAAGTTTATAGTCAGAAGTGACATTTCAACATTATTCCCACTACGCTTACTTCAAAGGAGACTGGCTTTTTTGTATTCATATTAGTTTATTTAATCTGGGTAAACACAGAGTCTTTCTAAATGCTTCAGAAATTGTGAAAAGTGTCTTCAGAATTGATATGGTTTCCTTAAAGGATAATGGTTTCCATGATACGTTGCTCCCTAAAGATATGAGAAAAGTAGTCTTATTTCCTACATAGCTGTTCCTTTTACTAAAAGAGCAGAGGGCCACTATATTCTGCAAAAATGAGAATATTTTATTTTAAAACTCTAAATTCTGAGTTTTCAAATCCCAGAAAGAGACCATGTCATCTTCAAGCCCATGAAGAGTTTGTACTCCACCTTATTTGATGGAGCAGGTACAACTTTTTCTGAGTTTCCTATAAAATCTTAGCTGTTAATTACTTCACTGTGCTCAGAACTGAAAAATCAGTGCTGCTGTAAAATCACAGATCTCTCAAACTGGATCCAGTGGGGAAACTCAATTAGCATTTATTAATACAGGGTGCCTGCCAGAGAGAGAACAGCTTTGCCTCCACCCAGTAGAAACTAACAGAGTACAGTGTTATTCAGTGTTTTGCTATGTATTAAGGTTAAGAGAATAAGGTCACCCAGAAGCTTTTCTGAGACTGAACTGCTTCTCTCAAGGATCAAAACAGTTCCATTATTTTTTATGTACTTTTTCAAAAAACACGGAGGAGGGTCAAAACACATCATGCTTATGATGCTAAAATACAGTTTTAAATAAAATAAACGAGAGGGAGTTGCATCCTGTAGAGAGCTTGGGACTGGCATATAGACACCTTTGTCTTTAGCAAGCTACTTCAAATTCTGCTGACGACAGCAGTGACCAAAAATCTGGTAAGTTCTTCAGCACTGCTGGCAGAATTAACTGCTCTGAGACTGGTCCCTGGTGCCCCACTGTCCTTGTCATCACTGTCTCTCTGCAGGCAGCCTCAGGAGGCAGGACCCAGCAGCACCAAAGAATTATCAGTGTTTGCTCATCCAGAGCGAAAGGGGAGGGTTGCTCCAGGACAGGGCTGAAAACTACGCACACAGCTGCAGTTATGCAGTACTTTTTCTTGTGTGCAGTACTTTTTTTTTTGTATATAACCAAGTTGCTGCAGTCTCTGTAGTTCTCAGTTTTATTCTGTATCTGAGAGGGGTAAAAAAAAAGCAACCTTTTCTCAGGGCTTCTGTGCTTTCTTTCAACCAGTAAGTCCAGCTACCCACAAAAGCTGAGGCATATGCCTTACATGTTACCAGCAACATAGGACAGGTATTCTGTTTTCTGCTCAGCTCCAAGGGACCACAGATTGCCAAAGCAACTATTATAGAAGCTTTAGAGCCTAGTTTTGTTCTCATTTATGTCAGGGTGAATAAACTAAACATAGCCAGTTGATTGACATCAGTGAAGGGAAATCTGACCCTTGGTGTTCATTTGTAAAAAGAGAAATGCAAGTTGATTACAACCAGTTAGTCTGGGCTAGCAGTAAATTAGCCAAAAGTGATGGCAACTACTGGGACACAAATTCAGTTCTATCAAACATCCAATTTAAGGGCCAAAAATCTTGTAAAGTTCAGACTTTCTGAAACACCTAGAATCCTATGTTGGTGGAAACAAGAATTAGTGCATGGACACACAAATACAGAAACATCTCTTTTTGAAAAGCATTAATCAACTATAGTTGGGAAAGAAACAGTGTCAGGATTTGCTAATGCAAACTGACAATAACATGTTAAAATTGCCCCTGTTTGATGGATAATGTATAAAGGATGATCCACTGTACTCAGCACTATGCAAACTAATACAAGCTGAGAGTCCCTTCCCTAGAGAGATTACAGACTTGCTGGAAAGGCATGAACCAACATATGTCAGAACAGCTTTATGAGCAAACAGTACCTTTTTTTGGCCAAAGTCTGCTAGTTTGCAAACCTAAGAGAATGGAAGGCATTGGCAATAGAGCCTTCACACAGGAGTGCCTAGTCCATGCTTCCAGCCCTGAGCATGGGAGTTCCTCACTCTGTCATCCCTGGGAATTCTCCTTCATAGAATGTGCTGCAGAGATACCCCTGACCACCTGCACAAGATATCAGCAAGCATCCTCTCTCCTAAAGCTACCTCAAAAATTAGGACAAAATCTTTCCCACACCTCAGACCTCTACCAGATCAGCAATTATGAATGGGATTTGTGTTAAATAAAGGATGCCCAAGTTTAGTACCAACCATCTCCCCTTCTGTCTCACTAACACTTTAGTCCCTGCCTCTGGTGTACTTTATCAAAGTGGGCTAAGCAGGGTCTAGTCTGCCCTTCGGCCACGTGCTGACAAACAGACTCTCATCTCACAAGAGAAAACTGATCTTCTGTGGCTGCAGAGCATTTTCCTCCAGGAAGGTTGAATTGCATCTATCTCTTTTACTCTCAGTAGAAGCTGGGCTCAATGGCAGCTGCTCAAATCCTGTCAAGCAGAGAAACAGAACCTGCTTTGACTTCTTGTATCACTTTCGGCAATGTGACTTTTTATCAAAGGTTTGTTCAGGCTCAGAAGGATTAGAGAAACTAAAAGACTGGCCGAGTTTGAAAAAATCAGAGTTTCCCACTGCTTGACCTTAGATAATTACTGAATCACCAATGAAGAAAAAGAGCCCAACAGTTTAATTTTCTGATGTTTCTATCAAAGAATTCACACTACTACCACCTATAAAATGGTAGTGACCTGTAGCATGTGCCTAGAACTGATTTCCATCATTCACAACAGCCCCCTCTTCAGATCTGTGATGAGCCTGATTTTATGTTGAGCCAAATTCATCTCTAGCCTCTCTAGGAACTGATACTATGGATGCATGTAGCTACTGTGTTTATGGAAACAAAAAGATATGTGTACCTTGTTCTCCTTAAGTTTGGAATCAGTGTTGGCAAGTTAAGGTGAAGGGGAACAGCCTGTTTCCAGCCTAGGTGTGAGCCCTGCCTGGGATAACACACTGCTGTGATCTCTTGCCTTCCCTGACTCTCACAGCAGCAAGAGGTTAGATGACCCAGCAGACCACAGAGGATGTGTTACCTACTGTAATTTTGGCTGTATTTATTCTGCAGATCTAGATTTAGATCTGGAAGGTCTGCAAGCCCAGTGCCTCATGCACTAGGGCAAATATTAGCACTGCAGAACTAACATCTGTGTCATGAATTCTTAGTGTGGACCAGCTGGGAAATTATTTTTAAGAGCTCTGAGTTCTAAAATTTAAAGAGCACCTGAAAGGCTGAAGTTGAAAGACACAGAGAATAGATGGAGCTAAAATACCTGCTGAGATAAATAAGGAAGTATTTAATTTTACCCATGAAAGCAGAAAAAAGACTTATTTTCCTTTTGCACTCAAAGAAATCTTGTCTGACATAGAAAGGAAAAGCTGGAAAAACTGTTGCTTTTGCTCCTTTAAACTGACTTCTGTACTAATGAAAAGTGAGTTCTGTAATACACACTGTGCACAGGCTCCCCTCTGCTTCTCTTCTCTCTTCCATCTATCATCTTGCCTGGCTTTTGCCTGTAATCACCTGTTCTACTCACAGCAATAACTGCCAGGTGACTGGTGTTTGCTGTGGTCATCCAGCCACATTAAAGAAAAAAAAAAAAGAGATTAAAAGCAAAGAAATATATAGAGGGAAAACCTTTCAATGACATCAGTGTCTCACCACCCGACAAAGAGTGAAGTGATTCCAGAGGCCAAGCCTCCTTGCGTGGGAGCTCCTGGTAGGTGTAATTTCCTAAGATGTATACCTTGTCAGTGTGCAGGAGAGGGAGAGAAAAAGAAGGTCAGAGCAGCCGAAGCTAAAAATTTGAAGGACAAAGGAAGACACTGTGGGGAACAATTCTTCTGCTTTTAACCCTGAAAGAGCCCATTCTACATGGTCTGTGTCAAATTGCTTACTGGCTACGGTACAGCAAACAATAATCTGTTAGATGGCCTTCTCCGTGCCCAAAGGGGACAGCTGATTTTACATGTGGAGCCTGGGCTACATGACCTGCACAGAGTGGTGCACAGTATACAGTCCAACTGCTCTCTACCACAGTGGAAGTGAACTTTTTCCCTCCAAGTAACTAGGCTCATAACAGACTAGACAGACAGGTACCATTAGAGGCTATATTGTCCCTGTCTCCCCCAATGCAGTGTAAACTTTATTTAAAACACTCTTAGTGATATCTAAATGTAATGATGAAGAATCAGTTCTCTGGAAGCAATATATACCAGTGTTCAACTTTATCAACAATTTTTTTCCTCCTTCTCACAAATCTGCCATGGTCAAGTAAGTCACATGTGACACATATGAATTACAAATGCATTAATCAGGATATAATTAATCTTAGATTTTCTCCTGCCCAGATATAAACACACTAAAATATTTTAACTAATATAATATATTGCAACACCCTGATGGTATAGATAAGCATCTCACTAATGTGAGCAACATGACCACCAAACAGGCAAACAAGACATAGTTATTTGCATATAGAAGGCATCCAAGTAACAAAAAATTGCAACAAATGACAAGATAAGCATAAGGGATGCAAGCAGACAGGCATACTGCTAACACACAAGAAGCTTGTCTGTGAAAAAAAGAACAAGAGAAGCAGCACTGTTGGCAGTTGAAGATCCCATTTTTGGAAAATCAAAATAGCATTAAAGAATCAAGTATGTAAAGGGAAATTGAATACAGAAGATGACAAGCCAGCATCACTTCCAACTTTTCTCATCCTTCTCTACTTCTCACCTCTTCTTCTGCAGCTAAAACCACCAAGGATTGTAGCTGTCAGTGCTAAGTGTAGAGAATTACTTCTGTGGCACCGTATAGATACAATTAATTAGGACAAAAATGTGAAAGAGCAACAGTTCTGTAGTTTTGTATATAAAGCAATAATTAATGAAAATATTTGAGAACTAACCATTAGCATAAACTGTGTTGTAGTGAGTTCGGTAACGTTTTGAATTAAAGTTTAAAACTGGTCTTATTCATCAGTGTTCTAAACATTCTCTTCCTAGTAATCTGTAATTCCCTGACATACATGTGCACACGCATTTTCAGTTGCAAAATTGAGGTCTGTTATTTCTTCTCTGTCATATAAGAAAGATTATTTCCTTCCTCTTTACAGATTCTATTTACATATTTAAAGACTTCTGCTATGTCCCTCCTCCCTAGACAAGGCCATTTGCTCTGTTGTTCCTTGGAAATCTATGGGGTTTAGACTCTGCTTATTATTGCTGGTTTCCTAGAGATTTTTTCCAAATATCTATATTTTTCTTGAAGTACAATGTCCCAGACTGGATTCAGTCCTTCAGATAAAGTCTTATGAGCGTGGCATACCTAAGAACAATTATTTCACATATCTTATTGACAATAGTCCTGTTTACATTTTTTGTAAGGTGTTTGCTCCTCTTGCATAGAAGGAGAGCTCATATTAGCACGTTGCTAGCTACTCCCAGTTACATATACTGTAACACAGAAAGTACCACTAAGCCCTGGTCCACAGGTTCCTAGGCCTTTTGCACTGAGATTTTTAAAAGGTTTTGCAGCTTTCAGAAAGTGCAGCTTAGGTCACCGTAGCATTATGCTGAGATGAGTAGTTAAACAGCATCAACTACCTGTTCCCTGCTGATATATGTAACACTACCCTGCCTTCAAGGTATGCAATGCACCCACACACACAAATCCAACAGATGGAAGCAGAATACACTCTAGGTCCATTTGCAGCAACTGATCAGGGACCTTACTGGGATACTTGGTCTCCAGCAGAGAAGGTCTACAAAAGCACAACAGTAAGAATAAGAAGCATGAACTGCTTTAAAAACATCTCTCTCCCTATGAAGCACCTCCCTCTCCTGTCATTTCCCAGGGTCTCAAACTCCACCTACACAAGCTCCCCCAGCGCTGCAGATCTCTTGAGGCACCAGCAGTTTCTTTGACTTGTCATATCCTCCAACTCAAACGTAATTTAAAGAGTGTTCATGGTATTCAAATGGAGGCAAAAGGCCAACTTCCTCAAACAGAACACTTCCCTTTACCCAGCACCCTAGTCTTTGAGCAAAATGGGAGGGAAAGCACCCTGCAGCAACAAAATCCCACTGAAGCTGCAAATACCACCAGAGCAAATACAGTCATCAGGAGTACAAGGGCTGTAAGCACCAGGCAGCCATGAAAATTGGGACATGGAAACAAGTGGAAGGGGTAGCAAACTCCCTCAATGATAGGTTGTATACAACAGATGAGGCATGAACTGCTACCAACATGGATGTACTATCTATTGGATAGAACCAACAAAAAATTCAGCTTCTCATTGTAAAGTGCCAAGGAAAAAGCTAAAAACAGTGATGCAGGGATTACACGTGGATGCATACAAACACATGTGCATGCACAGGCGCACACACATTTCTGCTTTGCTGTCTCCTCTCTAGCCTCTTTATCTCTCCCTCAGACCATCAGCCAAGGACAACTACAGAAGACACAAAAAAAAGGGAAAATAGCAAATTGCCTGTCATAACCTGTAGAGGGAACTCACTTGAAGAATCACGCTTCTTTGTTTCTTCCATGTGAATTTGGAATTGGTCATAAAAAGCCATATGCATCCTGGACCAATATATCCCTTAAGTAACCCCTTAAATTGTAATTAGGTCTGCATAGTTTTAATTAGACGCCACATTTGACTCCCCCCTTGCCTTTTAATAGTCACCTAAAGTGAGCATTCAGGATGGCAACTCACAGTCTGTCACTGACTCGTCCAGGGTATTGGCAGAAGTATGGTGGGTACTGTGAGGGTGAAAGAAATGTGAGTGGTCTTCAGGATGACTAACTGTGAATCATTTTGTTGCTGTCTTTATCTTGCATTCTGATCTCCTCCTGCACAGAAATCTGAAGGTAGCTATTTTGTGACAACCCAAGCTACCAAAAAAAAACCCCCAAAGAGACAGAAAGCAGTATGTGATTAACAGAATAAGCAGATATACAGGTGCTCTGTATAACACATTTTCTTCACTGAGATGCTACTTACCCACTACCAGCCCCTACACTAGGTGTTATCATCAGAAATGTAGCAGCAGGCAGAAAAAAACAAGGGCATCTGATATTCCTGGCTACCTGAAAGAACGTTTGTTCTACAAGCAGCAAAACTACAGAAAGAACTAATTAGGAAATGAGGCTTTATGATTTCCCCTTCGTTGTGCCGTGTGCCCTCCCCTATTCACCACAATGTCATAACCTTTGGTTCCTCCTGCATTCTCTCACACTCCCTCCTCTGATGTGCTCCGACTTTTGTCATATTTCTTTACCCCACTGTAACACTTTTCATTTATTTTCCTTCTCATGTCTTGCTTTGGACGAGGAAGAGGCAGTCTGTGATGATGCAGGTTCAGAGTTGCAAGCCTACCAGCTGGTGGGCCGGCCCTTATCCCTCAGCAGGGATAAGGAACAGGCTTTGGAGGAATTCAGTATCTGTGGGGCTTTAATGCTCCTGTCAAATATAGTGGCTGCTGGCCAGGCAATCAAAGGGGTGATGGCCAAACAGTGACTGTAAGAGCATAATCTCCCTAGAAGAAACAGACTGAAATAATTCTATATTTCCACACTTGTACAGAATGGTCCAGAAGGAATACTTTAAAAGTGAGTATTTCTATTCCCCCGCTTTGATCAAGCATTACACTCCACTATAACTGGGAGATTTCATCTAGCACTGGCAACAGGACCTAGACCAGCTAGAACCCAAAGGTAGGATCCCACTCTTCCCCTCTGCAAACACTGCTTCTATATCACAGCCAAACACTGAACAAAGCTTGCATGTGACAGAGAAGTGAATTATCTAATGAAGTCTGAGGAAAGAAGAAAATACACAAGAGTAAATTTCAAAACAAGCAGAACAGCACATTTCCAACTTCTGTCAGGGAAATGGGTGGCCTCTGAGGGAAGCCCCCAAGCCGTTTAATTATTTGTGGGTTCTTTGAAACCCTTTGACCCACCCCCAGAAAGACTGCTGAGCTTCAAAAACTTGTAACAAAATTTTCATCTAAAGGAATGAAGTTATGAAAAATTTCTGCTTTCAAGAAAGGATGATCTAATAATTTGTGTTTGGTTTGGTTTTTTTTCCCCAGCAATCTGTATTGGAACAAATAACTCTCATTTTTGGGTTTTCTCAGGCCACTAGTTACAGGCTGAAAATATATATCCAGATGTTTATACTGAGCTTATCATAGCTTAGATTACATAAATCATGGTAAAATAGGGTTAAAAATCACATTAGACAAAGCACTGAGACAACCAGGCAAAATCCTACTCCATCCAAGTGGGACAGCTGGCATTTAGCAGGTATTTTTACCTCCATCCATCTTCATTTTTCTCCTTATCTCCCATCTTTGTAATTGCCCATCCCATCCTGCACAGTAACACACACACTCACCCACTCACTCCCATTTCTTCGCTTGCCAAGAAGAGCATCCTGTGTGGGATTCAATCATTTGTTGTCCACAGAACTTCTGGTGTGTGTCTCTCTAAATAGCTGACATCTGGAGGAGCTATACCCTCCTCAGCACAATCAGATGCTGCTAAAGAACATGACAAAATGCCTCATTCTTAAAATATCTTCTCTCTCCCCCCTACTTCTTTCCAAGTTTGGTGGGTTTTTTTTGTTTTTTTTTTTCTTTTGAGAGGGATTCACAATCCACTACATATAGTGACCAGCTTTCACAGCTGTTGTTCCCAGGGACATAAAGGAGCCTATATGAAAGTACACACTGATAACAATCCCTTATTTCTGCACTCACGTCTATAACATGCTCATTACTTTTTAGAAAGAATGTATCCCTCTAGAACCCTGCTGCAGAGCTAGGGAAACAACTCAAGCATTGGAGCTCTTTAATTACAAAATCTCAATTTCCTCTTTATTATTCAACAGAAAAATATTATATCAACTAAAACAGGTTTCAAAAACTACAGAATGATCTAGCTATTCAAATGTCCTTCACTTAATGATTCTTTCTGGCTCACAAATAAATAGGGAGTCTACAAGAACATGTTCTTGATATGATTGAATGACTGAAAGAAATGCAGAAAGGGGGAAATGTTGCATGGATTTCCAGCTTGCCTCAATTTTGAATGCTTGATTTTGCAACAAAAATCCCAAATTACTCAGAGCAGGGTTGTTGTTGGCTTTTTTAACATTCTCTCTTATACACATGCCAATCTATTCATGTTCATGTGTAATCTTTACTTCAGTGGAAGTACTTTCATTCAAAAAAGACAGCTAGCATATATATGTCTCAGGTAATGCAGGCAAAGGAAATTCAAACAGCCAGCAAAGTGATGGGCAACACAGATGCTCCTAAACTGATTAAACTGCTGTTGCTAGAACACACACACCACAATCCCTTTCCCTTTTGGCTTATTCAAGGTACCCCATCATTCTTCTTCAACCCCTTCCAAACTGCTCTTGTTAGCAGGTTGAGAGAATTAAGTTAAGTTGACTCACTAATATTAATAGGTCTCTCTAATTCAATAGTGGCACGCTCAGAGAATGCCACCTACCTTTGCTTTAAGCGAAAGATACTGAAACACAGCCAACACTTTTCCCAGCTGTTCCAAAAGCTAAAATTAGATACACCTGTTTTAACAGTTGTTTCAGCAGCTGGACACTGGGATTTGGATCATTTAGATTTACTCACAGTTTTTTCCCCTCAGAGCCAATGGTGCAATTTTAGTGTTTCATCCTGTGTTTAGAGAAATTTATGCTGCAGGGGATGGTGTGAATGAATCAAAAGAGGTCAGAGTGTTTCTCTTCCACATTGCTGGACCTTGCTACAAACAAAGAAAAACTGCCTTTTCCGTGGACTATTGAATCAAGATATACCGGTCTTGACCTAATAGTATACAAGAACAAGATCTTGAACTATCTATAAACCAATGTAGTGATAAGCTGCAGGTATAAAATGGCAAGTTTGTGAGATTTGTACTCTCCATTTGCTGCAATGAGTTGGCAATGCTCATAGTTAAAGCCAGCAAACAAATCCTGCCAACTTTTACATTACCGCTCTTGAAATAATCCAGGTAACATGCAAAACCCTGTTTCCCAGCATCTAAAGCACAACTGTCCCACCAGCTGTCTTCACATTCAAAGTCATCCCCCACTTCTGAAACCTATGTCATGCTGGAAAGAAAAAACACTGAGATGTTATGAAAGAACTGACTGTAAAGCAAAAGACAAAATAAATTAATCTTAATGAAATTACACTTTAAACACTTGCTAGAGCTGTTTCCAAGCTTCTGTATCTGACCAAGTTGCTTGAGAATCCAAATACCTTGTCCTAAAGGAAGGTTCAATTCCCTGAAATTGTGGTATTTCACCATCAAGTTCTATTTGCCTTTTTCCCTGAAGCAAAATCAATTTATACAGTGCTATCCAGAGCCATTTATTCCCAACCTAGTGGCAAGCCCTCTGGTGTGTCTGTGGAACCAGCTGACAGACAGATCAGGGAGATAATCTATGCTGCAAAGAAGATGCAAAACCACGAATTCCATGAATTTGTGTTATTACTAAGAAAAAGACACAAAAGAATTCTCAAGACAGTTCTCAAAGTTATAGTTGGCCCTGAAGTCTTAGAGCTTCCACATAACCAGAAGCCATAAATTTGTAAACATGAGTGCACAGAGGTAATAAAAATAAACATCTCACAGAGTGTATGCTCATTATGTAGTCCCTTGGAATGGGCACCTGAGTGTTTTCAAAGAAAAGACACACTCATGATACGAGCCCAGAGAGGTAGCATGCACATCTATGGAGATCATTTATAATGTGCACAAATGTATGCAAGCATGCAGCCATGGCCATACAGCTCTACAGCCAGGGAGCAGGGGCCTCAGAGCACACTGCACATCATCAGCTTCCCTTCAAAACACACTGCAAATTTTCTAAGAGAAAGGGGCAAGGGTAGGGAGGCTACTTGGCTGTCAAATCCAGTAATAAATGCTTGTCAAGAGAGTTTTTGAGTAAAAGTGCTTGGAGAAGTGGGGCCACCATGATCAAACTGCACAAGTTGAACTCAAGAGCAGGGAAGACAAGAGAGACAGTGACACAAAGACTTTTCCCTCTTTCTGGGAAATAATGAATCCTTTAGAGTGATTACTCTGTTACACCTGCTGGCCCTGCTCTCAAGTCTGTACAAGACAAAAGATGCTCCTATCTTCCCTCAGATTAAATGTGCCTTGTAAAAAGCAATCAGAGATTGGCACGATAATTATCCTTCCTCATTAGAAAGCAAGCCCTGAACCTGACTGAATATGACTTCTCTGTCAAGGCCCTTTGTGGGCTCTAATAGTACTCAGCCAACATCAACAGGCACAACACTTCATGTGAACAAAACAAAGCAACATATCGAGTAATCTTGTCTTTTTAGTTGCTTTTTCTCTTCCAAGCCTGATAAGTGAGGTGGGAAGGTGCCAAATTCTTTTTTAACTTGTATAAATGCGCCTAAATGTCACAGAAGAGCCTTAAGTGAAAAGCTTTCCAAATGTTTTTCTCTCCCACATCTAAAATAGACTGCTCTTTTTTTCTTTTTAATTAAAAAAGGCACACTCTCTCAAACCACTGCCTTTCACCATTCCAAGGGTCAGCCAGCAGGAAGGACCCACAGTAGAGCTTTCAGTGTTCTCCTGGAGCATAATCTACCATGGCGCAGGGTACACACACCTTTACCCACAGAAGCCAGAAAGAAGAGTAAATACAAAGTTAAAAACTCATCTAACAAGAGCTTGAGCAGACCTAAAAGGCCTTTCTGTGACAGAACATGCATGCTACCTCTTTGGGTTTGTTTTTTTTGTTTGTTTGTTTCTTTCTTTAATGAACTTGGAATATATGTGCTGCTTTGGTTCTTTTCTGTTAGGAGAGCGTGAGCAGTGACTAACCCCCAAGAACTCTGACCCCAGTGACTGCAGCACCACCATGGAAAAGGCAGTGCCAAGGCAAAACACTTGTCCTGGCACAGACAGGGCAGCTACAACAACTTCATTTAAAAGGGAACAGCTCAAGCTTCTCCACTGGTGTGCATCTAGATTTGACTGGTAGACAAAGCCCACTGAGAAGGCTGGGTGGTCAGTGGTCAGTCGTTTTGTGACAGTGGTCAGTCATTATGGGAGCTTTGTGGCAGCAAATGAGGGCAGACAGCAGAGGTTATTCTACAAACTGGGGAATTAGGAAGAACTGCAGAGCCCAACTGTGCCTAGTGGCCTTAATGAATCAGGTACTTCCTTTTTAGTACAATCAACCATGGTCACTTTATCATCTCAAAGGTCACTCCTATCTCTTCAGTCTGGCTCATTTCTTGGTGTTTGCATTTAAAAAGCTCTGATTGCATTTCTGCTCTTACCAAAATGTCAGGAGAAGCATCCTGTTTGGTTCTGTGGCCAAATATAAGGCTCAAAGAAATTATCATGTCCTAAAGTCTGTTCAACAAAATGTGCTGCAAAATGATGCTACTTTGCAGAAGTAGGAGCAGAACTGTGTTAATGCATTACAGTATCCTGCCCCACTGTCAACTGAGATGTGTGATGCCAAAATGCAAACGGTATTTAAACAGAAAACTTATTCTTCAAGTCATTGCATTACGAGTACATCACAAGAACCCAGAAAACACATTTAATCTACAGGAATGCTATAACTTAAGCCATAAGAGCAGAGTCACACACTGAATTTAGGACACCTGACATCACAGAAGTGTAACCTTGGATACGCTGCAACGGAACCCTCTGCAAGCTACCCATGCATGGGATTCCACAGCAACCTACCCCATTCTCAGCCTCCTTTCTACACCCAAATCAAGACACACCTTCTACACTGGAAAAATGAAGCCTCACAAAAGTAATTTTACTATTTCACCATCTGTCACAGTCTGCTCTTTCCCAAGAAGAAATGTGGTCCTTTCCATTCCAGGAAGAATCCAGACGCTCAACTAGTAAAACTACGTCTTCTGAAGTCTAAATCTCAGAGCTGGCCCCTAAGGTGCGACAAGAGTGATTTTTAACTTTTTTTCTATTTTAATATAGTACTGTTTCTTTTATTTGCCTTTTCCTTTTGTATTTAGGTAAAGGGAGAAGAAAACTCTGGAACAGGGGGCTGATTTCATGCTTTCATTTGTAGTAAATAAAAAATTTCCTTTCATAAAAATTAAATGAACAGATACAATGACACTATATGCCTGCAGGAGCTCAGATTTTAAGATACACATCAGCCACCAGTGGCCTCAAATTAAATTATGCACTAGCAATAAAAAGCATCTCACATTTAAAAAACAACAGAATTCTTGATCAGGGAACATTTCAAAATCTCTGTTCTGCAGAGGCATACCCAGGTGTTTGCTAGGCAGATGTGACAGAATGTTACTACACTGGAGCAGTGGTTAATTGCTGTGATCTTTTAAATATGCATTTATTTGCCTTTGGATTAAGACAATGAAAAGCTAAAGTGGAGTTCTTTTGTGGCCCCAGTGCTAGTTACTAGCCTCCTCATCTAGGTTAAACTTGGGTAGGCAACAGTGTTCTCCCTTGCCTTGCCTTAGCTTTGCTAAAACTAATCATCTCCACAGGAATCTGACTTATTTCGTTGGTCACCCTTCTCTCGTGACCACCTGCTTCGGTTTTCCTTCCTTGACTCCCTGTTTCATGGGCAGCACTGGGATAAGGAGTAAGATTAGCACATGCTTAACCCCATTTCTTTACCTTGCTTCTCACAGCATTTCTCAATTTCAGGAAAATTCCTTTTCATTATTGCTGGCTGGCACCTTATTTGCATAAAGATGAACTATGAAGCCATGTTACCTCTCCTCTTCTGCCATACCAGAGTCTCCTGATGAGTTTGAGTAGTTTTAAACAGGGTTGTGCTTCCTCTTGTGCCCTCTTGCAAGCTTGGTGCTCTGCCAGGCAGCTGCAGAATGGCTGCACTGAGTGCTGAATATTCCCTGTGCAGCAGGCTAACAGGAGTTCTGAGGGGGAAGGCACATCCAAGATCCCACAGCTAAAGTCTGGCAAAAAAAAAGAATGAGCATTCTTGCTGCCTTGAAAATGATGTATGTACACAGAGGCTTTGCACAATTTGCAGCCATATATGATCCCCTACACTGAAGCCCTGCACATGATGCAAATCATCACACAAAGAAATGCCCAATGCACTGACCTGAACACTACCAAGATCAAGCAGTAAAGTAACTCCACTGCCCAGGGTCAGCCTTTGCTTGCAGGGTTTGTTTTTATGTATATATTCATATATTAGCTTAATGGCTGGCACATTCAAGGGCATAGCGAGAGATAACCTGGCTTGATCCTTTTGGAAAGGATTAAAAGCTTTTACGCTGGTTCAGTGCTTCTTGAGAAAAATAACTGTTTCTTTCACAAACCTCAAAAGACAGGAGGTTGCAGTCTAGCTGCAAAAGGTGACAGCAGGCCTTCTTTTGGTACTTTTGCTCTAAAAGGAGCTGTGCAAAATAATACGTATCTTCTCGTCTTCTAGGAATTAACCAGATCAAATACGCTTGACCTTCTGATGAGCAGGAAATGTTGGGGTGCTTTTCTGTCAATGCTTAGACCTGAGAGAAAAGCTGAGGTCATAACCAGCTGGTCAGACTAAATTATGAAAAAGTAAGTAGCTTAACCTCAGCAGTTCCCTTGCAAAAGCAGCTACAAGAACCCCTGGCCAGTGTGATCCCAGGAGCCCATGTATAATTCACCTCCACGATGCTCTCAAGCAAGGGGTACACAGTAAGTCACACACTAGATACAATTTGCAGCCTGCTAGCAATGAGAAGGCCTACTGCTAACCAAGATTATGGATCAACACTTTTTTTTTTTTTGCCAGTTGTGGCAGACGTTCAGGTAAAACCACTTTTCCTGGGGAAATGGACAGACAAGATTATGCAATACCACTGACACCTCATTTTCTATATGCTCGCTAATTCAGCCTATTAACAAATTTCATCGAAGTCCCAAACACTGGCATAAAAAACATTTCCTTATATTTAGCCAAGTTTTCAAAAGTTTTGTAAATCCCTCATCAGCTACAGGAAAATTAGGGTCTGCTAGTTAATAATTTGTGTCAGACTCATGCAGAATACCCAACTATGTAACACAAGAAGAGACTCCATTCTCCTGTTCCAAAGCTGCTGCCTACTAGACTGCAGAAGACCCAATCTCCCTACTGCAAGTGGTGTATGAGAATGCCAGTGCACTCTGAGCAGCTCTGGGCTTATTCAGCACAGCAGCAGAACACTTGGTTCTATTCTACATCGAATGCTTAGCCCTGAAAAACATACACAAATCCTGTTCCAAAATCCACAGCTATACAAAGAAATCACGTACTACCTACAAATGTTCTGTATTTGTAAAATGTTTGGTATCAAACTATTCCAAAGGAATTTACTGCCAGAGAGTACGTAGAAAGGAAGCATTAATTACTCCAACTTAATAGAGAGCCAAGATGAGGCAATGAGGGACAAAACACACCACTGGTGGGGGGATCTCTGTGTGTTTCTATGCAGCCTCCTATGACAAAATCGCACACTACTCTTTTTTGATGTGACCTTTCCTCCACTCCTTGCACAAGAAGAATAATGCCTGTTGAAGGTGCCAATGCCTGATCCTATGCTTTTTCTTCGTTGCTCCATTTGTGGCCCTTCTGCACACTACTAATCCTTCTCTGAAGAGTAATTTATTTCCACATGGGCTTTTCTGCGGTACCACTCAGCAAAGCACTGGACTGTTTTGCAAAAACTAATTACTTTGGACAACACCTTTCTCAGGTGATAGGCTCATTTTACAAATGCTGAGTTCAGGAATAAAGAAAATGAATCAAAATGTCCACTAGTATTGAATGTGCAGTCTCAGATTGCAAATTCTGCAAACACAAAGGACTTAGCACCCTTATGGAACCTTACACATATGAAGCATAGCAAGTGCTGACTTCATTCCTGCTTTTAAGGGCTCAATACTGCTCCCATCCAAGCTCTAGGATCTCAAGTAAGGGACCGGCACACAAGAAATGCATAATTCAGAGGTGACCTGAAGAAAAAATTATCTTAGTAACTTCCCCAGCATCATACTCTTACTCTGGGGAAGAAAAAGGGATAGAAGAATGAGATGTCCCTTAATCAATGCTTTGCTAAAGAGGTATCCCTTCCTTGTAAGAATCATTTTCTTCATTCGCTACACATCCAGCTTCAGAAAAATCAAAGTGGCATCCTATGTACAAGGCCATCAATTTGAGAACAGACTCCAAGTTCCAGGAGCTTCTTTTTCTTCTCTGCACAGCATGGGTGAAAGGCATATAGGGGAAATAATGAGTAAAGATGTTACCAAGCGTAGCTTAAAGACCATAACCAAAGGATCACACGCTTATTAACACTAATTTTTAACTCCTTGACTTTGGATTGTTCCTAGTCCTTTCAGATTTGTTAAATAGGGAACAGCTTATATAAATATTTATACAGAGATAGATAGGTTTGTAAATACAGACATACAAATATATATGTATGTATATATACATAAAAACACATAGCCTTCTCTAAAACTTATTTAAACTTTCAGTGAGTTCCTTTTGATTTAAAGAGATGCTACCATATCCATCGGCATTTCTGTTTTACATTTTTTATTGAACAAATCCAGAACTGAAAACTAGATTTCCTTCAAATTCCCCTACCTGCATGATGCAAGGAAATGAAAATGTCTGTCAGCAAAAGTAATGTGTTTAATACCATGCCAGCCCTAAACATCAGTAGAGATTTCTGTGTATTGCAGATAATTCTATCACCAAGCCATATTGCTCTGTGATGTGCTTTTATCTTTGCTGTAGGATAATATCAATATTTCAAGCACGAGCAAAAGAATGTTTTATGAGATTGATGTGGGAAAATACGGTGACAAGTACATAAAAAAGGGCAGAGAAAAATGCCAGGTAGTCATCATAAATGCCTTCCATTCCCACCAGAATTTGTCTAGTTTATCCAACTTTAATCAACAAGTAGAGGTCCACTGGGGCACCAGTGACTTTGATTTCATTTTCAGTGCTGAAGAAGAGCAGCAAGCAAATGAAAGAAGAAAGCACAGGTAATGGGATGGGGAGACTGTCACCTACATCCTAGAAGTCTAGACCTTTGGAGGGCAAAATCATATTTTGCTGAACTTTTAAATTAAATAAAAAGAAATTATTTTTAAACTAAGGAAATAGAATGGGGAAAAAAACGTATTGAGCTATTTGCTGTACTGCACACATGCCTGATAAGGGCCAGATGATGCAGGGCAAAAATACTTGGGAAATAAGCCCATGATGCCCTGAGCAGGCAGCTCTTTAGGCACTGCTGGAGCCCATGCATGGAAGTGCCCAAACAAGAAGTTGACCCTGTGTGGCTCTGGCTGGGTGAATTATTCACCTCCTGCCTACCTCTGCAAAGGTAGACCAGGTATGTTTTCTGAAGAAAAACTCTCAGGTACAGGTAAAATTATACCAAGAAAAACAGTGTTTTTCCCCAGTACAGCTAATTAGCTACCTGTGCCCCACACTGGCACAAAATCTAAGCTTGTTTATATAAGCTTTGCAAGTAACTCTTCTGGCAAATCCATGAACACAGATCATTTGTCATATTGTCTTTTTTTTTCCTCTGGGGCTTGCAGTTCCTCCTAGTTTGACAACAGAACTGATGACTATTATTTAACCCCTTTCCACATTAACAGTGCAGCAGTTCAGCCAGACTGATTTGTTACAGTAGTTTGGTGTTAGGTACCTCAATATTAGTTTGTTGAACTGAGAACCCTTATAGGAAGCTGAGTTTCAGGAAAAGAGCGACTGGCACCCTCTGCAATCAGTCTTAAAAGTGTTCCAAGTCATTAAAATTGAGGTAATCAAAACTACTAGTTCAGTAAATCTTGTCTGTTTTAATTGGAAGCAAAAGGAAATCTCACAGCCTGATCTTTTCTATAGCATCCTTCAGCTCTACTGTCCAACTCAACATTCTCCTGGGGACATTCAGATAGTTTTAGTCCATCTGGAACAGTGCTCATTTCAAACCCAGTTTAATGAAATGCCTAAAAGCTCTTAGAAAACAACTCTCATAATAAGTACTGTACCTTTTGTGGTATATAAATATTACCAGAGAGTAAATTCATATGTTTCCCCAAATCCCTTACCAACTTCTTTTAAATACATAAATAAAGAGGGAGAGTTTCAGTGGATAATATTTCACAGTATGTGGATCTGAAACATTTTAATAAGAAATGCCCTTTCAAGCAAAGAGGTATTAATTGTACACCAAAGTGAATGGTTTAATATACTGCTTAATGCTATCATCAAAAATTATGATAACATGATGGCTTTTACATATTTTAACATTTTTTTAGTGTTGGAAAAAGTGGTAGTGAGAATATTTTTATATTACATAAATGTCAGCAGTGACACTGAACCATGCAGGTGACACACAGTTCTAACAGCATTCCCTCTCCCTGACCAAAGAAATATTACCTGAACAGTGTGATCCAGGGATTTTCTCTGAGAGTGACTCTTGAAGACAGTTCTTCTGCTGTATACCTCACCAGTTCATGTGGAATAACCCACACCTGCCATGTCCTCACATTCTCTTGCTTCTATGTACAATGTGCTTTTACAAAAGCTTTGATACATAGTCGAGATATGACATGCTGATAACAGCATTGGAAACAGCAGCAAGATGGACAGGATACTCCGCTCTACCAGGGAACAGTCCCTGACCAGGAATCCCCTGCTGGGCAGAGGGCCATGCACGAGACAATGATTTTGGAGAGACCACTACAGCAGCAATCACTGTAAGCTCTCCATGCAAGGACCTCGAGAGACACCTGAAGCATAGATAGATATACCTGTGACAACACTGCAGCAGTATCAAGGATAAAAATAACTCTTTTAGGAGAAGGAAAAGGTTCCTCCTTCAGCTATAGCCTTTCTAGCAGAATCTTGCCAGGAAAAAAACCCTGAACTTTATAGCCTCTGATCATACAGAAATTCTATTGGGGGTGCATCCTGACATTTCCTAAGAAAAGGTCATAGAGGCCAGTAACTTAAATATAGCAGCTCCCTTCAACTGGCAGCAGCCCACTGCAAGTCACCCTACCCTTGCTTTCCCTTTCCCAACAGGTAGAAGGGGAGAAGTGGTATTTTCTGAAAGCAATGCCACATCCCTCTTGAGGGAGTTACCTCTGCATGAGTCCACTGCAGTACTAGCAGGATTTTGATTCTCACAGTCCAGAGGATGGGAAGATTGTCAGGTCCCATATGGGAATTTTCAGGAATTAATACGGGACTTAACTCTGAGGCATTGACTATAAAAGGGGAGGTAGAGGAAGTCATGTTGCACTGGCTTTATTTAGTCCAATACATCTTATCTTTGTGTTCTTCAAACCCCACTAGGATTGTGACATAGGACCCAGCCTACTCACACAGCACACATTCATTTAATTTATTCCTATGGTCTCTGATTGACCAAGTGCTGCTAAGTCTTTGAGATACTGTTGCAAAAGGAGTGCTTTTAGTCTTCTGAAATGCCATGTAAAAGAAAATGGTCTTTTAGTGTTTTGTGGCAGGTCTGTGCTAAATTGTGCAAGCTCTAGCAAAAAGTATTAGCTTGTACATAAATGTTTTCTCCTGCTTTTTTATTCTTCCAATGAACAGGAAGTCCCTAGGGTCCTGTTAACTGTAAATAGTAAAGACTACTTGCACTTGTCAACAGAAACAGGTTTTACACCTAACAATAAAGTATTCTGGCACTCTATAATGTGTATTTGCTTTTAGGTCTATACCCCTTAAGAGGGATGACGGCACTTTTACACATTCAGTGGGGGTAAATGGGGAACATCTGAAGCCACTCTGTGCCCACCTTCTGGAGGACAGGGACTTTTCTTATTCCATGGTACACCATTACCTACTTGAGGAGCCAGCACCTCCAAACAGTCAGGCAACATTTTCCAAGAGAATGTTTGGATTTTTCAAGCATATAGGACAACTTCCAGATTTCTCATATATTAGGTTTCTGGCACAGCACCAGTTTCCCTTCTCCTCCCAATCAAGACCTCTGTTTCCCATGGCAAATTAAAAGATCTGTGCTAAGATACTGTGGAAGAATATAGGTGATAGAAATTTCCAAGAGAGAGCATATGCCTGATATAGGTTCTCTTGAAGAACAAACACATGGCTCGTATGTAGCTACTGACCTAAAGGGTGCGCATTTCCATTTCCTTTTGCTAGGGAGCATGTTTTCTACACAGAAGTGAAAAAGCAGTTTTTACAGGCTGCAGTTGAAGGTTGGAGCCTTCTCCTTTTCATAGCTTTATCTCTTTTTATAGGTGTATGAGTCCTGAATGAGTGTTTCCATATCAAGATATGTTTGGTGAAAAGGTCAGGAAACTCTTGCCCAAGGTAATGTTAAACCTTAGTATTAGGATGAAGAAAAAAGAATTTTCATGGTTTTAGGCAGTGGGATTTTCTTAGAAGTTTTCGTTCTTAATATTGAAGTACACATGTGAAGGGGCTGAAGTAAATATGTATGAAGGGAAGTACACAGGTAATCCAAGTTTTTGAGCTGTCCTATCCTCCCCTCACCTCCCTCTCCACAGTCCTTCCCCCCAGTGTTCCTGTGAATTCTTAGGCCTGGCTTCTCACAAAACTCACCAGCATTTATTTAAACATGTGTACAAGCACATCTATACATATTTACTTCAATGTAAGCATCACTATGGACTTTATAGAAATAAAATTGGTTTTCCCCCAACTACGAAAACACAGCAAGTTCAGTTATTCTTTAAGAAATAGCTGGAATATTGGTATAAACTCAGTGTCCAAAGATATTACACTCTTCAAAGCTGCTTCAGGAAATTTACATCTTAAGTTTATAAATACAGTTAGTTTCTCATAGCACTGACAGGCTTTCCTCGCCAACTTGTTTGCAGCTTTTTCAAACTAAAAAAACCTAATAACATTATTTCCTAGCTGGGTGCTATGAGCATTGCATCAAAACTGCAAATCTACAGAGTGAGGGCTGGTAGTTTCGGTTGTTCTTGGTTTTTTGGGTTTGGTTGTTTGGTTTTATTTTTGTTTATTCATTGGTTTTTTTTTAAACCCAAACAACATGTTGATTTTGGACTTAAAATCCCATGTTTATAATTAAGAACTGCACTTGTGGATTCTCTTTGAGTGCTGACCCAGCTGAGCACTGCTTCTCAGCCCTGCACTGCTGCTCTGTCATTATGTCACAACTGATCTTGAACTGTTCCATCTGTGAGTTGTTCATTGCCTTTCCTCATGTTCATCTGCTGGCTATTTATAAATTAAACTACACTATCACAGCAGTCACTAGTTTCCCTGAAAGAGGATCTAAATTTGCAGAATAAAATGCTGAAGTTGCACAGACACTCACTACACTGGGAAAAAAAAATAAATCCCATCTTAGAAATAGCAGAGTTACTGTGAAATATTTGAAGTATTTCCACTTGGGTCTATTCTAAGTATCACCATTTGATGCAGCCATTTTGGATTTTAGCAGGCATAAGGGCACAGACCAGCTTACTGAGAATCATTTGCACATATGCTGATAAAGTCCTGGCTTGCAATATACTGAAAAAGCAATCACCAGTAGGCAGTTTAGCTTCCTGCAGCTTCAGAAAGCCCTGTGCATAAGTGACTGGAGGCTGAAAATCCCTAGCTATCTTATAGCCATACTCTGTCAGAAATAAGTCCTTGGGACCAGATCCTCAGGTCTGTATTCCCATTGCCTTTGGGAAATCCTTCTAATTTATTCCAGCTGAGGAATCTGCCTTTATATGTGTAGTCTCCATAATTCTCTTCCTATGACACCTCAAATAAAATGAGAATGATAAAAGCTTAAAGGGTATGAGAGCTTGAAAAGGAAGCAAGACCCTGCTCTGTCTCATACCAGTAAAAACATGAAAAAGGCAGAGCTTGGAGCAGTGGCTTCAGATCCACCCTGATACACAGACACCAAAACCTGACCAAGGCGATGACCAGAATTAGGAATGCAACTCTTGATGCATTTTCTTATCTCTGCTATGCTTTCTTCCTGCCTTGGGTAAGTTGATTAACCTTTCTTTTCTAAGTTTCTTTAAAAGTGGTATGACTGTGCACCTCCCATAGAGGTTGTGGTGTTTAATTGGCCAGTATGTCTCAAACACTTGAAGTGCTCTGGATGAAATATGTTGTGCAAAAGAAATAATTGAAGTCAATGGAGCTGTGACAACTGACACTTGCTGAGAAACTTCCCCCTGGTGTTTAATAGGATCAGAAGGAGGCTAAGTTAAAATGACAGCAAACCAAAGAGGCATTTGGTGGTAATAAGATCATAAATGAGTCAAAAGGGCTACTATTTGCTGTGGTAATACTCGGAATTTTTCATCTTCCAGGCATTTTATCAGCATCCATTAATTCTCAGGCCTTCCCTTAAACAGAGATCTGTAATATGTCCCCCATTACACAGATAAGAAAAATCAGGCAGATGAGTGATGTGACTTATCCACAGAACAAGATGTAAGAAATCAAATTTGAGCCCCTGGCTCCCACATCTATTCTCAGAGCTCACTTTCTGCCACTCTTGTGTTGTCTATATATTTCCTTATCTTTCTGTTTCAATTGTGAAAGCCCATCTCCTGCTTCTTTTTCTGCAAGCATCCTTGCCTAATTCCCTGTTAGATACTGCTCAGATGCTCTTCCATAAACTTCTCAAAGCTTTCAGACAGAAAGAAAGCTGGGAGGAATGCTGCTGGGCTGAGCAGCTCTCCTTGTCTTAACAACCCCTTTTCCCAAGTGCCAAGATGTAACAGTATTTGCCCTTCCAAGTGTTTTTCCTGGTTCACTACCAGTTCCCCACAGCATCTGGCTGCTGCACTGCAACCTCTCTTCTCAGAAGTGGTTCTTATCAGAATATGTTGGGACAAGGTCTGTCGCTTCAGGCTGCCTGCTGCTCATTGCAGGAAAACAAAATCTGTGACCTGCTTAAGCCCCTAGGGAAAATTATTGCCATTGCTTCAGCTCCGGAAGATATCTGCCATTAGAGGATGCAAGGCTGAGGTTATGTAAGTGTGCCAGGCAAATCCAGATGTTCCAAGGAGTCCAACCATAGCTGCTTGCTCCTAACCCTCCTCTGCAATGGGTGCTAAGTCAAGCTTTTGGGTGTTCAGTTGGACTAATAGCTTCTAGGTGAGTCTCCACAGATTAGTTTCTGTGTAGAGGGAATATATGAACTTGAATCAGTCCCCTACTTGAAAATACAAAAGTATCAGTGTGCCAGGATGCTTCTGTGCTCGTGTCCCAGCAGATGGAAGTGTAACATGAACTGAGGCAAATCATTCAACTGTCATAATGTTATAAATCTATAAATATTCAACAAACGCAGAGAGTATCGTTTATAATAGAGATTTCCACTGCTGCTTACAACAACTATGCCACAACTTAGGCTTACAAGAACTATGCCATATTGGGGGTAATTACTCCTGTATGCTAGAGGTTTCTTTTAATTTTATTTTTAAGTTATTTACCTTAGATTTACACTCATATTTCAGAAAGAAGATGTTTGGCTATGTTATCTCTACTTAACTAAAGCCCAAACGGGGACAAAGGAGAAAAATATAAAACATTACCCAGTCAAACCTGAGCACTTACTTGTGATAACACCACAATGAGCCACATTTGCAAGTTATTTTCTGGCTAGCTACAAAAGAAAGTGGCTTTTTTTACCTTCAAAAAAAACCCCAAACTAAACAAAACAACAAAAAAAAGACCACACTACAAAAACAAAACAAAACAAAAACAAAAAGAGGATTTTAATTGCCATTAAAGTGCCAATTTTTGTCCAGATGAAATTTGAAGGATTGAGGAAGTAAACTCAGCACATAACCGGAAAATAATTTGGTTTTTCTTTTTTTCAGAACAGAAAAATAAAGAAGGATGCATATTTGCCCTTGCTGACACTTGGGTGCTTTGATAGTGACATAACACTTCATGTGCATTTCTGCTTTATACATTGAAGAATGACAGCACATCAGACACACAACCAGTAAACTGTAAATTCTTCCAATCCAGATGAGATGGCAGTTACGCTCATTAAAAAAAGAAATTACTATTTCTGTCCTCCTCTGTGCTCTTTGATTACTAAGATGTAGATTTTGACACTTTTGATTGCGATGTTATATTCTTATCACACTGTTACAACTGTAGTGTTACAACACAGTGAACTCCTTAAAAATTTTAACTCAAAGTCAACAGATAGGGTTCAGCTGGAAGGGACTCTAACCATGACCCTCTGTATAATCTTAGTGAAATCTCATGTCTTATATTCCTCTGGTGGAAGCTATTAGAGTCAAGTCATTAATGTGCAATACTGCAATTTAAGACCATCAGACAGAAAATCTTAAAGAAAAAGCACTGTCGTCATAGACTTTCATTAAATTATCTTTATAAAGTCAATGCTATGCTATCTTTAGTTACAAAGATTTAAAAAAAAAAAGGTAGGCAGGCAGAGTCACACCATCTGATAACTAATGCAGCAGGGAGATCTCTGACAAGTAGATCCACAACAGCTAAAACTTCTGAGGCTTTCTGCAAAACTACAGGTGAAAGCAATGACATCTTTCATTTAGTGGCTTGCTCAAAGCTCATCTCCTAATACTGTTTGGGTGGAAAAAAAAAGCCAGAAGAGAGAGAAGGTAGCAATTACCATTGGGGAAAACATAAAAGATGACTGCTGTGTGTGTGCCAGGCATTGGGGAAAATTACTACTTTGTTTTTAGCAGAGACATGACATTATCCCTGCAGCCAAACAGAACCTACACTGTAAATGCAATGTCCAAATATATTCAACAAGAAGAGGAGAGAAATCCAACTGGATTAGAAACAGAGCCATTCATGAACTAATTGGGACAAAGAAGTTTTGCTAACAGTCTAGGCTGCACACAGCAGCTTACCAGTCACTTAAAAGAGCTGGCAGTACCATTCCCATTTTGGGAGCTCTAGCAGGTTAGTGATGGGAATTACCCAGGGTGACAGGGGGAAGCAGAGCGGTCACAAGCACATGGGAGGAAGTCTCAGTTGGCACTGGGCTTTTTGGATGCATTTAAATGAAGGATACCCCTGTGCTGCCAAATGCAGAGACAATCTACCCTGTTTGGAAACAGATTCCAGGATTTGACTTTTTCTTGGTAGCAATTCATCTGGAATGATCTACAATGATCCAGTGGGCATATGCCAAATAAAATGATGGCTCATTGGGTAGGTGAGTTTTTCACATTTATGCCTGCTTTTCTCTGTGTGGCTGCTGGCTTGGGGGGAAAGACCTTGAGAGAAAAAAAAAAAAAGTAAAAAGAAAAAAGAAAATAAAAAGAAGGCAGCACAAGAGCCCCGGGGAAATGGCGCAAAACTGTAATGAGAAAAAGCAATAAATAAATGGGAAATGGTACGTAAGCAGCACTTAAGTCTGTGTGAGGTTAACACCAAACGCTTACTCCAAGCTAAATAAATGCTGCCTGGGGACTGTGATTAGAGCAGGCAGCTCAGGGGAGGCAGCAGCTTCTCAAAGCTGGAGCCAGGGGAAAGCTCTGGGAGTTCAGCAGTGGGGTGAGCATTTTTGAGCATTAGCTCCATCTGACCAAAGGGAACATGATGTTCACAAAAAGGGTGAAAGCACTCCCTTACCACATCTATCTAACGGAGTGCCATCATGCTGCCAGCCTGTGCAGAGATGTCATGTCATTCTGCCCCATTAACATCACAGAGTTTCAGAGCGATTGGCGATGTCATGCGCCCTGTCCAAACTGACCAGCTCAAGAAGAAAACAGCTTGAATGCCTCCTTCCCACGTTAGAGTCCCAGCTCAAGGCAAATGAGCAGGCAGTCAAATGCAGATCAAAATCCTGTTTGAATAATTTGCCTCTTGTAATACTTCTCCTTTTTCAGAAGCAGGTATTGGATAAAACTGCTCAGGCACAGCCCTCAGTCAGAGGTAGGAGCCAAATTATCAATTTACTTCTTCTGATTCATATTATATTCTACCTGCAGGTACGTAATCAGGCTTTTATTCACCTAACTGCTTTATCCTCTAACAAGCAATTCATCTGAGAAGATTTTACTGCAGGATTTCCACTGTAAGGATCTTTTTTTTTTCTGTTGGAGAAGGAATTCACTGCTTCAGTGCAACACTTTTGCTCATTAAAAATAATTTCTCAGTGAATTTGGTTGTAGTAGCTCTTCAGTCATATTAGAAACCCTGTTGCAACATTAGTGCCAGAGAACATGCTAAAGACCAGCAGGGAAAATGAAAGGGAGAGAAGAAAACAAGAGGATGGAAGGACAAGGCAGATTGCTGCAAATTATAAGCAAGCACAGACCTGCTGCTGCCCACTGAGCTACTGATTTGTCCAGCCCTGGGAAATGTGCTTCACCAAAAAGTCAGACTGTACCCTCACAGGAATTTCTCACCTAATAACAAATACAATTCTCTATGTATTTTCTCTCTTGCCTCACTCTCTTCCCAGCTCCCTTCCTTTTTATATCATCCTTGGCTTTCTTCCTTTACTACCATATCTTCTGTGCTCACCAGGGATGCTTTGAAGCTTGCTTTTGCAACCTAGACTCATTCCAATCTTTAGGGAAATTTGGTACAGAGAGAACCTGTAGTTTGTATCAGCAAATTTGGTAACACAAGCATATTGCCCCAGAGAGATGGCACGCTCAGCTGCCAGTGAGTTTACTTCAGCTCCTTTGCTTCTGGAGCAGAAAACTCCCTCCTCGGGAAGTCTTGTCTGTGTGGTGTGGGGCAGGCAAGCCTGCAGCAGCCTCTTCTCTTACAGGATGTAACAAAAACTGACAACTTTCTGTAAAGTTCCCTGTTTTCAACTAAATAAGAGCACTGACACAATCTGGAGATGAAGAAAGATTATTTCAAGTTGCAAAGCAAGTTAATCTCCCTCTTCTGACTTAAGTACAGGGTAAATGATTATTTCTAATATACCATGTAAATAATGAGTCACAGTATTCAGCGAAGCATTGGCTCAGACAAATACAGAAAGAAGCAATGTAGCACTTTTTATTCTGTGGGACAATTTCACCTCCAAAGTAAGTTAAAAGCCTTCTGGAGGCTCTTCCTAAGTTGAATAAAGCTTTGTTTTAATAAAATCAAAGTAGAATCCCTTAGTGTAAAAGTGATAATTGCTTCAGGGAATTAATGATTGTACAATGACATCTACTTTTCTTTAAGTATGAGAACAAGGAGGAGCTGGATAGCCTGTCCTGGACACAGGAAAAATAATGCGATTGGTCACTGTTCAGCCTAAGGGAACATAGTAAAAGATCAAATAAAAAGCTGCAATATTTGTTTAGAGAGGGAATACTGCTCTAACACAAAAAGAACTCATATGCCAGAAACCTCCCTGCCTGAGGTGAAACAAGAGACATGGAGCTACTGGGGTTATCCTGCAGCAGGAAAACCAGTGCTGCAGAAGGAATTAACTAGTTGAGATTTATCTAGATATTTTCCATCTTTAGTCTTATTGAAAAGAGCTGTCCTGGTCACTGTGGCCATGTAATCTCCTAGGAAGACAAGGGAGTATAAAATTTGGACCTCCAGGCTTGAGTGGCTCATGTCAGTGTTCACTACTGACTCCTTTGTACCTCTGCTATGTCTCAGGAGTACTTAAATTCACTTCTATCTTCCAGCTTCTGGCACTGGTAGGTGAGAAATGGCCCCTCCACCTGCTTTTAAACCCTGGGGAAATTCTGCAGTCTGTTTTATCTCTAGTATCTGTTCAACTGGTGTAATTGGGTTGTTTCAGGATGGATGAAGCTGGAACTGAGAAATGGGTATCCATGAGTTACTGAAAGGAGAAAAATGTAAACAAAATCAAAGACTTGAAGTTAAAATCTTAGACACTCCCCTCTCTTCCCAAATCTCATCTGTAACATGTCAGCAAAACAGATGGTGTAGGAGTACAAAAGACTCTCTTTCCTCCTCAGACTAGTCCAACAGTGATGATGATGATGATGATAATACCAAGAAAGCATCTTTCACCAGGAAGGGGAAGAAGTAGTTTTTCCATTCAAAAAAAAAAAAAAAGAAAAAAAAAAAGATGGAATTAAAGCAAAGAGAATGTGAAATGAGGAAGCCAGCATCCAACCACAGACAGATTTTTCAGGTGTCAGGCCAGGATCCTCTCTCAGAAAGTAAGCTATATAAAGCACTTAAAAAGAAAAACCTGTAGACTGCTACATAGAAAAGACAACTCCACAGGACTATAGGAAAACATCAGAGAAGATGCACTGGAATGTCTTTTTTTTCTAAACAATTAATAAGACTAGTGTCAGCCCTTGTATATGGAATATATGAATACCTGACACACAGTCATGCTGGCCAGGACTCATCCATCACCACTCAGGCCTTTATATCTGAGAGAGTCAGTCAGATTTCCTTCAGTCAGTGGGGACATTTACAAGGCTGAATTCATCTGGACTCATTTTAGAGAAAGACGAGAAAGATAACAAGGTCACATACCCCCAACACTGAACCTCAGACTGGAAATCCAAATTTTAATGCGTATTAGCAAACAGATATATCCTTTACTGAACTGATTCTCAGTCAAATAGATGAGAAGTGAGGATTGAGATAGATATACATAACATTCAAGTAGTATGAGCTAAAATGAAAGGTTACAGAAAGTCCTCTCTAGTGTCAGATGGGAAGCTCATGTGCTAAAAAGATCAGCAATGCTAACTTACTCCATCAGATGTACTCCTGTATTCATGCAGGAGAAAATGGGTAAGACTCCACACTGTGCTCCATCAGGGTGTTTGCTACAAAATTTAGCATACACACTAGGGAATTAATGCAATAAATAAATATGGAGGCTGGTTATTAAGTTGAATTCCATGACTGCAAAACAAGACTAATTCCAACAAGAGATCATTAGAACTCCAGCACTCAGACTTCAGCCAGTGAAAGTTTTAAGCCAGTGTTAACTCTGAGTGCAGGGACTTAGTTTGGTAAACCAGCTCTTCCTCAGGAATTCAATGAAGACAAGGCTGTTAGCTGTGACTGAACAGAACAGTCTCTTAGGAAAAAGGAGAGTTTAATTACCTTAGTGTTCTACTCAGTAACTTTCCTAGACATACCACACAGTGAGAGATACGTGACAATGTGGGTGCCAGAGTTTATATCATCACGAGCTTGGGACAGCCATGTTAGTCATGAGTTTGATTCCTGTCTCCCTCTTTCCTGAAGTGCATTAGCTGCTATGGAAACTGTGTCATTAGAATGGGCATGGCTTTCTGACACCCAGGTGAACCCCACACTGCTGCTAAATGATGTATCTTCTACGCAGAGCTCTGGATAGGTCTAACCTCAGCATATTAATCCAGATCCATCAAACACTATTTGCATTTCTATAAAAATGAGGTAATTGACAAAAGTTTTGCAGTTTTTTCCTACTCTTGCCCATTCCTGACCGGTGGTGGACTTCTCATGCCTTAAAATTCCATGAAAACAGTAAACTGCTCAACACACAGCTGCAATGATTGGCAATGTGACACTTAGTTAAAGAAGCCTGAGAAACACTTCCATGTTTCAGAAAGACTAGAATCCCTCTGATGAAGTACAATATAATGAATTTTTTATGCTTTTTCAATTCTCCTTTTGAAAGGATGCTGCAGGAGAAGCTACTTCAGTTGGATCAAGAAATGTACAGAGAAGCCAGACTTTTGCATCCCCATGTTAAATGGTGCTTACCAAAAGACTAAGATACAAACACAATGAGACTCTGTCTTCAGAAGAAAGGAAAAAAAAAAAAAAAGCAAAACAGTTCTCTTTAAGAGGCCTATCAAATTCCATAATATGAATGAAAATTTTTCAGGAGAACAATGCAACAATAACTTCTCTGCTCAATCAAATCAATGGCTCATGTGTTCTTGTGTCTAAATGTGACAGTTGCAAAATTTTCTGAGCAAGATGTAACCAGTTCCCTTTCTGCTACAGCAATTCATTTCAATGCTACCGCCCTGAAACGTGCATTCTTATATTCCTCCCAATGCCATTCCACAATCTCAGACAGGATGATCACTTTGGAAAAGCTTCAAACGTGACAAAATGTTTACCAGATTTTAATTCACCTGAAAAATATGAAATAATAATAAAAACAAGAATTATAGTATCTAATACTTTTTCAACAGGGTGCTTGTGATTTATCTCAATTCCCCAGTCTTCTGTAACTACAGAAAAGTTATGAGATACCACAAGGAAAGCAACTGTCCAGATCTCTCATGCAAGCCCAGAAGTGTTTGAAATACCTTTGCTTTACCAACAAATCCTACACCCTGGGAGACCCAAAAGGCTTTGAAAATCTTAGTGAAGCTTCTAAAACAGGAAGCTTGAAAAATTCAAATTATCACTTTGGTCATAGCACTCAACCTTCAAAATGTCATTTTTGCTCTTCTTTCAAGAAGCAGCAAATGCTCTCAGTATCTCATTGAAGATGTATGCCTCAGTTTACCAATTAATTCTGAATAGCAACCTCCCATGACCAAAGACTCTTTTTCCCCCTGAAACAGTATAGTCAAATTACATATCAGTAATTATCTCATAGTAAATGAGACTTGATTGATTAAAGTCTACTGCTCTGCAGAAATAAAATTAACTGGAAACCATCATGTAGCTATTAACTTTTAACAAAAAACAGTCAGAGAAGTCTGAATGTGAAATAGCACCTGAGCTGCATATTGCAGAGGAGAAACAAGTTCAGGACTTGGGCTCCCCCTGCAATAAATAGTTGCAATGCTCCATGTCTGGAAAAATAAAGACAATTAATCACAACACAATAGGCATGTGCATGCTTTTATTTTTATTTCTTAGCTAGAAAATTTCCAAAGCTGCCTTTGAAATAGCTAGCAATCTATAATTCTTTGACAAGGCTGTTCTCTCTACTATTTGATGTTGAGAAGAACCAAATAGGAGTCCATCTCTGGTGGGGGTCTTACATGTCTTTAGCCTTGCTAAAGCCCAGGGGCGCTTCCCAGCTCTCCCCTGAAGTATTCAAGGCCAGTGGCTGAGTACTAAGAATTAAAATCCCCCAAAGATTGTAAAAACGTTGGAGGCACAGCATGCCTGTGTATCTGTGACAGATGGTTACTACAGCTCCAGGACCACACAAGCAACTCTTGGTCAGACCAGCAGATACTTTGTTTTCCATGGACTTTTACAAGGAGGAGGCAAGGATACTCTCTTCAGGAGACTGTTGAGCTAATTACAAAGGGATTCAACCATTCAGTTTGTATACACTCAAAAAATGTTGGGTCTTTCTTGTAGACCTCTATACAGGGTTTTAAAGACAATTTACAATAATATTGTTTTACTTAGCTACTTTTTATATAACTTAGATGTAGTCCACTCACACCTATTAGTCAAAATCTAAATGCATTCCAGTAGATCTTTTTCATACCTTAATAATGAATCCACCAACTTAAAATAAAAAGTCAGTTTATCAAGATTTTCTCCTAGTAGTGATCACTGCTTTCTTCAATGTTCTGTTAACTTTAATCTCTAATTTCAGAGCAAAGTGCCTCCACACTGTGGTGTTTGTATTGCACTCGGTGGGCCTCAGCAACTACTGTGATGCCTGGGTGCTGCAGGTTGGCCTTTCAAGATGGATAATCCTGAGCACCCCTGCAGCAACCCTAGGACGAGTGAATCTATTTCTGCGTGCATCTCTCAGTATCCTATTGCTGTGTGGTGCTCACAGGGCTGGGAAGGAAGTCTACAGAGATAATGGCTGCAATTTGCAAGGGCTTCTCTTTGTTTCACTGCCTGAACTTGCTTGCTGAGGCGGCACTAATTGCAGAACAAGGCTTCAGCTCAAGGGGCCTCACAAGCAGAGCTGCTTGCTCCTGAAGCTTAATTCCCTGATTCGTGACCTTGGAACAGCAGGGACAGGGAGAGAAGAGAGAACACATATCCGACAGTTGTTGCAGTGAGGATGGCAGAGTGGCCCGAGGGCTCAAGACATAGATCCTGTTCTCAGCTCTATTTTCTACTGGATGTCAGCTGTGGACATCTCACAAAATCCTTCCTTGGACTTAAGTTTGTCTCCTAATGGTGGTGATCAAGCGCTTTGAGATATTTGGAGGACAGAAAATGCAAAAACATTTTGTAGCATCTTGTTATTAAATATAGGACTAGACAAACACCTTTGAATTTTGTTATTATTCAGGTAGATAAATATAGAGCTGGTATCTCACAAAGTCCCTTCTGTGTTTTTCTTCTGTGAATATCATAGCAAGCGACACGTAATGTGGAATGAGGAAAAAAAAAATGGGAAAAGGGGTAAAAAGGATAATTTTAAACTTATATCAGAAACTGTTCAAAGAAAAAGATTTTTTGATTGTGTTAGCTAATTTGCATTTGAGAACTGGCTTCTTTTACAGGAAAAAACAATATGATTTTATTGTAAAAATAATAGCAATAAAACCCCCTAATTATAAAATCTACTGAACTTTCCTATAGCCAAATCCCTGAGTAGCTTCCTCCAATGTGGAATCTTTTCTCTTCAAGGATCTAGAATTCTGTGTACCACTACAAAAGTAATTTAAACCTCACCAAATTTTCATAGGTAACTGAGGATAGGGATGGTAGCAGGAGCCACTTTTAGGATACAAACTGAACAGGGGAATCACATCCCAAAAGCTTAAAGACATTAGTGCTAATGGGAGAGATGAGTGGGAGTAACTCTCCCCAGGGAAGCTGAGAGGCACTGTCTCTCCAAAAGGGCAAATGAAGGACATTTTGATTGAGCCTTCCAGCTCCACAAACCCAGAACCACAGAGCCAACACAAGGGCTTCCCTCCTGTCACCAGACTAAGCCAAGAGCAGCTCCAGCACTGCTACACCAGCACAACCAAGAGATCCCATGCACAAGACTGGGCAGAAAAAGGCACCATCTCCAGATAATGCCATTCTCCAGGGCAGAAAGAAGACTTTATCTCCAATAAAACCATGTCAAACTTCCCCATGCTGTTCTTTTGGTTTGGTCCTCTCCAGCTCATCTACACTCTCTGCTTATGGCAGTTGGGAAAACCAATAATTACATGGCACATGCCCCTAACTCGATGAATTCTATGTCCAGCACCTCAATACTGGCAGTAGTGTCTGCCTTCTAAAGACAAAGGAGGAGCTAAATTACCTCCCTATGCATCTGACAAAAAAAAAAAAGTCAACAAAGGAAAAGGGAAAGTCATGCAGTACAGTTTATTCTCTAGGCAATTAGTAAGGTCAGTGCCAACAAGCAAAACATAAGAAAGGCTGAGTTTTGGAACCCCAAAATGACATTGTGCACCTTGTTAGGGGTAAGTTTGCTTTCTTTTCTCACTAAAAGCTTCAACTTTCTCCACCAGGGCTGATGGGAGAATTATACTCAGTTGATAATAATCAGAAGTCAAATTTCAAAGCAGTTTTACATCAACCGAGGCAGAGGAGGTGACGATGCTGAGATGAGAGGAACTATATTCAAATAACACAGAAATAATGCCCAGTCTTGCTTCTTTTCTTTCAGATTTGCTATAAATCTTACAGAGATTAAAATACTAGCAATGGAACTCCAAAGAAAATAGACTAGAAAATGCCATACGCAAGTACTAAACATTATGTTGGACACAATGGCCACACTATGACCAAGAGGCCAGAAAGACAGATGAGCTTCTGATTTCTATTCCTGGACCTGCCACATTTTTGCAAGTTTGTTTTCAGTAAGCCACTTCAGTGAGTCTTCTGTACATCCCTTTCATAGTTTATAGAAGAGACAAAAATACTTCAGAGTTCTTCATACAAGAAGTGCTATACATCACCAGGCTGTTATAATTACTATTAATCCATAGGATTTGCATTTAAAAAACCCAAATAAACAAATTCCAAGTTCTTCTTAAAAACAAGGAGTGTAGGACTGGGCTATGATGCCAGAAATGTTCATAATAAGATTTTTCTGAGGATATTAATTTATGGATCACTTTTCTCCTATACAGTATTGATACAGATTAATAATCTTCATGGAAAAGAGAGAGTCTTGGCAATAAGCTTCAAGAGCTCAAATTGCAAGTGTTCCTGAAATGACAGTTTGCTCATGGTGTCCCACTGGCATCTCCTGATACCATCTCACAATTTTATTCTTTTCTCACTTGATAGAAAGAATCCTTGTAAATCAAAACAGAAGCACATTTAGAACAGTTAGTTCTCCCAAATCAAATAACCTCCCTTCCATCTTTTTACAAAGACATGCATATTTTTATCTTCAAGTGTTTCTGTTTTTATTCGACAAATACAACCAAGAAAAGTCTGTAGCCTGACAATGCAGCATTGGCATCTCCTGCTGAAGGAAACCAGTTCCTCCCTGACATCTTCAGTGACCACCAAATTTTTTTTCCTATCATCTTTCAATGTTTAAATTGCATAGGAATATGTAATAATAATAATAATAATAATATATTACACAATAATATATAGACAATAAATAATAATGTGGCATATAACAATATATCATTACATTACATTAAAAATAAAAGCAATACTACTAACTTGTACTGTGGCATGAGAATCAGTTGAAGCTGTAACATTATCACAGGATTTGCCTAATATTCACATGACCAATATTGAAGAACGGCAAAGGAAATTTCAGTACCAGAGCTGCTTCACATTAATAGATAAGACTTCATCTAGATATCTAGAAAAGCACATTAGACTTCTGTATCCTCTCATAAACACACACCAGCAGTTGTACTGGTCAGGTGTGGGCTTAGTAAATACACTGGACTGCTCTGGCCACGCTGACTGCATGCTCAGAGCTGTTTATGCAAACACATTGATCACCTTCTGTTCAGCACAGATACTGCCTTCATCATTTGAGTTTCCAAGCAGTTGAAGTGAAAGATTACTTTCCTCTTTTCTTGCATTTCTCTATTTAATGTCAGTATTTTATGAGATACTTGCTTAAGTAGCAAGTTACCACAGATTGAGTGTTCATTACTGTCTCAGTTTCACAAGGTTAGTGTGCTGTGGCCACTGCATTTTGCCTTGGTTGGAACTATCACCTTAATCTGGGCTGTCCCTGTCTGTTGATCATCTCTGCCTCTCATCTCAACTTGATTTTAGAATAGCATCTCTTTGGGAAAGCAACCACATCTGCAACATGTTTTAGCCATTGACTAGCATAAGGCAGCTGCAATATGAATAGAGAAAAAGTTGTCAAAAATTAAAAGAAGCAGAGAGAGAGCTCTACTGGCCATAGCAGTGAGCTTTAAAACTCTAAATTGTCCAGTCTGATGCACACCACAGAGGAATCCATTTCTCAACAATGAAGTTCACATTTCAATGTGAAGAATTTTCAAGCAAAAAATGCTGGCAGTGGTCCACCTTGAAGGTACCAGTCACTTTATTATATAAGGACCAAAGATAAAATTAGATTGAGAACAATGTGCAGCATCTTCTAGAGCACAATGACTCACATTCACACGAGACTGTCAAGCTGGAGCACAGCCATGGAGAGTGTAAAAACAAGGCTGCAGAAGAAAGTACATCTCCAGATTCTTTTGCTGAAAATACAGGGACAACTAAAGAGCTAGGGGCACTTCAGTGATCTCCAGCTTACTGCTGTAGGCCACAGAAACTCATGAACCATAGCAGATAAATAATAATACCTCCTTCCCTAAACACTGCAAATCAGCAGAGAGAGAGAACTCATGGGGAAAATTATGACAAAACAAAGACTAAATATCCCTAAGAGGAGTTTCAGGAGAAGCTACTAAGTAGGTGAAACCCCTTCCTGTAATGACATGTCAGCTCACACAGAGAGTCCAGGCTGCCTTATTAATACATTCCAGCTTAGTAAAGACTGGAAAATGTGGGATTCTGTACAATTCTACCGCTCAGAAACAGTGTATCACTTTCATTGTGGTACACACAGAATGAGAGAGGTGAGTAGATCTGTCTGGCTAAAAAACATCTGTTTTCATCTCATTTCAATTTCTAATAAAGGAAGCAACAGTGCTGATCCTCCCTTCAGTGCATTCTCTATCTATATAACTGTAGCACGGCCTTGCTCATCAACTCATGGAACCAAGGAAAGACACACCATTTTTTTGTTTCCAGTCTGGTATTATCAACCTGAGTCCATAACAGCTCATGTTTTATAATTCATCAGAAAATTGTCCTTGAAACAATTGCTGGGTCCTAACTGACATCAATGCCTACAGCAAATATTGTCAGGAGGCACTTCCCAGGCACTGTCAACACCTCTCAGTGAATTTGTTCAGGAGCTGTCTCCTAACTACTGTGAAGAGCTGTCTAAGTATCTGACCTGACCCAACTGCTGTCACCTCACAGCACACCTGGTCAAAGCCACTTCCTGATGGCTGTTGTTGCCAGCCAGCCATCCATGTCACTTGTTTGTACTGGAGATAACATGAAGAAAGTCACAATGCAATTTGGCTTCCACAACAGCTAAACATAATCTCTATAACCTCATCTCACAACCAGCAAGCACATTATTCTGTACTGTCCCTAGGATAGCAGGGAATCCCTGCAACGCATGGGAGTTACAGCACTGTGTACCAGTGAACAAGAATTATCCAGCAGTTTTATCCAAGTCAGCAAGTAAAAATACCACCATCTTCACTGCCATGAGGTTTTACCTCATTAAAGTGAAGATCCTATTCTTCAGATGTCTCTTCTCCATTGCTGTACCTTCTTTTCTATGGTTCACTGTAAGCAGCACTTCTCACTCTTTGATTTCAAATAATCAACTCATCCCTACTTAGTCACAAATTAGTCAAGTTGTACATATTTAGCTTGTTCATTTAAATCCACATGCAACTGCTTGGCTCCCTTAGGAGATATACAAGGCAAAGAATGCTTTTAGTGAAAGAAGAAAATGACAGATTGTCCCTCAATGTGTGTGTGTGTATATATATACGCACACACACATACACTGTGTGTTCTGGCACATGGTAGGGTGTATTTATTGTATAAGGCCATATGTTTGAAGAATTAGAACAGAGGAAAAAAGCCAGTTTCTGAATGTTATATGTCTAGTTTACATATTGTGAAATAAATTCTAACTATATGGGAAACACAGTTCATGAGATTCATAATTGCTAAAGGACAGACAGTCATATATAAAGATCAGTTAGTGTTCTTGAGTCAGATTTACAAAGAAAGAAGGTGGAAGACTTCTAATCTGTATGAAGACATATCACTGCTCCTGTCTTTTTAGCTTAAAAAAAAACAACCCTCTCATAAAAATCTGATAATGCCGAATGTAGCAGAAGCAACATCATAATCCTTGCTGGATTTAATCATATGTGAATTTACTGGAGAAAGTTTCCCCTTCCAGTGGTGGAATCACTGAACACTCTAATCATGTAACACAAATATGTCTATAGAATACTTGATGTTTTGTGTGCAAGTGTAAGTATGTTCAATGAATGAAAACACTGAGAGTTAAAATGCTTTTTCTACCTAACAGAACACGGCATAACAAGAAGAATTAGCTGAGTGCTGGAAAATGAAGCAAGATAAATGATGAGAAAATAGCACTCAAAAAATTCCAATGAGTTTGAATATATAAGATTAGGCTTGTAATCAGAAGAGATTTAAATTTTCTGAGTGAGTTATCTACATTGATGCTTTCACAACCTTTGTTACTTGTTTTGAGACCTTTTTTTATTCCCTTCTTATGTCATTATGAGTCAGAAATAGCCACATTTTGTGACACTTCCTCCTTTTCAGCAGATTTTAAACTGAAAGAGAAGAGTCTAGTTCTTCGACAGCAACAGCCAAAGGCTATGGCCACAATTATTTGTGCCCATTTATCTATGTCAAGTCTTGCCTTGTAAACTCATCATTAAAACAAAGACTTGGGAAAATGGTACCCCTAAGGAAATATTAGACAGGAACTGGATCTCCTCTTTAGGATTTTTAGGTGTATAGAGAATTAGATGTATTCTTTTCAAAGGGTGCAGCACCTTGTTTGGACCCTCCTAACGCACTGAGTTACAGAGCACCATTGTGAAACTACCAGCTCTCTGATTTTTCAAAGTTATTCTATGAATTAGACAGCTGTGAATAATTCAGGTTACTAGAGAACAATTAAATTCATCTTAGTCTAGCAAACTATCACAGAATCACAGAATAAGGTAAGTTGGGAGGAACCCACAAGGATCATTGATTCAAACTCCCATCCCTGCACAGCACCATCCCCAGGAATCACACCATGTGCCCAAGAGCATTGTCCAAATCCTTCTGGAATGCTGTCAGGCTTGGTGCCAAGACCACTTCCCTGGGGATACTTTTCCAGTGCCCAGCCTCCCTCTAGGTGAAGAACCTCTACCTAATATCCAACCTAAACCTCTCCTGACACAGCTTCAGGTCATTCTCTCAGGTCCTCTCACTGGTCAGCAGAGAGATCAGTGCCTACCCCTCTTCTTCCTGTCACAAGGAAGCTGTAACTGCACTGAGGTCTCCCCTCAGTCTCCTCCAAGTCACTTCAGCCACTCCTCATACAGCTTCCTCTCAATGCCCTTCACCATCTTTGTGGACCTCTTTTGGATACTTCCCAATAGCTTAATGTTTTTTTTTTATATTGTGGCACCCAAAACTGCCCCCAGCACTCGAGGTGAGGCTGCCCCAGTGCAGAGCAGAGCAGGACAATCCCCTCCCTTGCCCAGCTGTTGATGCTGTGCCTGATGCACCCCAGGACAGGGTTGGCCCTCCTGGCTGCCAACTATGTCAATAAAGGACTTGATTGTACATCAAATTACAATCTTCTCTTCAAAAATGTCCCAACACCACAGATGCTTTAATGAGCGAGCCTAAACCCAAGGATCTTTATGAGCAGATTAGCTCTGCTTCTTTCATAGAAACCCATCCTTACATCATGAGAGCACTAGGAATCAATTATACAATGTACTCCATTATACTTCAATTAACTGTTGCCTACAAAATATCTCTGTAGTTTTGGCAGGCCTTATTTCCCATTGCCTAGGCACTGAACATTTGTGAAGCCTGAAATCTCTTCCCATTTCAGTACCTCAGTTTTACGTCCTTTCAGATACAAGGATGACGACGTTGGTATCTACCTCACAGGGATTCTGAGGATTTATTCTCCAATGACTTGAAATTATCTGAACTCTGATATGTGGGTAGAAACTATGAATTATTAGCAGATGTTGCTATTATAGTGACAACTTCCTACATTTTAAAATCTCACTTTTTTTTGTGTGAAAGAAAGAAGAAAGAGAAACACCTCTTAGTTTCTACATCAGGACTTAGACTTTGACTTGATTTTAACCTTCAAGGTTCTTTTAACTTTATTGTGCAGGGAAAGAAGATTGAGAGAGAGCAGAGACTGGAGAAGCATCTGAAATTTGGCGAGATCCTCTTCTCTGTCTTCCTACTTAATGGCTTCCTTAGACCTGCAGGACTGACCTCTATTACCCAGTAGTATGGCATTTTGCCCCACTGGTTAGAAGTGTGCTGAGCAAATATAGCCTCCAGCTGGCAAAGGCAAGATTTGATACACAATGTGAAACAATGCAAAGCAACAATGACTTGGGCAAAAAGGACTTTGATAGAGAAAGATTGATGGTGGCAAATGGAGAAGTGTCACAAAGCCAACCTCATGCTTGCCCAACTCCAAAGCCACATTTTTCATAGGTGGCACTTTTTCCCTGGTGCAGGCTGCTTGTCAATGGGACTAGTTCAAGTGTTCAGCAGGTGAGGAGATGTGGAGGTGAAGAAGTAGAGACATCATTCTTCATTACTCACTTCAGAAAGGGGAAAATGAAAATAAGAAAGAGTCAACCACAGTACAGTCTTGATTAATTACCAGGCCTGTCAGTGACAGTGAAAGCCAGAGGACAGTGAATCTTATTGCTATATTTACACAGAGCAAACACAGATTCCCTGAGCTCCATCAGTTCAATAAGGCAAGCATTAGTGTCTGAATCCTGAAGTCCTGCAGGCTGAAAACTCAGGCCTGCATAGCCATCCAGCCCTTCTTCACTCCACACTGCTGCTCTGGGCCTCAGAGCTTTTTGCTGGGCAAATCTCATGGACTGGCAGTAGCTTTGGCCTTGCAGTAAGCAGTGTGTTGCACATGTAGTTACCAATATGCACATTGCATCTTCAGACTGTGAGAACAATTCTAATGTGTAAAACTGGAATGGTTGCAGAGGATTTAAATACTTCCAAAGTGCTTTCACATTAAATTTTGATTTTTTTTTTAAACATTTTTCTGATATCTATCCTAAAAGTAGACAAATGCTTTGTTTGGAAAACCCACCTTCATTGCTAAAGAGGCCAATACCTGATCTGTTCTTAAATGTTACTTGAAATATTTAAAGTGTTTTATGGGTCTCATACCACATACACTTAGTATTTAAGAAAAAATGCTGGGTTTTCCTTCCTTGATTTCCAACCTTGTAAACTCAAACTGTGATCTAAAGTCTATACCCATCCAGTTCATCTATTATTTGAAATAAAGAATGTACTCTTGGACTTCACAGTCAATCCTATAAAAACCTGTAAGCCATGAAAGATGATGCATCTCTTTTCTCTGAAAGTTCTGCTGACTTTAATAAAAGTGAAAAGTACTTTAAATGCATCCTAATTTTTACATCCTGCAGTTCTAATTCTGCAGTCACAAAGGGTTAAAATTGTGCCTATTATTACTTGAGCAAATAGGATTGAGATCATATTCCAATGGGTTTCAAGCACTGTGGCTGCTACTGAAAACCACTTGTCCCGTGTTCATTAGTAGTAAAATTGCTTTCAGCAGTGGTTAAGCAGGGATTAGAGCCACTGATGACAATTAAGTTAAAACACAGGTCACTTTCCCAGTATACACTAACCATAAGCCTCTGCAGTACCCAGAATAAAGACTCAGACACAGAGGACCTGTACTGTGAACATTTTTTTTACACAGTCCCTGAGAGAAGGAAGATTTTTCTGATCTTAAAGACAAGTATTCTAAGGTCTTAATAGGTGTAGGGGGTCTAAAAAGCCAACCAATGTGGCCTCTCTCCATCTCCTCTCACCCTGTCATCTCCACCTCAGGAGTTAGGCACAAGGACATCCAAAAAGTGAACTCTGCATACATCCAGCACAGCAAAGTTGGCAGCACTTCTGAGCACACATGAGAGCAGAGTAGAAGACCTCTTAGAAAAAAATCCACCAGAAAATGCAGATACAGTGTCCCAAGCAGCCATGCTGCCTAAGCAAAGTTTTCAGTATCTTTTAAGCTGTACTTTTGCCACCAAAGTGCTTTTGTGAATACCAGCCACAGCCTTTTGCCACTGAGACTAGCCCGTTAGCAGGATATATCACAACCTTCAATGTATGTATCCTCCCAAAAAGTGAAGGACAAAGCTGATGTCACACTACAGTATGACCTCAAAATAAAGAGGCAGATGGAAGAAAGCCATGAACTAGCCGTATCCAAGCTGCATTAGAGTCAGAAGCAGCACATCTGGAAAGCACTGTGTCTCTGCTAAGAGGCAGAGAGCAACAGCTGTACACAGGTAACACAACACTGCTAGGAGGAGAACAGCGCCTATCTCTGCATGGGTCGGTTCCACACATTACAGAGACACCTCTTGTGGTGCTGGGCCAATGCACCCTGCACCATGCTCAGATGTGCAGCACAGAAAGGCCAGTCACTGCTCAAGGTCACCTTATTCATCTACAGGAAATATGAAAAATCTGCAAAACCAAAACTCCTAAAAATGTCATCTCCCTTTCATCTCCCTGCTCCTCCACCGCCCCCCCCCCCCCCCACACTGATTATCTTGTTAAAAATGGCCCCATTCCTTCAAAACATAAACACTGTCACCCTCAAAGGATGCATGTTTTCTCAGGAAAAATGAGTCACTTTAAAGGTAAACTTTCTTCAGAATCTTTTAAATGTTTTCATGCAAACCTGAAATGCCTGTTTTATCAAGGTTTCTCACTAAGCAGGTGGCTCAAATTCCAGAGAAGAAAAACTGTATGGATTTGTTCCTTTTTAAAAATGGTTTAATTTCACCTGGTTCTAAATTGCAGCTCAAGGTGCAGAAAATATGTACTACTACTACTAGGGCTTGTCTTTTCCCTGACACACTTTATTCATTGATCCCAAATAATGAAAGCCAACTTGAAAGACTGTTCTGTTTTACATCCTTTTTTCATGTTCACTGGCTCTCAACATCCCTCACTGCAGCTGGTGCCTCAGTTAAGCTCCACAGATCTGCCCCCTGCCATCAATTCCATTCTGAAAGCACCCAAATCTGCTCTCAAGCAAAGAAAAAGAAATGTACCTGCAAATGCCTGAGTAGCTTTCCCCTTCACCCCTCCTTGCAGGTATCCATAATTTGTCCTTCCCAGGAAAGCCTCCAAGTTATAGCCACTATCCTTCTTTCTGGCCTGACAATGAAGCCTGACAACACTTTCTCTCAATCATCTGAAGCTGTCAGTCATTATGATTGACACACCAACTCACAGCTTGAACATATTACACCCACAGGAATCCCACTGCTGTCTAGGCTACACTGTGATAGCTCCTGACCAAGCATTCTAAACCAGGTCTGGACATAGGGTATAGGAGAGCGCCAACCTGGGGGTGGCACGCCTGTTTTTTCTTCCTCAGACCCTTTGTCCATCTCACAGCTCCAGAACAATAGCAGGAATGAGATTTAAATCACAAGTTTGCTGAGGCAGAAACTGTATATTTTATTATGTGCAAATTCAACACACTGTATTACACATCTTTATCTTTGTGCTTGAACTAATACAGAACCTCCATCAATGGAGAGGAGTTATGACACAGCTGAGAGATTCTGATTCAAGCTGTTAGAGGAAGCTATATACAAATGCACAGTTTATCAGACAAGGGAAGACCTTCCTACCTTTTGCCCCAACACTCAAACCAAGTGTTTAAAATGTTGGAAAGCACTTTCAGTTCTTCCCTATAATTCTTCCATCTTTGCAGCAGATAATACAGTCACAATTCAAAGCAGGAAGTGAAAATTGCCTAAGAAACCAAAAACACTATGTTGTTTCTATTGCCCAAAAATGAAGCAGAAATACTAGATTAGCTACAAGAAAGACTTTCCACTTAAACTATGATTACAGAGATCATAGTGTTTAACTGACAGAAGAAGGTAAAGAAGTTCTGCAGAGATTATATGGTGAATTTATTCTTAATCCTGGGGCTTAAACAGGATGATGTCTCCATACCATGCTGCCCTATGTCTCTTCCATGCTGAGCAGGCATAAACTCTCAGTGCTCTTTGCACTAGGTTGACAAACTCCAGGGAACACAGACTGAAAGAGAAATGAAACCCCTACATTCAATACCCATGAAAGTAACATCAAAGTCTTGTCATTTAATGTGTGCTCAGATGTTTATTCCCACTCTGCTTAGGCTGGTAAAAAGTATGGATCAGATGCTTAATGTTTTCAACAGCCACCTAACACTAGAATCAATACTGCCAAACAGCATGGGTTGTCCCTCATTAATACCCTTACATCAGTGGTGTCTCTGATTTAACGTACTTTTAATGGCTCTGAACATTTGATCTATACACTTCACTTGCCTAAACAGAAAGAAACAAACATCTCTTGACACACTGACGAAGTGTGCATGGGCTCTGAAACCAAAGAAGCAGAGCAAACACTGGGGCAGTGGCTGCAGACAGTCATGCTCATCACTGGCCTTAGCTCTTTAATTAATAGACAAAATTTCACCATTCCAGCAGATAAGTGGTAGTGACAGGAAAGGCAGAAAGCAGAGAATGAGAAAGAGAACAAGAAAGAGAGTAACTTTCATGCTATTTCTCATGTTTAAGGAGTAGTTTGGAATCTATAAACAAAAGGAGAAAAAATGTTCTGATTTTCATCTTTGGGGACTGTGCTAAAAAAGGCTTGAACTTGTCTTTTTTAGGGATTATGCAAAATCCCCTCCACTTTCATCCTAATGTGGTATCACCCAGCATTGAAGTATTTCTGCTGGACATCACATGGTGGCACCAGGCGAATATGCAACAACACAGGATACTCTGGGGCCTCATGTGATAAGCTGAGGATGAGACTAAGTAAGACTGTGGGCAGATGAATTGTCCCAGTATAAATACTAAAAGGGATCCACAGAAACAACCATGCCACTCAGACCTAGCCCCTCAGAACTACTCAGTGGTTATACTCTCTGTGTGTCCACATGTATATATAACAGTTGTATATGCACACCCATGCACACAAAGGCATATGATCTCTACTCAACAATTTCCAGAAACTAATTACAGCTTTGACAGGGTGGGTCTTGCATCCTGATAAATTGCCTAGCCACAACCCATATATATTCCACAAAAATGATCTCCGGATTACTATGCTTGTGGTCACAGCTCAGTGAAAAGCACTCTCCTCTGAAGGATGACAAACAGCATCCTCACACTTTTTAGACTTCTGCTCTTATGACTGCATCCTAGCAGCTTATCATGTGTTTCCACACCTGGGGTCTCCAAGGAAATTCCTTAGCACCTGGTGACTGCTAGAATTTTGATTTCACAGTGATAGAGACCAACTCTGCATTTCCACAGGGGCTCTGCTCTTTTCCTTTAATAATCAGCACAGATATTGCTCTATGGAACAGCTCAGAAGGGCAGATGACAATGTATTGCTCTCCCTGCAGCTTGGCCTACCCATCATCTTGCCTTAGCTCAACAATTTTGTTCTGGCCTTATTGTGGCTGCCTTCTATATAAATACATCTTTCACCTTCCACCTTTGCTTCAGGTGCTATTTAGACAACATAATATTTCCTTCCCTGTGGAATATGAGGGGATGGGAATCTGGTAGACCCTTGCCTCTAGGAGTGGTACATCACACACAGAAATCACATGGGGATTTGTTCTAACTTAGCATCACCTGTAACTCAGCTCATTCTTCTGTTCAGTCTTTGATTCTGTCAGCCTCATTTATTTCCCCTACACAGATGTGTACCTCTCTCTCAAATAGAGAAGAAGAATCCTAGACAGAGATGGTAAGACGAAGAGGAGGAAGGCAGGGCATATTTGTTCCATAATAGCATGAGGAAGGTGTTTGGGGGATGGAGTAGGGCTAGTGCTATCATCCAGTAATCACAGATCAGGGAGAAAAGCTTGCACTGCAAGGTGTGAAACATCTTTGGAATGTGATTTTCACTTGATAACCAGATTTTCTTTTATATTTTCTTCCTTTTCCCAGTTTCTCTTGCCAATTTGTAACACATGGGAGTATTTTCCTTCTGTTAAAGGGGAGTTTATCTCCCATTCTTGCGATGAAATAAAACACCTGAACAAACACATGGAAAAAAAACCAACAAACTCACCAAGAAGAACACTCTTAAAATCCATCTAGAATAGCTCAGGAAAGCAGCTAACACAAATTGAATCAAATAGGAGACAGAGATAGAAGGCTTCTGATCTCTCAGAATTCTTGTGGATTTGCTGAGTGGTCACCTTCTGTAGTAAAAGTCCTTGGGAAAGTTTGCAGCCTGCTGCTCTCCAAATTTAGAAGAGAAAACTTGAAATACCTGTATTTCTTACTTGTGTAACATCCCTCACTCATTTTAATGTATGAAAGCCCATAGGACTCGGTATCAAATGCACTGTACAAGGAAGTGTGCTGTGGTAAAAAGGGGTATTCTAAGAGTCAGTACAGTGGAAAAGTGTGGAAAACCTGACAATACAAGCCCATTACTACTACTAGCCACTATCTCACCAAAGAGTGGGAAGGAGAGAAAATCCTGCTGCTGTCCAAACAAAGAGCAAACATGGTCTGGTAGCATGGAGCCTGGGCTGGCAGTTAGGAGAAGTGGTCTTATTCCCAGCCATGGCTCTCCCCTCCAGCGGAGTGTCCATCAGACTAATGCTCCATTTCTCCATCTGTATAATGGCCATATAGTGGCTCTCTTCCATAAAACACAAAGATCCACAGAAAACTGCCAGATAAGTGCTAATTATTGTTAAAAATATGATTTGTTCTAACTCCTTCAGACACACTAGCAGCAGCTTGGAAAATGAACAGTGCAATCTCAGTAACGATGATCATCCCAACAGCACTGGTATGTTTAGCTCTGTATAAATCAGGCCTGGCAGCTTGATGAGTTGCAAGGAAGGCGATATTACGTCTCCAGAGGAATGGACAAGTGCTGACAGCTCACCAAGGCTTCCTCTGCACAGACACTAAGCAGCTTTCTGCAAATGCTCCAGCTCCCGTGAGAGGAAAGAACGGTAGGAAGAGAGGGAAAGAAAAACATTCTGTAAACTTTTTTCTCAATTTTTTTTTTTAACTTCTGCTGCTGTTCCAGCTCCCTCCCCAGCTCCTTTTTATTACAAATTAAATAATTACTGGGCTGTAGCCCAAAACACTGAAGATTTCACATCTTGTTTGGTCTAATTATATCAGTCGGCCTGACAAAATGGTTTCATCAATGGAATTGCTTTGCAAGAGCTCCAGCTAATCAATTCTTTGACACTTAATTAAGAACTCTGCTGGTCTGTGAGGATTCAGGGAAGTGGGGGTTGGGGGAATGTTGGGCAACAGAGTATCTGTAGAGTGCAGGTTGTTAAAACTCCTGGCACAAATGGACCTCTAATTCCTTCACTGTCCTTACTTTAATATTCCCTCACACTTTATCCGTCTCTCTAACCACTTGCTTCAGTTGGGTTTTTTAATTACTTTAATCTTAGCCCTGCCACCAGTAATGGCTTCAAAACACCTCGAGGGGCTTAGATTTACTTTCAGACAGATGCTTCCAAAGCAGGCAGCAGCAGACAGGCTCAAAGCATAACACTTCACGCTGAAAGTGCAGCAGACCTCAAACACTAAGCAGCCTGAGGTTCAGCAGCATTTGGAGATGAGATCTGTGCAGGTGAGACACGCTGACATTCTGAGATGAAACCAGAGCAGTTTCACCTCCCCTGAGCCAGCACCTATCCTGACAGTGCCTGCATGTCTTTGCAGGCTGCAGGGTAATGCCTTTCTTTTGAAAAACTCTGCCAGGCAATCTGGGAATCACCCAGCGGTGTAAATTGTCATCTCAATCTGTGGCAAGAACACAGTGTTTTTCTTTTGAATGACCAGTGCACTAAATTCAGACCTTATATTGTTTTTCCTGATTGTACAGGCTTTCATCTGGCTAAGGGAGAACAGAAAATAACCATTCTGGCATAAAGTTAGAAAAGAACAGTATTTGATGTAGGATAAATACTTCTGTTCACTGTAAGTTTTAACCACTAATATTTTTCTTAATAGCTCAACACCAGTAATGGGAGTTTAACCTGGACAAGTACATGATATTATTTGGCCCAGATCAGAAATTAAAAAGTGTGAACTACTCAAAAACTGTACCATTTAAGAAAGAAAAGTGGCATTTATAAACAACATCAAATTAGAAAAAACAAAACATCAAACAGAAAACCAAACCCACACAACAAAACAGCAAATATAAATTGGTAAAAAATTCTGGGGAAGAGCTGCTTGGGTAAAAGTTAGTTTATCAGTGTTTAAAGAAAACACATGGCAAATGTACCCAATGTCATTTCACATGCTAAAGCCACATCACAAAACACATACAGAGCCCTAGCTTGCTGCTCTTCTCACGGAATGCCCAAGCTTAGCAACACCGGGGCTAAGCAAGAGAAGGGACACTCTTAGCTTGACCATTAGCCAGATTTGCTTTAAAACGCTGTATTCCACTGCAGATTCAGAGCCTCAGCTTCAAATCCAGCAGTGACAAAGACTGACTATTAAGAGTTAGAAGGCCAAATGCTTCACTGCAAAGAAAGCAGCCAGTGTCAGGCTCCTTCAAAACATTGACACATCCAAAACCCTGATACAGAACTCTGAGCAGTTAATACTTTTTTATTCTAAACTCTCTAAATTTTGGAGTGTAGGTCAGAAGACTTTGGATGAAAGACAAGCCTAAAAAGTCTCTCTATCTTTTGAAATTTAGGATTCAAATTCAAAAATTCTGTTTCAGGTTCATCCAAAAATCAGATACATAGTAGGAAAGGAATTAACCAAAGATGTAACAAGAAATAACAAAGTGTGTTTTTGACACAGTTACTTGCAACTGAAAGACGTCAGCCAGTAGCTATAAAATCTTCTGTTATGTCCATTCCTAGTTCAGAAACCCAAAATATTCCAAAAAAGAACAACAACAACAACAAAAAAAAAAAACCTTAAAAAAACCTTAATTCAATTTTTAGGTTCAATGTGTCTAACTTTTACGAGTACTAGATGGCAAGATTAGCACATGTGGGAGATTCCCTGAATCCATGGTCCCAAATAGGAAAGAAAAATTGTTAACAGTGAGAAATTCAGTATATAAACTCAAACTTTTGGCCATCTTGAAAGACTGCAGGAAAACCAGGTACACTGTGCAGGACCAAAAGTGGAGGCAAGCAAACAGGCATCTTCAGTTCTCTGCTTCCAAGGAGGCTGGCCTCATCTCAACAGCATCAAGAAAGAGTGACTAATTTTCTCTTTCTCAGCTTTTTCATTTTTCTTCTCCCAATTTTAATACTGCAACCCAGAAAACCTTTCCCTTTGCTCCTTCTGCCACCAGGATATACTTTTCTGTATTCCTTTCTCTCACTACTCTTAAGCTTTCAAATTCTTTGTTTTCCCCAAGAAAACCATCACCTTATACCTCTTAATTAATTTTTCACCTTTCTGAAAACAAGAGTTACTGTATTTTTTTTTCCCATTGATGGATGCGTATCAATTTACACAGTAGAAAACTTTGTTTATACTGGACAATAAACTTGATAAAAATTATTTAAGTAATAATGGAAAAGTTCTTTTATTCACTGCTAAAACAAATCTGAGTTTGTAGCTTGCACTTGTGCAAAACAGTGACTTTTATAAGGAACTAGCTGACTGTATGGATCAGCCAGTACCAAAAAATAAAAAAAAACCCACAGCAGAGCAAACGGAACATGAGGCTAATGAAAAATGAAATTTTGGAATTAATTAGTAGCAGAATGAGAAAGATTGAAAAACTACCTTTCTAAAGCTCTGTATTCATTCTGGTCTTTCAGTGTTGACTGTCAGGAAGTTAATATTTCGCTGTAAGAAATGTGCAAATCTTTCATTTTTTGTAATTTTTTTTTTCGGTGGTGGGTAAAAAATTAAGGGAAAAAGGAGAAAAGATCCATTTGCTTCTTCCCAGAGAATATGATTTCAAATTTCAATTAAAATGAAATGAGCAGCACGATTATCGCTATGGAGCAGGCGCCTGGTAGCGCAATAGGCCCCTTTCAGTGCCATGGCAACCAGTCCTCACTGTCACGGCTACCTTGGCACTACATGTAATTGTCGATGTGTGAGCCTGGCTGATAATACACAATCAATACCCCATAAGCAGCAAACATCATTTTCTGTCTGAGGGAAAGAAAAAAAAAAAAGGGGGCGGAATGCTTGCAATGGAGAAAGAAAGCAGCAAAGAGAAACAGGGAAGCGAGAAAAATAGAGTAGGAGAGAAGAAGGGAGACCTAACTCCAAAACACCTTTAACAATGAAACATGCTGGGTTTCTTTTTCTTTTTCTTTTTCTTTTTCTTTTTCTTTTTCTTTTTCTTTTTCTTTTTCTTTTTCTTTTTCTTTTTCTTTTTCTTTTTCTTTTTCTTTTTCTTTTTCTTTTTC
>JAHLSL010000007.1:18085351-18349977 GCA_025920805.1 Petroica traversi
TTTTCTTTTTCTTTTTCTTTTTCTTTTTCTTTTTCTTTTTCTTTTTCCTTTTCTTTTTCTTTCTTTTTCTTTAAAGCAAATAGCTGGAAAAATCCCACCAGCACACATCCCACCTCCTAAGTCCTTCTAATAATATATTATCTAACTGTTTATGCCAACATCATTAAAGTATTATCCAAATGCCACATTGACCAATAGAACGCATTTTTGTATATACTCAACAATAATTTTGGTAATGCCAAGTTCTCTGAAAAGAGCCAGCACTTACAGTCCAAATCAGGAAGCTGTTTTTTTCTATATGGATCATTAGGTTTTTTTACTAGTTGAGTATAAGAACAAAACAAAACTAAACAGCCCAGCAAGCAAACTGTGATACCAGAGAGCAGACAGGTACAGGAGGATAAATGGAGAAATAAAAAGTCTGCTCAGTATTAACTCTAATACTTTGGTCACTTCATGTTCTTCTCTGAACACTGTGTCCTTTTACCTAATGTTTGCATGATGTTCAGTGTAATTGGGTCCCATTATTAGTGAATGAAAATGGAAAATAAGAAAGGATACGCAGAAGAGTATAAAGAGGAAAGTGGAGGGAAAGAAATGAAAAAAACAGTACAGGAAAAAAAAAAAGTGAAAGAAAATGCTTGACTATTTTTTTATGAGTGTGGGACCCTAAAGATCAACCATGCAGGCATGTTTATTTCAGTGTGAGCTACCTGCATGTTACACCTGTATATACAAGCAAGACAGAGCACACAAGACAGATACCTCTGGAAATGTGGCCATTCAGCACCAGTCATTCTTCTCCAGAGAACTGGCCAACAGCAATACTATAGAGATTTCAGGTCAAAGTGGATAATATCATTATGAGAGGGCAAGAACTCGCTGTCTTCAGATTTAAAGTATTTTATTCCCTCAAAATTCTCTAGGGATAAGTATCAGCAAACTCTGGACTAACCTGAAAAATGAGCCAATACTAAGGGAACTGGATTCTTTTGGATACAAAAACAGACATCTCAACAAATCCTTACAGGGATACCAGGACTCACCCAGCCATTGGGAGACAAGATGCATCTCAGACCCCTGCACACCTCTGGATGTGATCAGGTGGTGTTAGTGAGGCTGAAGAAAGCTAAGAAAATGTCCATGTATCTATTCAGAATGACACAGAAAGAAACTGTTCTGTGTTCTCCAACAGCCTTCTTCTAGATCTTTTTTATTTTCTTTGTAGATTTACTTATTCCTATGAGAAACACAAAAGATGTTTAGCAGGTATACATGAACAACTTTGGGTTTCATAGCACAGGGCAAGGGCAGCTGATGGTACATCATAACAGAGATAAGCTTAGTACATTAATATTGAGCACACAGTGGGATTGTCTTCCCATTTTATTCCTTATGAGATAATAATCTGTAATGAATTTTATCAGAGACAGAGAAAAAATTCTTTGCTGGCTTGGACAAGCATGGGCAGATGTAAATCACCCTATTTTGTGGTCTGCCATTTCTTAAATATCAGTGTTCTGTCTGCTGAATCTGGGCATGTAACTTTGCTTTAGATTGGTGTCTTTTCAGAGGTGTGCTTCTCTGAGATATCACATGTGGCAATATTAATTTATAAAAGCACATCATGCATTCAGGCATCCAATATAGAAGTGAAAATGTGTTTCTGAATGAGTCCATTTAGATAAAGTTCCCTGTTCCCACACGCAGTTGCACAATGCAGTTGCTGCTGAAAGTTCAGTTTTCAAAAAAAAAAATCTGTTATAATTAAACTGCCAGCATTATTTTAGCTACAACATCAATCACCTCTTGCATGAAGGAGAAGTGCATCATACTTCTCCTTTCTTGCCAGTTCCAGGGCGAATCCTGCAGTAGTACTGTAGCAATATGCTTTGCGTTCCCTTATCACCAATCAAGGCAAGTCCCATAAAACAGAACAAGGGATAGTTACCTGAAGCAGCTTTAGCTCTTCCCATTTTAATACAAATCTGAGAGAAAGATAATGAAGCATTATAGGTCTCACCACACCTTAACTGAAGACCAGCACAGTCTGATATCAAATAGCCCTGAACCTTTTATATGCCTTCACACTCGCATCTGAAATGTCATGATACCATCTTCCTAAAACTCACACTCACTCCAGAATGATTAACTGTAACTTGCACCTTTATTTGTCAAATTCACACTGCATAATAGATAGGAGAATTGGGCCCCAGTCGACTAACTTTTATGGAACAAGCCTGATAACAACAGATTGATTGACAGCCCCAGCTGTAGAACACAAACACAAAGTCTTTTAGATTATAATGTTCTAAATGTTAATGCTAGGGTTGAAAAACAAAATTAAACAATAATAAAGGACATACCTGTAACAAATGCAATGTCATAAATTTCCCTGGGGCTTGAGTTAGGTCTGATAGCATTGTTCTAAAATAAAACTTGAAGACACTACAAAGTTCTAGTTTTAGTAACACTCCCCCAGGCTTCCCAGGGATGCCTCATCATTTCCAAGTATCTGAAGAACTACTTTCCAGACACTCACTTACAAAGCTTTCATTTTCTTTTCCCTTTATGGACTTGTGTTTCATCTTATGTTCTTCCTACCTCTGCTCCTGACTAGTCCTACTCAATCACACACCCTGAAAATTAATATAAACCCCTAGAAGACAAAACCAGCAATCTGTTTAGTTTTGGCTCTTTGTCAGATTATCTGATCTATTCTGACTTTCAAGTTCTGTTCGAGAGAATGTGTCAGGAGAAGCAGTCAAAAACGTTTTTATTTACTGTGGTTTTTTTTTTAGTAAACGCAACCTTTTATCTATTTTATAAAGATAAGTTATTAATTAAGTCTAATTTGTGCTATAATTAGAAGGAAGGAAGAAATTAAATCGCCACTCTTTTCCTCCCAAAACAATGTTAATAATATCCATTGAATGTATTACATAAACTTAGAATACACAGGTAATTAAATAACGTGATCCTGTAGCTAGTAACGCTTGTAGATGCAGAGGCCCCCTGAACACCTTTATTTTGTCACTAACATTCATAGGTAATAGCAAAACTCAAAAAAAACCCATATGCCAACAAAACTTTAAAAACATTTTCTGTTAAACAGCCTACCTCTTCCAATGAGATCTAACAGGCATCTATCTAAGCTGGCATGAACAAAATCTGCTTGAAAAGGAACTTGGGCCAGTGCATGAATAAGTCTGGCCTCCTTCTGCTTCATAACCCTCTCCTGTCCTTCCAGCTCTGAGTGACTCCAACATCCAATGGAGGCAGTGATTTTAAGTCAATGTTACAGTTCAAACTCCTTGTAGACAAGGCTACAAGTGATTGCAGGGGCTGTTTGACAAAACCTGTGTGATGGTTGGAAAGGCAATCTCGAGAAAACAGCATGTTTCCATAAAAGTCTATGAGCTTTTGAAAGGCACATAACGCAGAAGGGGAGAGATAGAAGAAGGGGAAGGAAACAATTCCAGGTTGTGCAATTAGGAAGAAAAAGACACAAAGGAACACACAGGAGGAATGTCAAGATGCAGTTGTGTTTGGCAACAAAGTCCCTGGAACAGCCTCCACAGAGTGATGGTGGAATTTGTGTTTCTACTGTCATTTATAATTAAACTGGATGTATCACTAGTAATGGCGACATAAAGAACAAACTTGCAGCAAATACCAAGGGAAGGACTAGATGGCACAGGTGTTTGCCATTTCTTGTGTCAAAGGTATCTTTCACTTCTTAAGTGTTTTCTAGTCTTTCTGCATAAGCCTTTTAATCCCGCTACCCTGGCAAAATTCCAACTAAGTAATTAGTTTTTGTCTACCTTGAATTTCTTTTTGTGGCTTTGATTTGTTATAGCATTATCACATCTCCTTTTAAGTGAAGTATAATATTGTGCTCCCATGTTCCACTCCAGAAGTAGTTTTTAATACACACAGAAGGGGAATGTGGTGGCTGTTTAAAAAAGCTCAGCAAACATGAAAATGTAACATGGCAAATGGAGGAGGAGATCGCAGCCAATACAAATCTGCTGTAGAAACTAAGCAGAAAATAGCTCCTCAAATTGGAACTAGACCAAAACCCTGGATTTAACATATCTACAATTGTGAAAACTGACAGAAGATCTTTACAAACATCAACACTCATGAAATAGGTCTATGCTGTATCCCCAAAGGCCAGCAGAATCAGTACCCCTTCAAGGGGCAAAAGATGATCTACCAAGTCACCCATAGGAATTCCTGCAAAAAACTGATTCTTGGGGGTGTTTGGAGATCTTTTCTTTAAGCCCTAACTCATGCTATTTGAAGTCTTGTGACATCAGAACACAAGGCTGTTAGGCTACATGAAGTCAATTAATTTCCTTTGTAGACCACCTTCCTTTCCCATTTTTTAGCACATATCTCACTCTTGGAAATAAATGAAAAACTCAAGACCCCGCAGATCACACTTAAAAAAACCCTAAACATAAAATGTTAAGTTCTTTTCCTCTATGCTTATTCATTCTGTTAAAACTGGTCAATTTAACTTCCTAGTTGGGTTGATTTTTTTTCCACTTCTTAAAAATGCACCCACACTAGAAATTACACAACACTGCTTTCTTTTAAACTGTAAATGTTCGAGAAAAACATACCAGAAAAAGGATTTTCTTCCCTTTGTTCTTCCTGATGAAATACGTTCCATGTATACCATCTGCAAAAGTAAGCCCTCGGAAACTACGTGCTAGGATCTCAAGAGATGTGGAAGAAGTACTACAGTATTTTCTGACAGTCATTACAATTACTGCTCATTTTTTTAAGAGGAGCACTGATATTAAAGAAAATGAAAGCATTTTTTTTAACTGCAAAAATAAATAACTGCATTCATTAAATCCATTCTCACATCTTGAGAGGTTATTTATTTTCTCTGAGGGCTGATAAAAGTTCCCGATGACATGCTTTCTAATTTTAAAATCTCTCTCACTTCACAGTTCTGAAAAAGCTGATGTCAGGGAGTGAGTGGGTGGGTCTGTTTTAAGTGTGATTCACACATTAGATTCTCTTATCAGCTCATGCATATTCAGAAGTGCTATCCATGGGCTGTGGGGTTCAGGAGGAATCCGAACTACCAGAAAGGAAAAGGATCATTTGGAATGAACTAATTAAACTAGAGGAAATAAAACAGGAAAGTTGTTACACTATCTTTGCTTCATGTGTCAGGCATGCAAAAGGTGCCCTATTTATGCCTCAATAGAATGTGTCACACCTGCAGAAGGGCTTTCCCTGTCCTGGGCTCTGGTTCTTCCCACCATCTCGTGACCCTCAATATGCAGAAGTAAACACAAGGTTGCCATGATCTCCCTTCAAAAAAGGAGACATGTTCTCAAAGATGCCTGGGACTGGAATACAACATCCAAAGCCAGGGCTGATTCACAGTATAGTATTGGTGAAAGGCTTGTGTTTAAAGCATCCTGAAATAACACACTGCCCTGCTACATGTCATCTCTTCTGTACACTGTTTTAAATGCTACCTGCTTCTACTGTGGGTCTGATCCGAATAGCTCTTCCCCAAAGTAAAGACAAGAAAAGACCCTTCTTGAGATGAGATAGAACCAGGTGATGATGTCAGCTATGTAGGTGAAACTCTGCTGTCCGTCCACTAAACTCATAACTTGGCCTGTTTCTCAGATCATCAGGCTGGCTAGCAGAAATCTTTCCTCAAAGCCCTTTGCTAGAGGTAAGTGCTTTGTCTCTTCCCCCTCCAACTGTGAGAGATTTGCTGGGATTGAAGAGGGTGTTATGGAGTAACAAGATGGCCTGTGCCATCATCTTGGTGCAAAAAGAGAAGTTCAGCTGTGACAGCTACACAACAAGATTCTGTATGATGGCTGCTGTGCTGGACACAGACATGCCCTGAAGCACAATCTGGTTCTCTCACTGCCTTCATGAGTAACATAGCCCATGATGAACAGCCTCAACACAAAGTCCGTGCAAATCCTGCTCTAGCCCAAGCAGATAAAAAAGGTTGCGTTTCTGCAGTGCACATACCTTTCTTCTCAGGAGCCAGCAAGCACAGCTGCGGTGGGGGAGGTAGGAAGGCTGGGTGGTAGGGAGGGAACGTGTGTGATACAGACACACACAACACTGTAATTAAGGGTAATTTCAGAAGCATTTACCTGTGCTTCAGTGTCTGACAACTTTTCACTTGTGAGTGCTGCAAACGCCTCAGCTCTATAGACTGATCTTGTTTTTATGTTACTGGAATGGGAGGAGCAGAAAAATGAGAATGTCGTTCTCTGAATTAATTATCTTCTCTGATTTGAGCAACATGCACTGAAATGCAGTTTAACTCTTGCTCAGGATCTATGTGCCTACCCTGAAAGAGGACTGAAATGGAGCTATGGCTTGTGTCTACAAATACAGAGCTATCATAGAGGCTCTCCTACCTGCAGAGAGTTAACCAAGGATGAATGCTGCCATATAGAACACTCACTGTTTTTGAAGAACTACACTGGAACCCTAACTCCGTAACTTCCCCTAACATGACCTCTAGCTAGCAAAACCATTACCATAAATACCACCTTTGTTCAGTCACCACCCTAAAAGCCACTGCTTAATTTCCATTTCCCTTTGCTGAAAATCTGAGGTTCCCCATCCCCTAAAAAGTACTATAATGGGATTAAAAAACAAGCTGTAACTCACAGGACCTGAATTATATCCCTAATTCTACAAGTGGATCAGTTTTGGGTACATTATATCACTTCTTTCCACTCCTATTTGCCTGCATCCTAAGGCAGTAGCAGTATCTTGCATCTTTGTCAAATGTTCTGAAAACAGGGACTTGTAGATGTCTGAATAATGAAAATTTAAAGATGTCCAGAGTTAGAAAGTTGTGAGGAAAATTGCATGCTAAGTCTAACATCGAGTACTTGCTTCACTTTCTTATTTACTTATTTTTTAAATTAGCTTAACAATTGTGCTCCAGGTCCTGACCTGCGATGTCACTCTCCGTCATGTCAAGGTATGTCACATATCAGACTATGACATATTGAACATGATACTTTATGTCATGAAAAAAAAAAATACTCCATCCTGACTTGGTGGTGGTGATGGGATAAGAAAAAGGAAATTTCGGGTGCAAATTATTTTCTCTCATTTAAATTAACATTGCAGTTTATTTTATCCAACATTTTTCTTTAAATAAGAAAATATTTCCAGAGTTTATAGCACAGAATGACTGAAAACATCAAGCAGAACTACACAAACTGTGTCCAAGTGATACATGTTGTTTTCTCAAACACTTCTGTCCTGACGTTCAGCTCCCCTCATAGGTCAGGCCCAGGCACTGCAATGACATTGTCACGCTCTTCAAAGGATGGCTCATTCCCATCCTTTCATTACCTGAAGCAATTATTCCACAAGGAAACTCAAGCAGCTCCACCAATGAACCTATGCTGAATCTTGTGTTGTTCCAGTGTTTCAAGACGTGTAGAAGCTCCCTCTGGGGCTGGAATCCATAGGAGAGGAGTCTGAGATCACGAGATTCCTTTACTCCATTTGGCTGCAAATTTGACCCCGTTTGACCCCATACCTATACATACATCTGAAAAACCTGTAACTCTTCTATATTTATTTTTTTCATACAGTCTAAATCCCCTTTTCCAGTTTTCTTTCTTGCTTTCACTTCACAAAATAAGTATTTTCTGAGTAGGCCAATGTGAGGCCACTACAACATAAGAATATATCTGCTTCCTGCCAGAGTGATATGCAAATCTTATTCACATCTTTATGGTATTTTCCTTTATTTCTCTTTTGAACATGATTTTTCACTCCTTCCAACTTTTTCCAGAGCAGCAGGGAGCAGTATGTAGCTGAACTAAATTTCCTGCAGCTCACAGATGTGAACAAGCTCTATGTGAACAAGCCTTGGAGTAACGACCGCTGATAATCCATCCAGGTAGAACTAAGACCAATTATGACCTCCATCTCACTATTCAAAGCAGCAAAATCTTTCTGTAACAGAACTAATCTGTCACTGACAGCAGAAGGCACCACAATCAGCTGAGGAAGCACTGAACAGATTCTGATGAACTGTGTGGTAGCAGCAATTAACTTTGGACTATCATGTACCCACTCTGAGGAACAGCATGACTGTGTCCCTCACCAGTATCACACTGATTGAACATCCTTCAGCATTACACTTACACCAGCAACACTGATTAGGTGACCCCTCACTCACTAAGCAGTGTTATCTATCCCTTTAGGACACCTGGTTGCTCATACCCCAGAGCATTGTGCCAACCCCAAACCAGTCAGCAGCAAACAGAGGCATAGCAGTGGTCAGAGCAGCATACAGAGGAAGATGATGCTGGTTAGTGCCTTGCTCTGAATTGTAAGGGAGGAGAGCTTACTGTAAACAGAATGCAAAATTAGGGATGGACTCTTCCCTATCAAAATAAATCAAGTAATTACATAAATTTTTGACACAACTTGAGCTGACACATGCAAAGAAAGAAATGGGAAGTATCATTTGTACTGTGTATTCACTACCATATATTGATTTGACCCCTGTTGGTGGACAAAGTATCATAGCAGCTGCTTCTTCACTGAAAATTCTTAACAATTGAAAAAAATCTTCCTGTCATTAATTCTTCCTGTTCAGAGCAAATCTGTTCCTGCAGAGCATACCTGGTTCTTAATCAACTCAGTTGCTGCAGGGACTGAATTCACTGTAAACACAGACAGGACTGTTCTAGGAGTTTCTGTCACAGACTGGAAACATGATTGACCCTAAAAAAGCAAAACAATTTGATAGAAGTGTCAGATCATCAGGTCTGGGAATGACAACATAGGCTATAGCTGCCCTAAGCCCAAACACAGATCCACAGATCTGTCCTAGGCAGACAAAGCTACTCAGCGTAACAAAGATGAGAGGAGCAGGAACTCGTTCTGGGTTTGCAGGACCTAGCAGCCTTCTTCAGAATGTGATTCAGGATGTGTACCTGACATTGGTGCTCCAAAACTGTGTCATACATCTCTTTTCTCTTCAGAGCCTATACAGTGATTCCTGCCTTAAAGCTTAGTTATTCAGAATTAGATTGTGTGAATAACTTCCAAAATGTTTGTGGATCAATCTCAAATTCAACTTTCTCTGTGAGGAAGACTGACAATAACAAACAAAGTAAATGCTGTTTAGTCATCCCTGATTGACAATCAATAATCAGTCCCCATGCCAGCACTTTCCTGCATGCGCTTCTCCCATCATATAGATTATATCTATATAACAGCACCATAAACCTATCAAGTGTCTCTTTACTGGAAACAGCACACCATCTCCAGGAGCAGACTGTGCTCTACTCATCCCTCCAGCCCTACAGAGTGCCCTAACAAAGCAGCCCTTGGAGAACAGGTATCCTAGCTGAAATCATGGGGACACAGAAGCACTGAATGCAAAGGCAGAAGCTGGCAAGGTGGATGGATGTCTTTGATACTGCAGTGAGCATCACAGCCTCTTGCTGTTCTTTATTTGGAACTGAAAGGATCATTTGTAAATCATTTTTAATTGTCATGTTAAAGTGCACAGAGTGTAGCAATCAGAGAGCTGGTGGTGGTGGAGGTCTGACACCACCGTCAGGCATGGATCAGCAGACAGGATAATAGGAGGAGAAGCTGCAGGTTTACATAAGCAGGTGCAGGCAGACAAGTGGAAATGTGAGAGAGGAGGGCGAGTGCATGCCCTCTCCCTGCTCTCTTCTGGGGAGCAATTCATGTGAAGTCAAAGGCAACACAACCTCTTACATCATTGCAAAGGCACACCTCTCAAAATTTTGGGGGATTTTTCATAATGCAATGCTTTTTAAGCGCTGGGAAGTGCCTTCTTCAGCTCCCAATAGTTATCCCTATCTTGACTAGAAATCATCGGAAGTGGTTGCTGCTGAAGTTCAGCAGGCTCTGACACGCTATTCACTTTTTTTTGGTATTACGCCTTTAACCATCTCTTAAGTGACATGGTTCCTTGAAAATCTCACCAAGCCAGGGATCTTCTTTCCTGAAGATATGGTTCTTCAGGAAAAGATACTCAGAATCAGAAAGGGTCAGAAACTCTGGAAGTATCCTTTCAGTAAGTCCTATACTAACTTAAGAAAAAACTTTTTAGATTGATCTAGAAGCATGGGTTCGTTTGTTTCCCATTAACTTGTCTGCCTCAGGGTATTTGAAACACCAAACATAGGTTTGGATCCTGTTCATAAAAAGCAATAATACATAGTAATGGGTGTTCATTGACCTTCACATGCTTCTCAGAACTACTATTTGCTATTAAAAACTCTATAGTACTTTAAACCGAGGTGCCTTTAGTTGAGTTCCAGAGGACAAAACCTCTCAAATTTCTTGTTCACCTCAGTGATCACTCAGCTACTGGGGAGCATAGAAAAGCATGGGCTGAAATCAAGGATTCACCCTGCCTTCACCATAAAGTAGCCTGACTACTGTACAAAGAAGTCCTGGGTGCATCCTCTCAATAGGTACAATCATTATGCGAAACAGCAGGCAGCAGGAGAGAGGCACAGAAAAGGGTTCTGCTTCACTGAGGATTCTTATTACTGCTTAAATACAGAAGATTGGATTTTCTTTCATTATTACTCCCCAGGAGACCAGAAGGCTTGCAGATCTAGGATGTTTTGTAATCTGACATTAGGGACACCTGTTCATCTGCAGCACACAGGTTCACTCAGCCAACACATTCTGATTGTACTGAGAGCAGCAGAAAAGCTATGCTTGCAGTTTGAGGGTGGAAGGTAGAAATGGCTAACTGCTGCCCTTCAGTCTCCAAGAAACTGCTTTGATTACTGTTATCCTATTTATACTTCCAAAGAGCTATCCTTGCAATTAAAAGTAAGAAGCTGAGAACAATCATAGCCATGCCCTCCTCTTCTAAACCATCACTCTCTGGTAATTTTCCTGCCAGCCAGAAATTAACACTATAACAAATTAATTTCATGACAAATAAATACAGAAAATAAATACCAACCTTATATTATGAAAGCAGAAGATAAATGCTCCAAAACTTGGTTCATTATGTATAAGAACAAGTCCAATGCAATACTGATCAGGAGAGAATCAGGCTTATCTTTTCTGATATTCTTGCTGAAGCTTTCTCAGCCGTAGGGAACAGAGACGATGCACAGTAACAAACACAGCCAGTTCCCTATGTCCATTCAAGATTTCAGTGGCCTGCTGAAAGGAGTTTCTCTGTATGTCAGGGGAGCCTTCTAGAAGCTTTGAACACTTATTTTTTCCTCCTCTCTGTAAGGCCTGTGGTTGCTGTCATGCTCTCTCATCTAAGCAACCACCTAAGCGGCAAGAAACTGGAGCATTGATTTGGTTGAAAAAAGGTTTGGCTGTAGTTTTCAACTGAGCCCCAAATTATTTTTTTACAGGTTCAAAAATATGGTTTGGAGTTTGGAACTTTTCAATGCTGTGGTACTAAGTATTTTCTATCTCTCTACAATGGGGGAACTGAGAATGAATGGAATAATAAGGTTACCATCAGCAGAATTGTTAAGAAAATCTGCCCCAGTGGTAGAACTGAAAGAACTCACAGAAAAAAGTGTAAGAATGAGCAAGCTATGAGAAGTGTGGGTTGCCCCCACAGAGTTCAGTAGAACATTGATACTGAAGTGTACAGGTGACAAGTGTTGGCTTTGTGAATTACTTCACTTTTGACCACATTGGCAGGAATATCTAATTGTTTTTAGGGTCAAAGAAGAATCTGAGGATAACACTACCCACTCTGACAATAAACCAAAATAAGAATACTGGGGAATCTTACACAAGTATGCAGAGAACCTTTTCCCTTACTGCCAATCCCAGTTCTAAAAATCAAGTAAATAGACAGTTCTGGCAGATAAGCTTTGGTAAATATATCTCAAGCAGTTTAACACATTACTGTACACAGCTGTCTATCCCACCACTTTACTAGAGGTTCACCCTCAAAAGTAAATAAACAAAATGGGGTGTTATTCCATGCCTTACTTGCTCCAGGTTACAGTCCTAACAAGTATTAGCACAAACTCTCTTCTCTGATTGATTCATCTGAGTTGTTAAATGGAAAATCAGTTCTGAAAATGCAGACATTCCCCTCATTTTGTCACTCCATTGACAACAAAAGTGATAACCATATTTGCACTGAAATAGATCCACAACTGAGAAAGACAATGCTAAATACACTTATTTTTGCCCTAGTCTACCTGTGGACGTCCTAGGATGATTCAGACTATGCCGTTTTTGACATTTTACTCTATTCAATTCAAGGTCGTACAGCAAAACTGTGGTCTGCAAACACATCCATCAGGCCACTGACCAATTCAGTTGATTTTTCTGTCTTCCTTCCTTTCTGAACCACAATTCTTTTGACATGAACTGCCTGTAAAACCACTAACAATCTCTTTCCATCTAACCAGCTCCCTCTGGAATTGCTGAAGAACTTTCCTTCTGCTGGCGCTGTCCTTCCATAGTGAAGCAACATTTCACCAAGGAGTGTGGTATAAAAGCTAGGTGAACAGTTTTACTTTCATACACTGCTTTCAGTTCAGTGATTGGTGCTCTAAGGTGAAGATAAATACATAGAATAAAATGCAAAAGAGATAGGCACAAAACAAAGTCCCCAAAGGAATAACTACACAGGGTGGAAAATAAAGAGAGGCTCAAGATACTCTTCAAGTCACACTTTTTAAAAAACTTAGAAAATCTATTTCTTGGCTACCTTGATTTTATGTAAGAAATTGGGGGTTGGAGGTAGTTAATTTATGCTTCGGGGGAAAACAGAATGTTACCCCTCCCATTTGCAGTTTTCTTCAGTTCATTAAATGAAAGAAATTGATTTGGCGAAGGTAATTTTGTAATTAAAAAGCTTATCATGGCTTTCTCTAATGAGCTAAGCAAACAGACAGTAATTCAGTGACAATATTTACACAGTGCACACTGGGGGACGTTTGTTTATAAAATTAAATAATAGAAGGAAATGGGAAGAAGACAGAAGGGAAAGCAAGCAAAGGAGAAGAGGTCATTTCTAGATCCAAGTTCATCCCAGGACACTGGTCCTCTGATGACTCGCTCCTGTTTGCATTACATCACAGCAGCAAAAAGAAGAAAAGACTGCAAGCGACCTAAGCTACCCCTTGTGTAAGTGGGCTTTTCACAGACTGAATTTACTATGCTCTCATCTCCAGCTGGGACCATAGCCAACTCTCTATTCAGGATTTCAGGGAACAGCTTAATACTCATGCAAGACTAAGAATTACCTTTCCAGGATACATTTCCTCCCTCTAGGGTGCAGAGGCTTCACGCACACCAGCTGAGGGCACAGTGTGGAAGGGAAGACAAACTCTTGAGAACTGGAGGTAAACTTGACTTCAAAAAGCTCTTCGGTTACATTTGGAATGAAACTCAGTACTCAAACTGCTCCTTTTTTACCTTCAGAAAGCAAGAAAACATGACAAAGATCCTGCCTCAAGCAAAGCTCTGTGCATTGCAGGATGAAAAAAAAAGAGACAGAGGAAATCCAGCAGTTCCCTGGAGATTTTTCCCTCTTGGTCTGCTCTGTTATGTGAGGTACACCATTCCCATCCTAGGGGAAAGCTTCCTAGAACAGAAAAGAGGAAGTCTCTTCTCCTCTGCTCCTGCTTCCCTCAGACTTCAAAGTTTGTTCCCCCATCATCTCTCCTGCTTGGTGTAACTATGGATGAAACCTCTGGCAGTTTAAGAGTGAAGGGAAGTGAGCTCTGAAAAAGTCACTCTCAGTTTTCTGAGTTCCTCACGCTTAAAAACTGTTCTCTCTATTCCTGAAAAGAGACCTGGCTCAGATACTGTAGCAATAGACAAGTGCAATTCAAGGGAAGAAGATGAGTACTAAAAAGAGTGAGCAGAAGATCGGTTAGATTTGAGGCAGAAGAGAGGCAGGAAAATGCTGCTAAGAAAAAGGTTAATAGTGGGAGCAAACTCACAAATCTTAAAAGACCAGAGAGAGAGAACAAAATGGGAACTTCAGTGGACAGAGTAAAAGAACCTGTGATTCTAAAAAATTGTCACGTTTCATCTCAGAAATAGCTGCCTTCTGATGCCTAGCATACGTTTTCAAATCCTTCTTTACAGCTATAATGAAGAGCACAAAATTCATATTAACAAAGAAGAAAATATTTTAGGAGATTCAACTCTCAAATTTCCAGATGAATTCCCTTATAAAGGATGGGGTAAATTCATCCCTATGCATCATCAGAGGTCAGCATAACACTGTGCCTCATGGATATATGAGGGGGGACAAAACAATGAGATCTCCTTCTTTCCTTAATCTTTACTCCATGATAAGACAACGTACCTCCATTCTGAACTGAGTCCAACAGGAACCACTAGTACACCATATGTTCCAGCACCTCTTGAGACTCAGACACCAAAAGGCATTTTTAGGTTTAAAAAAAAAGTAATTTCTGTCTGCTGAGTCCAGGTCTACAAGTTTTCTGAATAACCTCTCAAACACCAACCAAATTTACTAGGTTAATAACTGATTTCTCTTGAGTAAAATGGTATCTGCAACTTACACAGAGTTGCATGGAGCTAAGCCAAGCTCTCATACTAAACATATCTGACGCTTCCTTACAGTAAAAAAGGAAGTTCTCCATCTCTGCTTTCCTCAGAGGTATTTTTTACATATCTCATTTTTTCTTCAATACCTGAATGCAAGGATACTGCATAAGAGTATTCTGAGACCACAGGCAGGCTCTGAAATTCTGCAGGAACTGAACTCCCTGCTGCAGGAGCTGGCCATAGCCTACTCACATAGCTGAGAGCACACTTATGATGGTGGCTTGGAACAGAGGATAAAGTCTCTAAAATGAATTGGAGAGACACAGAGCAAAACAAGACAGATAAAATCACAACCAAGCCAAGCATCTGTAATAATCCTTAATCCATTCTCCCAGATAGGAGACTCTGTGACTTCTCCAATACCACACCCTGCTGGCTGTCCCTGAATGTTCTCTGACAAGAGGGCACAATTCCACACTCATTAATACCAGACATCCACACATTCCAACAGTACTAATTTGATGCATATCAAGCATAAACCCACAGCTTCACCTCTTTAAAATTAGCCAGAGAATATGATAGAACATTTAAGGATATTGTCATGCCAGTTGGATTTGAATGCACCTGACCCAGCATATAACAGGGGTGCAAAACACAGTACAAGTACAAGATCCAGCACAAAGTCTGTGAGTACACACCAAAATCCCTTGAACAAATCTGAGAAATCAGAATAAATTTATTGATGTCATGTGGCCCAGCTTTTCTGTTTTTATCTGAGATGTCCTAAAGCTGTGTCATTGAAACATTGTCATTATGCACGACAGGGAGAATCTCTTTCAGTGAACAGGCACAGAGGCAGAACTTAAGAGAAGAATTGCCCTGCTAGCCATGACTCACAGTCAAATGTGTCTAGGAATTGCTGATAATTAAGACTTCTGAATCTCAATGCCACACACTCAATCCTGCATGCTAACACACACCCCACGAGTTAAAGGAATTTGATATATTCACAACAGTTAATAGTTCGTTACCAATGGACTGAATAATTGGTTTCTAATATTTCTCCCAAATCCCCTTTTCAACTATGTTTTCCAGCATAAAAACTATTTTCCTCTCCTTCATCCTTTATCTTCTCTCATCCTTATAACTCTTCCCTTAAGTGCTTTTGAATCCAGGAGCAATCCCTCCAGGAAAACAAAATTAGCCAGTGATGATTTGCTGGCAAGAAAACAGGCAAGCGCCCAAGAAGCTGCCTAGGTCAGACCTCAGGATAGAAGTGTGCCACTTCATTAGCTGCAACAGTAACATGAAAATCCCAGTGGCTCTGCAGTAATAAATATGTAATAAATACTACCTTTATACATAACAGAAAACCCCTGCAAGTTACACTGCTGGGGAATAATTCTGCTTTGTGTTTAGGCAAACTGACTAAATGGAATACAGAACGGCTTTTCCATTTCTTAGTTCTGTAACCCAATATTCTCAGCAAAAACAGCAAATACATTTCTTATTTCTGGGGGGTTTTTTTGTTGGTTTGCTTTTTGTTGTGTTTTGGTTTGGGCTTTTTGTAATTTGTAATTGACTGGTTGATGGGAGACTGGGTGTAGGTGCCTATATGGATACTCCCACAGGATAGAAGCAGAGCTGCTCTAGCAAGCAGCACTGCTCATGAGCTTAGACTATGAAGACAGAGCAAAGGGTCTCCAACAGCTCAGGCAGCGACAGCCATTGGCTTTTGGGAGAATAGGAGCAGACCTGTGTCCAGTGCTATTACGCTATTGTAGGGACTCTTTTCTGATAGGATAATAACTGTTGGGAACTCACCCTGGATTTCTTCTGACCTGAAAGAAATTATACCTGAGGTGACACTACAGAGAGGAAATTAATAGATATCGACTTAAACATCTGAGGGCCAGCTGAGAAGGCAAGCAGAAGAGCTATAGAGAAGAGCAGAACTGAAAAATGATCCACACATCTCCCACATTACTGGCAACTCAAGGTGGGTTTTTCCCCCCTTCCTTTTTTTTAAAAACAGTGGGAAGTGAAGTTGTTGTGATGAGGAGAGAATGAGGTGGCTGTGAGGTTTCTCCAAGGAGTATTTAATGACCCTCTGGGTATTTTAGTGTCTGCACACATGAAACACTTGAGTATTAGCTTACCACTCTTTCTTCAGTTAAAAGCATTAAATTGCAGATACCAAGTGTTTTCCTCCCCTCATTCTCTTTAAAATTCCTGAAAGATAAAGCAGTTTTGTCATGACTCACATTATAAAAAGAACAAGCGATGTGACTGCTCCCACTTATCATGCACATGTACAAAACAAATATTCTCTGTCCGCTCTACCTTGACTTGCTGGTGCCTGCAGTCCTATCATCACAGCCATCTGTTTAAGTATTAATGCCAAGCTCTGCTCCATGAAGCAATTTTATCTCTTTTTTTTTCCTTTTTTTTCCCCCTAGGTTGGAAATCTCCCCCTACTCCATTATTCTTCTATCACTCCCATTAAATAACTAGAATTTGTATAGGACATTGAAAAGAAGAATTAGGCTACAACATGAGTAAAACCCTAGATGGTGACAGAAAATACCCATTCTCAGATCACAGAGACTGGATACAAATCACAGCAGCAAAGAGAATTTGAAAACAGACACTCTTTGTGATTTTATCCACAACCACTTATCTCCCAGAATATATGGTTATTCTTACTAGAGTTATTCATGAACATAATTCATTCAGTGACATGATCTGATCACTGTTATACCTTTTGATTCAGCAAATTTGTTAGCGATGGAAACATGATTAAGTTTCTAAATTAAAAACACACTGAGAAAACTGGTGAGGCTTTACATGAAGTTAATAAGTCTTCTAAACGAAGAGATTAGTTGGGTTTTCTCCATATTTAAAGTAATGTCAGTTTCTGGAATACAAGCTTTTCTTTTGAAAAACGATACCACCTCAGCCCCTTTCAGCTCTCAGCTCACAATGTTACCACTGCTGCAGTTACAAAGACATCCAAAGTATGATATGAACTTTTGTGGAGTCACATGAAAAGTTAGGGCTTTAATTGTCACTTGAGCTTACATTTCAAAAGTTGCAACAAAAAATGGAATTTAACCATGTAGAACAGGTTTCTTATTTGGGACAAATAACAGATTAAATTTCAAAATTCAATAAAACAGATTTTAGAAGTTTACAAGATAGGAAGTAGCTCTTCAGTAAGCCCTCACAAAGTACAGAATTTTTGCAACTACCTCTGTAATTTCTGCTCCTTTCAGACTATGGACATAACCCTTTATATGTATGTGGAACTGCTGAAATTATAAAGTCCCGGACCATATTTTGGTGACAAGTTTTTTGAGTGACACTGCTTCATCTGTGGTAAGGATGAGCCTCCAATCTTCTGAGTCCTTGCTAACAAATTCAGATTCCAGGAGCTTTGGATCTGTTCCCATTCTCAGTATAAAAGCAGAAAGAAAACTTTACAAAAGGCTTGTGTACACTTATACATTTATCATAAACAAATTTCAAACCTCAGCTTTTCCAATCTGAGAGATGGGTGAATGGTCAAAAACCTGCATTGCCATTTTGCAGCTAGACCCTTTTCTTGTAATAGACACCCAGATGGAGCCAGAGGGTTCCTTACTACTACAGAGTTGTGATGCACACTGCTCTGACTCATCACCAACTCTTTCTTATGACCAACTCAGGTTGCACAGTCTCTGCAGGAGGCAGCACTTCTAATTCACTCTTTCAAAGCTATTTATCATCAGTACTGTGTATAAAACACTGAGTAATAAAGATTATGGTTAGATTTTTAATTCACTGAAAATAAAATCCATGCAATTTTGGCCCTTCTTTATTCCTCATGGACTGAACTATATTTCTGTGAATGGATCTGTTATTCAGAAACATCCACCCAATAGTTCATTTGAGCAAATTTCCGCCTCCAGAACACTTGCGAGCTGCTCACTTCAATTATCTGCTATTCACAATGTGCGAGTGGTAGCACAGTACTGTTTCCAGTTCCTGACTACAGGAAAAAAACTTTTCAAATGAGGGAGTGATAAGCAGCAAATGCTAAATCACTGCTCATAAATAGCTTTCAGAGATGGATGACTGCATGGCTACATGCTCACCTTAAAGTCTATGAAACCTACAAAATAGAGAAATGTTTTCACAAATACCTTCAGGAAAGGAAGAATCTGACCCCACATACAGCTATTATCATATTGAGTACTTTACTTCTGAAATTATTTACAAATTACCTTTTGTATAAAGCAGCAATTTGATATCCATGAGTGAGATTTTTAAACTCTTGAGCAGTGACACAATACTGAAGAATTTATTGCTCTTTTTCAAATGGAAAGAAGAGACACATCCAAGGAAAATGTAATTTTTAGGCAGATTCTCCACCTTCTCTACTGGCAATCATCCTCACTTCATTTTCCCATTTTGTGTGCTGTATACATATGTGAGTAATATAATCTTCCACCCAAAGCTGTGACGCTAAAAACCTACCCACATTTTTCCACTACCTGATAACTAATCACTGCAAAGTTCTCTTTGATTACAGTGTGAAGCATAATAATAGCCGTGACAGGAGATGACCGAAAATTTATTGGCATCAATCTCAATAGCTAAAAGCTGGTTATACTGTTTCTGTGCCAGAAGAAGGAGAGGTGCTATACTATATAACTTAGTGACTGTATAAGAGCATTCTGCTGCCAGGGTTGAGCTGTGGCACGTGCTAGTTGCATAGTGACATCTGGTAGCTGATTGATGGAGAGCTTTTGCAACACTGAGTTTGACAGGGTGTGGCTGTGCCATGACTTTGCCATGGATGACTTAATTTTTTTTTTAAGGTGAGGAATAGACAAGAAGCTGTTTTGACAGTAGTCAGAAGTCAGAAATGAGATATAATAAGTACCACTCTAGCCATCTATAGCAACAACATCTGTTCCTTCTGAGTCTTCTTTTCATTTTTATTTTGAACTGTCAGTAAAAAGGCAAAATACCCAATGCTGTAACTAATGTCAGAAGAAATCAGCCAAAAATCAAGACAATGAAAGGCAACAAACTTCCTACGTTTCTTTGAGCCTAGCTACCCTAACCCCCTTGGCTCTTCAAAATCCTCCCTCTTGTTTGCCAATACAGTGCTCGCCCCCTCTTTATTTTTAAAAGTGTTTTTTACAGTTAAGGGCTGACTGCAAGCTCCGGGGTTGATGGGGACTTCGATTCGATGCTCACTTCAAAGGAAATGTGCTGGGTGCTTACACACCAATGACATGTCATCACTTCTCTTCCTGCACACAGCGTGCCCTGATGAATAATCGAGGCAGCTTTTATAGAGACCTGAGAAATGCCGATCACAGTTTGTCTCTGAGTCAGTTGACATTTTTCTTTTATATATAAAGCAAATTAGGATGGAAGACAGACAGAGAGCAAAAGATGAGGCTGTGTGCCAACCTCTTCAGATCTCATTTAGTCTATGTTACAGAGCACTCAGTCTTTACAATCCAGCATGCTAATAAGGGGCATATATCCCTCCTCTGAGAAATTCATAAATCTTGAGAGAGCTTAAAGGAAAGACAAGGAAAAAAAAAAAAAACAACTTTACAGCCTTTAGTGTAGACATCTGTGCCTCTGTATGTGTGATAGGATTAGAGAGGGAGGGGAAGGATTTGCAACATTGCTGAGTAGAGGGCATGGGGGAGTGTCAGATATTTCCACAGGCTAAGAGTCATTCCAACATCTATTAAAAGAAACTTGGTAATTGCATTGGGCACAAACAATGACAGTGAAAAAACAGCTCCCTTTATAAGAACTCTGTCACAGTGCTTTGAAAGCTCTGCTGTCCTTGTGATAGTCTCCCACCACCCTCCTACTGTGCTTATTCTAGCTTGAGGATACCCCCAAACCTCAGAGAGACACAATGCCTCACTGGGAAGTGAGTGGCAAAAAGTGTAGGCCATCTACTTGACAACCTGGTGAAGACACAAACTAAACTCCTTTTCAGATTTCATGTTTTTGATGAAACAGGAGTTTCATTAGTGCTTGAAAAGCCTGACAAGAAAAAAAATCAGAAATTTCACAGGTGGGAGAACTGAAGCACAATGTATCAAAAGCAGAGTTGAAAAAGAGCTAGGAAAACTCAGCCATAACCTTCTGTCTATTCCTTGATATTTTTGAAGTGTTTTCACTTATCTCCGGGTCCATTTGCTACCTACATCGGAGGCAATTTCCACACAACCTTACAGTGCAGTTAACACCAAAGCCTGCTTTTCTAACACAGTGTTTCAATAAACAGCTAGGTAGGTCCTAATAAAGAGAGAGACCACCATGCACAGCCAGTGAGAGTGAGGATCCTTGGAGATACTTCAGAACAGCCTGAGTTTCACACTTTTGACTGATCCTACTCGAGGGATGCTCGGTTAGAATAAATATGTTTGTTATTTTTTAGAGAAAAGTGTAAAAAGTACTAATTAACCAGTGTCAGACCCAAGTTTCATCAACACAATAGCTACCTGCAGGGTTACTTGCAATTTAGTACATGATTACCTACTGCCAGGGAATCCTCAATCTTTACAGTCCAGATAGTCAGTGCTGAAAAATGTTTAAAATATCACTTACTGTATTTAGTGGAAGAGGAGGGGAACTGGGGGAAGGAAGTGGGAGAAGAAAATAGTACTATATTGAAGGGGAAAAAAAATTGAAGGTAAAAATAATGGAAGAAATAAAGTGGGAGAAAAGGGAGGTGAGACGTAACAAGAAGTTGAAACAGGAGGGAAGAAATAGAAAAAGGGCAGCTGCCAAAGCACAGAAGTTTTTTAAAGCTGGAAAATAAATTACATGGTTTTTTCTCCTCAAGTGAACTTGTACAACATGGCTGCAGCAAAATTCACTTACAACCCTCCCCTCTCCCTGCTAAAACTAGCCCAATATTTCTCAGCTGAACTGCCAAAACTGAAATTTTACAGCCAAAATAAAGCAGATTGGGAATGCTGTCAGTATAAGAGCTTGAGCACACCACCCTTGTCCCTTTCCATTGTATGTGGGCACTGGAGGGACAACAGCAGTAGTAACCCCTGGCTAAAGGGTAGGTATCTAAGAAAACCACTCCTCACAGGCTTTGGAGCTGCAGCCAAAGCCAGGTTGCCCGGCCACTGAAAGCATCCAGTGGTAGAAACCTGCAGTCCAGGGAGTGCATGGCACCCCAGCATCCAATTCCTCTCCTTTCTAGATCAGGCAAAGGTGTCAGAGGGGTTACTCTGTGTTACCACTCTCATCAGGCTACCACGAACAAGCACCTGCTTCCTCAAACTGTCCTGGCTGCTTCTACCACCATCAACGAAATCAGTACCTGGTGCATAACATTGGGAACTATGGTTTGGTATCTGTGTTCTCTTTGCCTCTTTTTGCCTCACAGCTTCATTTCCTGAATGACAAAAATATTTCCATTTGTATTTTCTCCTTGTTTACCCCTTCTACTTTGTTTTACTTGTGTCCTTCATTTGCAGTTAGAACTGTCTATTACTGAACTATCTAAAAATATTCCTTTTATTGTAATTATTCTATGTGCCTTCTTCTGCAGTCTCAGTATTCAAATTGTTTTCACTCATACAGAACATGAATTTCCTGTTCTGGCTCTATGCAAGATGCAGTAAGAATTTGCCTTTTCAGAATCTCAGCATTTCTACTCTCAGGACTGTGTCCATGAGAAGAAAAAAAAATCCAAACCAGACAAAATTAAACCACTGAAATAAATTGCATGTAATAAAGCACAATAACAATAACAACAACAACAATAATAATAATAATAGTTTTTGTTATTCCAAGTGTGGATAAATTCAGATTTTCTCCTACCCACATCATATATCTTCAAGAAAATATTTGCTCTATTCATTTGCATGTCTCCCCTTTTATGGACTCTGAGATTAATAAACATGAGTTAAAGAGGTGTACTCATAGTTTACTTCATTAACTTATCAATTTAAAAATGTCTTTGCATTAATGATTCAAGTGGTTAAATGATCTATGGGCTCTTTGCTTTATACTGAATCAAAATACAGACATTTGGGGTTTTTTTGTATTTTCTTTTGTTATGATAACGAGTCAAACATATCCCAGAAGCACAGTGCCACATTAGTGTCACTGACTGCAAAGCTGAGGCTGTGGCTGAATTTTGGCAGCTTGTTAAGAATACTGGGTAGAGACACTGACTTTGCCTCTCTCTCCTATCAATTGTTTAGCTTACATATTGGGGTAAAGGAAGTTTTCTGGATGCAAAGATGCTGAGAGTTTTTCTAATTTTTTCAGCATTAAATGTTCTTTTTAGTTTAATTTGGTGGTTATAAAATGCTCCTGTTTCATTTGTATGCCTGTTTGGGGGTCTCTACAAGATTCAGATTCATTATCTTGTTTTATGAAGCATGTAATAAATAAGCACAACTAATTTGAAACTTTCCATTTGTTCATTTTGGTTATTTCTGTATCTGTACTAATCACAGTTTTTCTAGCTCTCTTTTTTTCCTGCTTCCTGTACTCATCTTGCTGTTTTCTTATATTTGACTGGAAGTTCCTCACAGTCATGCACAGTCATGAACACACATTCGTACAACATAGACTGCATTGGAACATTGGGACCCTGATACTTAGAGGAATTTGAGAGTGAACAAAACCAGAGCCAATAAAAAAGTAGTAAAGGTAAGTTTTTCTCTCATCTGTTCATTTGTGATTATGGCATTGAGAGAAGAAAAATACAAAATAGTTTCCCGGGCAATTTATTACAGCTACCTCTATCTGTGGTAATGCCTGAATACCTAGTAGCTGCCTTCCCGGAGAGCACAAGTGCAAGAAAGCAAAAAATTCAGAACTAACTTATAGATTTCCACCTTCCAAAACATCTAAAATAATTTTCTGCTTCTTTATTTGACCTCTAGCTCACTCAGCCCGCAATCTGCTGTAGAGAGCTTTATAACTTCAACCATGGATGTTTTTTTTGCAATTGTTCCAAAGATAACTCAAGTAGGTACATCCAAGAGCAAAGGAAGACAAAACCAAATCCAACTCACAAGGAGCAAGTAAAAAATAATCCAAATTTTCTCCCCAAAATAAATAGGAGACAAGGATATGTATGCTACTGTCAGATGATGTGCAAAACCTACAGAGATTATTCGGAAGAGTACATACATGTACATCTCTTTCCTATGCAATTTCATACTTGAAGCAAGTCATTCAGTCTGTCTGCTCAAAGGAGACTCAGGGCCCAAGGTCACGGTCAAAATCACTCTCCATTCACTGCAAAGTTCAGTTTACAATGAGCCCTCCCAGCACTTCTTTCTGAATTCTGTTCAGGAAGTAAAAAGTTAAAACTCCGTCAATTTCTATCAATGTTTTTTCCCCCTCCAGCTGAAAACTCATCACCATTTTAAAGCACCTAGGCAGTCTGAAAGCTTCACCCTCGTGACCATCTTGCAAGGCTGTCAGAGGAAACCTCATTGAGAAGCAGCAGCATCAAATCAAGCGGGACATTCTGGAGAGGGCTCCCCTTAGCCACATTACAGTAACTGGATCTTCCCATGACCTTCAAGATGCCACTTCAGTTCCCTCCAAAGAGACTTAAGCAGCCTCTCTGCTATTAAGATGTTCCTTCATTTGTCAACAGAAAGCTGCTCAATTGCTAGCCTGAGCAAATTTACATAGAAATTACCAGTGATACTTTGCAAACAGTTCACAGAACGACAGCAGAGACACCCAGCAGAAACTCTCCAGGATACACAGCCTACAGAGTCACTACTCAGACAAAGACATAGAGGAAAATGTTACCAGGAAAATTCAGGAGACTTGCAGAACTATTAATAAGTGGGCATTCAGCAGTGTGAGGTCTATTGGGGTTCTGAGTATACTAGTTCATCCAAAACCTTTCCACAGAACCAAGATTATGTTGCTAGCATTTCCTTCCTACCAGGCAAGTATTTCCAAATTGCCAGGCAGCTGAACCTAATGTGAAGCCTGCAGATGAGAGGGCCAATTGTCACCCCATCCTGATAAAGGATGCCAGGCTTTTCAGCCTAGTATTCAACTTAATCCTCCTCTTTCTGACAGACAGGTCTTGCTGCCACCCTCATAGGTCCTCCTAGAAGAGTGCAGCTTCTCCATGTCACACTCCTCAGGCCCTCCATCTACTCTCACTTTTCCCAGAGGCCTTGCCCTTTCCCCACCCCTAGAGACAGCACCCACACAAATAAGGTGCCTGATCGGTTCAAAACTGTCTTCTTTTCATTTTTTATTTCCTTTCTAGGGTTCTTGACCTGATCAAAATGGACTTTTATGTGAAAAACTGCAGAGCTGTGAAGTCTGTACTTAATCCTTTTGTCAAGCACTACTTGTGGCAGTATCTAACTTCCAAAGCCTTGTATGAGTGCTCAGACAATCAGTGATAAAATACAAATCTGATATGGTTGGTGCTTGACTGGGAGCATGACTGAAAGAAAGTTCTGGGTTCTCAATGGCTGTATTTTCCCAGAACTGCCCTTCAATGGAGCAATTCTTCTACAGCAATCAACAGCCTCAGCACAAGGTGTTCACCCTATAAAAAATTAAAAGGCAAAAATTTAAGGTCAGAGACTTAAAAATAATTATGGCTGAGGAGCACTAACAGTATTGGGCCTGTCTACCCAAACAGGGACATTCCAGGAGTCAAATGAAGCACTAAAGGATACCAAAAGACAAGTCTACATTTCCTTAGACACCACTGCAGCAGAGACTGTTGGAGCAGTTAAGGGCAAATAAAGAGGAATCAAGCAGCAAAAAACTGTCTTCCTCCGTGTAGTGATGTACATTAGTGGAGGTACATTTGTGTCAGTGCACACACAACAGAAAAAAAAGGTGGGGATTCAGAAGGGCATGGAGTATCTGATGCTTACTATGTGCTCTTGACATCAAATGACTGCACAGAGTAGAAGAAAAATCCCATTTCAAATAATGATCAAAGCCATCATAGGGAAATGAGCAGCTTCCACTTCTTAAAGCAAATAGGCAGATAATATTTATTCCATAGTATAGACAAAGCTCTACCTTCTGTCAAGGGGAAAGTAATAAATTGTTTTCCCATAATGGTGTTTTCTTTTCAATCAATTTCCCTTCAAGCTTGATTTAAGAGGGTGCCATGCCAGAACTTCAGGCAAATGGAAGAAACCTAAGATACTCCCCATAAAAGGTGAAAACGATGATGCAGTCAAACTTAGAGCTCCATTTAAACACCAGTGCTGCACATGGGTACCTCCTCCTCCCTCCTCTTAAAATAAAAGGTTTGCAGCAACAATGCAACAAAGGGCCAGCAACAATGAGGAAGAAAGAGTTCAGAGCACAAGGAATAACAGCAAAGGATAAGGACTGGAGTGCATCTTGCTTTAGTAAGGTATAGAAGTCCCAGGGAAACTGTTATAGGTCATTTTGCTACATTGACAGGCATATTCTGTATATGACATAGTTTTGGGTTTTTTTTATTAGTGAGATCTTTGTAGATATTATCGTATTATTAATATGCATGCATGCATATAAGAAAGAAGAACAGTTACATCTGGTAAAACCCCTGGCTTCTAAGAAAAGCTGGAAGGGGACAGAATGAAGAATGAGATTGCTCCCAAGGCATTGCAGGCACTTAGGTACTTGCAGAGCTAAGTCATCAGGGAACACTTTAGATTTCAAAATACTGCCTTGTTAAAAATTGTGTATGTTTTCTGTTATTACGACCCTTTGAGTTGGAAAAATCACAGTATTTTCTATTTCAGAAGAAGACGGATGTTTTAGAAACCTTCCCATTTATTTCTTTTAAATGTAAATTGTAGAAAGACTGTTTCCAGGAGGACAGGACTTTAAAAAGAAAATTCTTAGTAGTTTTTAATCTTGAAAAATGTTGACAATTTGACCCACAGATAGTATAGTTCCAGTATCAAAACCCAAATACATAGTCTCAAAAGTTTATCTAAGCTTTTAACAGACACCAGTCTGAAAGACAGAGGATCCCTTATTCTTTCTCTCAAAAGGTTCCTCACAGGATGCAATTCACAGCTACATAAATCACCTCTTTAAAACTCATGGGATCCTTACTGTAAGATTTTAGTGAGGGGACGCTGGTTTAGAAGACACAACTCCATCCCAATTTCCTCCTGTCGGACCCTTCATTTGAATGGATACTGCCTCATGACAGGGCCACTTTGCATGTTTGAGTACAATGGATTCCTCGTGGCAGTACAGTAAATAAACAGATAACAAATGATTTGGATGTTCAATGGACTTTGCAAGCAAGATTTTTAACAGCAGCAATGTTAGTTAAGCAAAAGCTAATGAACACTTACTACAAATGACATTCCCACTTCCTGGCCCTAATTCTCTCATTATTATCCACAGACATAATACATATGTACTTGTATTAGCTTTACTGACAACAATAGCCAGAAGTTCAAAGGATGCCACATCCAGTGCTGACGGCCCCAGAACTGTAGCAATTGATTACGATGGGGAAGGGGACTGCAGGGGAGGACTGAGTTAACACCCAGCACAGCCCAGTCAGGACTAGCAGGTGAGACATCGCTCCTGTGCCGAGTACTTATCCACGCACACGTGTGTCTGAGCATGCACCTGCACAAGAAGAGCCTTACAGGAATCTTTTAAAGATTAAGGTTTTCTCCACAAATGTAGGCCAACATTTTCAAAAATAGATGTCCAAAGTTAGGCATTCCAAAATCCATATTTAAGCATCTACAGAATTGTCCTCATTCTCAGAAGTGCTGAAATTGCCAAGAGCTGTAAAATGCTCAAATCTTGAAAACCAGGCCACATCTTTAGGTGCTTGAAAACAGATTCAAGAGCCCAAGTTTAGGCATCTGTATTCCTGACTGTAAACTTATATTACCCAGGAAGACCAGCTATGATTCGTCACACATACATGACATTCTCAAAAATGTACAATACTGATTGTCCTAAATTTTCAGTTGCAGTTGCAAAGTGCATCACCCAAACCAGAGAAGGATCACAAAGGTAGCCACTGCCCTTCTTCACCTCTTTTCTGGTGGTATTTATGGCAGTAAATTACAGTTACTGTCTAAGCAGCCAGTGACCAACAGTGGGAGCTAACCCAGCCCTTTATCTACCCTGAGGGTCCAGCAGAAGAAAGGATTAAATTGATGTAAGGTTGCACAAATTAAATTTAAGAGAATGCTGGTTTTGGCTGGTATATAGTGAATTTTCTTCATAGTAGCTGGTATGGGGCTATGTTTAGGATTTTTTCTGAACACAGTGTTGATAATAGAGGGATGTTTTAGCTGTTTTAGAGATAGCTAAAGCACAGCCAAGACCTTTTCTGCTCCTCACACTACCCCACCAGGCTGGAGGTGCACAGAAAGCTGGGAAGGAACTCAGCCAGGACAGATGACTGCAACTGATCAAAAAATATTCCAGACTAGATGACATCATGCTCAGCATATTAAGGAGGAGGAAGAAGGCAGAGAAGATGTTCAGAGTGATGGTGTTTGTCTTCCCAAGTCACCATTATGTGTGATGGAACCCTGCTTTTTTAAGAAATGACTGAACACCTGCCTGACCATGGGAAGTGGAGAATGAATTCCTTGTTTTTCATTGCTTGTGTGTGGCTCTTTCTGTACTTAAATCTGCATAATACACATTAAATAGGCTCCATACTTATCAATGTCAATCACATTTATTAAACATGCAAAGAGGGTATATATGTTTATTTAAATATTACGAAGTAGAATTCAGTCACATCTTTTGAAATTGATGACAGATCCTTCAGCTTAGGGAAATTAAAAAGAAATACACTCAACTGTGTTTATGCTGGTGCCTCAGCAGAGAAATAGCTTTCCCCTGTGCTATATGTGGTAAAAGCAAAGAAACAGCATGAAAAATATTTAAAGGAACAACCACACTAAGGGAAGTTTAATCAATGAAATTGCCAATATAGAGAAGATTTTATTTTAATGGATTGATACAAATTCTCTGCCTCCTCTGAACCCAAAATCATGATCTGACATCTGTGAAATACCCTGTAACAAAACTTTTTGTATGAATCAGGGTCTTCATGTACGTCCCTTCTCCATTTATCAGCAGCATTTTAAAATATTTGCTGCATCCTGTAGCTTCAGTGATTAGATAGCAGCAAAGACAACATATTCTACAAACTGCCTGCACATGTACCCAACTATACTGTCTCACACAGCTGGCTAGTACTTGATGAATGGGCATACTGGAACCACATCCTGAATGTGAGGTAAGTCATTATATGTGGCAACATCTTACTAAAACTGCAGTGAAAGCAACCAAACCTGCATAGCTTTTTTTATCAAAATATGTCCCTATTTGTCTACCACATTTACCTTTTAAATATATTCTTACAAAAGGTCAAATTCTCAGATGTCCTCAAATATGGTATTCCATTTATAATGGAGCTGTTATTATCTTGAACAAGTGAGAATCTGATTACAAATTCCTTCACTTAACAATAAATTATGACCACTTCTGGGACAGTTACAACCACCATTCAATGGCACACAAACAACATTATCTAAGAGTTTATAGCTGGAAATAAAGTAAAAGACCTTTTTCCAAAGGTACAGAAAGGGGAAATTAACATAGGAAATTAATCCAAAGTGGCCATGCATTTAAATATATTGTTTCAACACTATGTCCCAGAGAAAAATGCATCTACTAGGTCACTCACAACCATGTGCGCAGTTCAGTTAACCTTGTACAGGGAAACCATGTGTGACTCCTACCAGGTGCCATCGTCACTCCCTCTGTCCCAGCAGCCTCTCTAGTGAGGCCACAGCCCTTTGTGAGCTACCCACATAAGCCCCTCATATTTTAATAGGACTATCTCTGCTGGAGCATATCTCCACACACTTCTTGAATCCAATGCACAGAGGGACTTGCTTACTCAGCTCTAACTTCTTCCCAGGGGCTCAAAAGCTGCCAAGAGGCTAAGCTTATTTGTTCAAGCATAGAAGCAGTTGTATGGCTTCTAGACCACCCTGTTTACTCATCAACCTGACCAAAGGCAAGGCAATTCCAAATGCACATTTTTCAGCAAGAGGGCCTGCAAACCTATCCTTAGCTTGTGTGAGCCAAAACTCCTCCAGTGCAAAGGTGGCACCTCTGAGCTCTTTCTAGAAAAAAATCCTTTTTGTTTGCTACCTAGCCCAATGGCACATGAACTAGAAATAAATTCCCAAGGTATAATAAATGAGAAGTGGTCTCTGAAACTACTTGTTGGCCAGAAACTTCCCTTTTCACTTGTGTTGCTACAATTTGTTTTTTTGCAGTGACTTACTCAGGGAAAAAGAGGATATAGGAAAGACTGCAAATAAATACTTCAGTGAGTTGAAAGTGGTGTTTAACACACAAGAAAAGACAGGGCAAGGCATGGCATTTGTGCCAAATAGCTATTAAAAAAAGGTAACAAGAGAAGAGTGAAAAAACAACAACAAAAAAAGATTCTGGAGTCTGATAAGAGCTGAGCAGGAATCACAAAAAGTAGACATGGAAGGAAGAAAAGAATTATGTGGTGCCTTGGATGACAAGTGATATGATTTGAGTATGAAATGTAAAAAAACCCCTGGCAGTTCAGAAAGAAATGTGAAGCAAGCAAGATGAGCACTAACATAAGGGCACTACAGATGAGCACTATAATGGCTGCAGATTGCTACCTCAGCAGCCACTTCAATGAACTCCACACAAGGAAATCCAGAGAAAGAAAGTCACAACAGTCAGTGCAAGAGATTAACAGAATTATGAAAAAAGCTTCTAGCTGGAAGACTGAATTTAGTCAGGAAAGTGAGACCTGTTGTTGGCTGTGCCAGATCTAGAATTGGATGAGTGACAGTTGACCAGTCACATCCTTCCTGTGAGCTGGAGCTCAGACCTAGAGGTGGGCCAAAGGAAGGAAAGCATGCTTAGCTACAAATTTTAGTGTATGGCTCTTGTCACTGATAGAGGAGTTGCTCTCTATGACTCACATGGGAGGAAGAAAATGCTGCCTCTGAATCTTGGTGTCTCTGTATGACGCAACTTCCCAGACTGCCATGATTCATAAAGCAATACCAGATCCAGGTATTTCACAGTAAGTCTTTGAAACCCTAAGCTCAGTATTGCAGACTTTCACACAGGAGAACACCAGTGAAAGTAGCATAGGAATGTTCCTGCAAGAAATTACTCAATGGCAGAAGTGGTAGTAGTAATGGGGACCACAGGAAAGCATTAGGGCAAAAAGGCTCTCTGCCATACATATACATATATAAGTTTATATTTTAATAAACTTATATAAACATAAAAAGATTTCCATGTCAAGCAATGTATCTGCTGATCCCTAAGGACTCCACCATCAACTTTAAACCTCAGGTTTATGAAGCTCATTTTCTCATGTCATTAGCTCTTATTGTCCTGTGTGTGCTGCTGCAAGCGTCTCTGCTGTTCTTAGAGAGATGGTGTCTTGCAGCCACCTCAGTCCTGTGGAGCTGTGCTCTTCACCATCATCCAGTTATTCTGATACTGCCTTTCTTATTGCACCTTCAAAGGGCCAACCCCTTCTTCACAGAGGCAGACAGCTACAATAAGAAGAGATACATGTCATGTGCTCTATTATTGAGTAATTGCATTTCTATTATTTTTTTTATTAAAATAAAAAAGGAATCATAGAGAGTGACCCTTTGTCTCATATTAAATGCAAATGCACAGGCTCATATTAAATGCAAAGCCAGTGAATACTAAAAAGAAGGGGGTTGAAATTTAGGTTAAGCTTTGCATGGAATATGGTTTGGTAATATCCAGCATTCAATTCTGCCTTGTGGCCTGTGCCACGATGAATGTTTGGTTCCTGAGGAGAAGCATGGACACTTAGCAGTATTCGCAAGAATGTGTTTCAGAGTTACTGGCAACATTTGCTTTAGTGCAAGAATGCTTTTGTAGGTTGTTACTGAAAAGGTGGCCTAAATATTTAATACTCTCTTACTTTACGCTTTGTTTATATTCCCTAAGTATTGTATTTTGTATTTCTTATAGGGTTTTCCGAGCAACTTTTATCGGTGAGAGATTGCTCATTAGTTATATATATCGTTCCATGTAACACTTCTAACACACTAAAGATTTCCAATGTACTTCAGATTCCACGACACCATACAGCAGTGAGTTCCAGAGGCTCGTTATGCACATGGAAACAGAGTATTTCCTTAGATTTCAAATACACAGCTTCTTTGGGAATCAGCTGCAAATATGCACTGTTAACATTATATTCCAGTCTTGTATTAGATAACTAGATAGTCTCACTGTGTTTAATTCAGAGAAACAATCAATTAAGACCCGTGCATCTTAAGGATGCTACTTACAAGAAAATAAGAGTAAATCCACCGGCACTCAAGAAAAGCCTAGAGCACACCAAAGAATAAAGCCAGACTGTGGAGTATTTTATGATAGAGAGCTGTGTTCAATAACAAAGTGTGTTTCACTTTAGATTAACATCACTTAGGTTACTGAAAACACACTGTGTTTACTTTTTTCTGGAGGGAGAAGAGAAGATAGTATTAAAAACTTCCTTTCATTCCTTAACTTAATCCCAGTTTGAAGGACTCGAGATAAAAATTGGAGATGGTCTTTCATTGTTGGGTTTCTCAGCTTTCTAATTATATCCCTTACTCTATAAAACATACACCGGAGTAAAGAACCAGAGGAACTGGCAGACAGAGGCAGACTGAAAATGTCTTAATTCTTCTGACCTTTATCACAATTTTCTTTCTCCAACAGAATACACAACTGACCTTTTCCACCTACTGACAGGACAGCTTATGGCAGATTTCCATTATCGAAACCTTGCTGCAAATTCACTGCAGTTATTACTGGAAACCCAGCTCAGCTCTGCGAGGATATTACAATACACAGCTCCCTGAAACCTTAACTGTTGGTTGTTTCTGGCTCCAGAAAGTCACAGGGGCCATGCTTGCACACCTGCCAGCTTTCCAGATGTGCACAGAGGCAAAATACCTGCAAGACAGCCAAACATTACAGATGTTCCCAGCAGAAACACACTGAAGTGGTGCCAGACGTACCAAACATTCATCTAGGTGACAAACTTGGCTGGGCTGGGGGATGTCTCAGTCATTAGGCTGCCTGCCCAACATACAGGACATCTCTAACTTAGGAGATGACATTGAGAAAGTCACTAAACCCCTACGGCTCTGCTCTTTGTCTATAAAAAGGGGGTGGACTGCATCTCCTTTTCAGTGTTATGAAACTCTTGTAGACAGTGAATCATTTACAGCTACTTTGGTAACAGGGTCCAGATGGAGAAATTTGCAGAATATTTTAGTTGAAGTTTATAATTTAAATGAGGAAAGACAACAAAATATTGTGGGGTATGGTATACAGGTTTTATTGGTACAAGTTGGATATGTGATTATTCATGCCTACAAAAGCCAAGTGACTAATGAAGTTCCTATCAACTGACTAGCAACAAAGACTTTGTACCCAGCTGCACCATCCTGGTCTCTGTAAATTTCAGATTTTTATTAAGAAACGCAAATGTTTTTGATACTTTTTATACTTTTTCACATCTTTTTAATTGAAGCTATTTTTACATTGCTCCAGCTGTAAAGCCAGACTCTTTTAGTAACCATGTGTTCAACTAAAAGGATCACTCTGGCAGAGAAAACTTTATATTTTTATTCCCAAAATAACCTGCATTCTTATGCCTACTTTCTTTGTTTAAACTAGAGTCAATAAAGACACGTACAGTCAGGAGTATTTTGAGTGGTTATCATATGTCTTGACAGAGCACCAGAAAGTGAGAAGCTTTTCTGTAACACATGTGCCTCTATGGTCAGCAAAGACAAAGCTGCTGGGGTTTGCAAAGGAGCAAAAGGCAAAAAGACTTTACAAAAAAAGAGAAGTTTTAATGTATAAATCAAGGCAGTCGCATTGACAGTGTGGGAGTGATATTTGCCTTTGTCACTCAGACATGGTTTGAGATTTAAAATCCCAGGGGTTTCCATCATGCATCCTGCTGTGGTTTTACAGGGAAATGAGCAGGGAGAGAGAATATGAATGCTCAGACAGGAAGAACAAGAAAAGGATAGGAGAAGAGTACGTGCAAAACCACCACACTGCAAATGGGAGTCAAGCCTCCTTACATGCATGACCACTCAAGATCACGTTTGAAAACAGAGGTGGAATTAAACGGGACTTGAAGAGGCCTGTGATGTATCCTATCACTAGAGAGCTTCTTGAGGAACAAATCCCAGAGACAGCTAGAGAGTTCCTGAGTGCAGCACTCAAAAATTATTACAATCAGCACAAAATATTAAGTCCGATATATGTTTTCTTAGTGCAAGAATTGTAGTGGCCTGACTACATTTACTCTTTGGGTAAATGTCTTCTTGGTTACATAAAATTCCCCTGCAGACAATATTTGTTGCTTTGCTGTATTTTGCCACTAACCAGTAATAATATTTTGTGCCATTATGACAGAGAAAATACTGTTCATAAAGCTTTGCAAGGGCCTTCCACAAAGAAAAAATACACTCCCAGAATGGCATTCCAGGAAAATGTTATTTCAGGTTTTAAGGCAACCTCAACTAGCGCATGGTACACTTAATTTAGAATTCTGCTGACACTATTTAATAGTTCATTCTATGTTGAAAAGAATTCACAATATAGGTATTATTAAAAATTATCCCATGCTTCAGACAGAATGTTTGAGACTGTTAATGAACAGTGACTTACAATCAAAATCTAAGAACAGGACAAAAGCACAATATAAAACATACTACATATATATTTTAAATAAATATATACTTATACATTGCAGATAAAAGACAGTGAAAAGATAATAAATGAAAATTAATGTAGGTAGAATTCAGAAAGGAGCACATATTTTAAATCTTACACAAAAGCCTGATTTCCCTGTAGAATTCCAAGCTCGTTTGTTTTGTTTTGTAACACAAAAAAAAGCTTGAGTAAATATGTACAGGACCAATTATTCATTATTACTTAGCTAGTGGGCTGGCTCTGACATTTCCTTCTTCATTTTCCTTCAGACTGCCTACCAAATACTACTAAGCTCCATTTGGCAATGCTAAGCAGGAACAGACATGAAGAAAATCTGTGATTATCTTAGACTGATTTAGGAAGACAGTTTCAAATTTGAATATGAAAATGCTGGGTTAATGCTGAGAAATAAAAATCTACAAACATGAGAGGCAAAGGAAAAATTGAAGAACCAATGCAAAACGATAAAAATCAAATTCAAAGCATAAAAATATAGACTGAAGAAATTTAGCCTGTATATCTTCCAGAAAGTGAAAAGATGCCATGGAATTATTATTTATTCTTTACAATGTTTTCCACAGAATCTAAAAACTGGATCACAAATATAAAGTAACACTTTCATTTCTCAGAGGATAAAATCTCATCACTAAGGATACATAATTAAAACCCAGAAGAATGGAAAAAGCAATTGAAAACAAAGCTGTAGGGGGGCTCATTGGTGCCAAGGGTAGCATAAAATAAGTTTTCTATTTCTGAGGAGTTTGATTGTAGCAAAAGACCAGCAGATGCAGGAAAAAGGATACTGCATGAGAGTCTTGGGTTTTTAAAGAAGATGTGATTATAGAGGGATGATCTTCCAGTGGTAAAACAGACACACAGGATAGTAGGACATCTCTTCCATACACATTGGAAAATTGCTGCTGAGTGCAGAGACAAGGTGACTTTGCTGAGTAAAGGCCACAGTTTCACACACATATCTTTTGCTTTTCCTTCACCGCCATCTGAATATACTACAAAAATCTGATGCACCATAATATCTGAAAGAAACTGCTGCTCTGGGATCTTATGTTCATTTTGCCACTTTTCACATCTGAACTCCTCCCTCTTCAGCAGCCCAAAGGTGAGATGCTCTCTCAGCCTGTCTCTGTCTGCTGCTGTCTGAGTACTTTGGACTCATTTTGCATCATGGAAAGAAGGTTCTTTCCAAAGTCTGCCATTGACAGCCATTCTCCTTTCCCACTCATCCCTCCTCAGCAGGCAAACACATAACTCATGCTAACACCCCCACTGTGTTCAGAAAGGTGAGAAAGATGGCCAGTTTGAGTATCCTATGTGTTTTCCTAATCTGTAACTGATAACCCCCAGTGTGACTCAACTGTTTGTCCCTGAGAGAAGGCTTAAAATAAAACAAAGCTGCAATGGTGAGAAGCTGGATAAATAAATGCTTTAGTTGTTTGGTTTGGGGGTTCTGAAATATTTAGTTACAACTGACAGAAGTTTGCAAGCATCATCTACTTCCTCAACAGTTTGGAACTGCATTGAAGTCATGCTCCTGAACTAAAATAATGGAAAAATAATGATCATTCCTAGGTTTTGCAGCACATGAACAGTTTCTCAAAACTGTTAAGATTTCACACGGATCCTCAGAAACCAGGTATTTTAGGAAACATCAAGCTGATATTTTTCACAGTGATCTAGAGGAAGAGAGTGTATAATGGCTGGAAAGCCATACCTATGGCTTTATCTTAACCTTCCTGGCCTCCAGGGAGAGGTCAGAGAAGAAGCAGGCTAATTTTGCTTTCTCCTCCATCTTTAAAAGGGTTGGCTTGTACGTGCATGTGGCGGATAGGAGGTGAAGGGAATATCCCCTTTCAGGAATGGACCTGAGAACAGGAACTTTAAGCAGCCCAGCATGTCACCAAATACTTTGTTTCTCTACCATTATCAGGAAAAATACTTCACTCCTCCTTGCCCGCCAGATTTGCTTTGTGGGGCTTGCCGCATACAGGCCTTCATTTGCTACATTGTGGCATAGGAAATCTGGGGTTGTCTCACTGTGGAGCTAATTAGATCAGGGATTTCAATTCCATTCCAGTATCTCTATTTAATGCCTGAAAGTATAGACACCAAAACTTCTAACTGGACTCATCCTTGCTCTGTATTTCCATCCAACAGAGACAAATGCCCTAGAAAAATTGCTACTAGAGCAAGCTAACGTTAAAAACAGTTTGCTTTTCTTCTATTAAATGAGTTAGTTAGAAACCAGTCAGCTGTTTGTTCAACATTTTGAGCCAAAGCCAACACCAATTTCTCCCTTGACTTACATTAGCTTTGAGAGTGCAAACAATAAGCAAGCTGGGGCTTAATGAGCCTGTATGTGGGGTCAGTCTGGCAGAACGAAAGAGGATGGTCATTTTTTGAGCTATCCCAGTTTGAAACAGAAACTACAGGGGGGATAACAAGAGCAGCAAAGAACTAAGGACCTGCAGAGATGCCTCACTGAAAGGATTTCATTGAGAGTGACTCCCTTATGGCTTCTTTACTCCAGTTGTTTGTAAGATACTATTTCCCAAGTACTGGCAGCTAACCCAGATCAGCCTGCATCAGCCTTTGGCATAGTGCAGTAGCACATCTGGGCTAGGAAGGAAAGACTGAGCATCTTGTTTAGGAATGTATATATATAATTTTAATTTTTTTTTTTTTGAGAGAGATTTGTTTCAAATAAATTATGTACTGTACAATATGCAAAAGCAATATGATTCCAAAAAGACACCCCAGTACCTCTAAATTCTTTAACTATTTCTGAAAAATAAATAATAGAACATTTTGCTAAAACCCAATGCTGTTAAAAGCACAGACTTTCACCATCAGGGCCAAAATGAACATCAGAAACTCATCTCGAAAACATGGAAGATAAACAATTCTAGATATAAAACATTCCACCAACCAGGGAGTTAATGGACAATACATGCTGAAAGAAATAGAGAGCCATGATACCATCTTCAACCAGTCTCTTTTTCCCAACTCATGCCACAGACCCCATTCTAGGGCACATTTCATAATCTCTCTGCTACACAATTTAGAAGCCTCCTTTGATTAGCCTGGCCTCCACACCCCTAAAGAGCAAGAAGAATGCCAACTCATTAACCCAAGAGGTGCTTGGGTATAAATATGATAGGCTGAGAGAAAATTTTAATGGCAGACAGGATTAATGTCATAGACAGATCTCTGGGCCACCCAGAGAAGGAATTTCTAATTATTACAAAGCAGGTAATGAGCTCTTCAAAATTTTACCTTGGTAGCACACTCCCCAAGCTGCAGAACAATGATCAGAGAAACTGAACATCAGACAACCAAATGGTTAAAATTCTACTTGTGATTTTCTGCAGATGCTTTCACTGGGAATGTTTGAGCATAATAGTTCTGCGTAGGAAGAAAGGAACTGTATTTTAGTCATCTGCATATATTCTAGTTTTGGTTAGGTTTTTGGGGGGTTTTTTTTGCTAGGGTTTGAGGGTTTTTTTAAAGGTACATTTAATGATTATTCAGAAGTGGACTATTACAACTGTTAAAAATAATATTCTTACAGATTGTAATCAGCTCCAGTGTCTCTCCACATATGTGTGGGTTGGAGATGAGCACCATGGCCAGTAGGCAGGGACTTTTTTGTACTGATGGGGGTGTATATTAAATCTTTAAAAGTTACTCTGATTAATTCACATCAAGTCAGCATAATTTTCTTCACTTCTTAAGTACTCCAGCTGCCAAGATTCCTAAAAGAGAGTGAGTTGTGCTCCTGAGTTTCATGATTAGGGTCATGCCATTTTTTTTTCAACCAGACTGAGACCCACCAACTCACAGCTTGGCTGGGGCTTTTCCACAATCTCATTGTCAGAGCAATATCCAGAAAGGTAATTTCATAGTAAGACTTCAAGTCTCCCTTTCTCAGCAACTCTCTCCTATTAGACTATTGATAGAATTAAATTATGTAATTTCAGTCCCCTTAGGTACCTTCAAAATACTTTGGCTTTGACATAAGTACCATGAAAATGCCTTCATACGAGGTTTGTCCATTAGCAGATGCCCAGGGAGCAGGAGAGGTGGAAAGATTTTGCTTCTCAATTAGTTTTATCTGGGATGTTCAAGGAAAGTCTTCCTTTCCTATTATATCATCCATCCCATTAATGTCTAATTAGGAAAGCAGCACTGGTTTTAAAGAGCAGTTGTGGCTTCTCCCTAACAATGATCCTTTTCTGTCTGTAGCTTTCACATCACTGTTTTGCTGATTCTTTTAAATTTTTGTGGTTTGCATCCATTTTAAATGAAATAACCTGGTTAGATGCCTTTTGTCAGAAGGCTGAGGTCACATCAATCACAGCGAGAGTTTTCTGGACACGTGGATAATGAAAGGTTGGATACCTTTACATTTTCCACTCTCCTACAAAGAGTCAGAGTATCCATTCATATAATATATGAATATATAAATCTTTAATATAAGCATACAACACTTTTTTGTATGTTTCATTCACCCTCAGAAATGCACATGCAATCTAACTGAAACTACAACAAACGAAAATCATATTCAAACTGTTCCAGCCAAAACAATAATGTCAACTGCAACCTAAAAAAGGCTACATACTGTTTCAAAAGAAAGCCTTTATATTTTCATATAAAAGTGAAACTATCATCCTAAAATTTTTTCTAAATTTTTAACAGTCAGCAAAAATAGTAACTAAGCACTTGTCCTATTCACATATAAAAATACATTGAAGTATATTTAAATTACAGAGAAAAAAAGTGTTCTTGACTCTTTCCAACGCTCTTTTGTATTTCAATCAGAAAATTATAAAAACAGCATTTGCAGTTCAGTCCTACATACAACAATTTTAAAAGCTGCTTTTGATTTTGCTCTTCAGTTTTCTACTCATACATGAAATCATTATGACTACACCTGTTTGGCTCATCTGTACTGCCTTCAACACTTGAAAAGTCAGTCTACAAATGCGCTTTGCTTCCTAATCTCTTGAAGAGGCTATTGCTTACACCATTCAACTGACTGGAAAATATAGAGTGGCTGTGTAAATTACTGGTGGTCATGCAGAACGTTTAAAAAAATATCTCTTCTGGTTTCAGTTAGGCTTTCTGACATATATCCTGCCTCCTTTTATTATGCTAATGAGTCACATATAAATGTTCATACTGCTGAGACTGCTAAGGTTTACACAGAGCCTATTCCATCAGCAGAGTTCTGATCTGCCTTAAACTCTGTTGCTATTGATCTTTGGTCCTCGGCCTCATGTAGATCAGTATCCTCACATAATCAGTTCATTCAACATAGTACTACATCTGCAGCTACTACAGAAAAGTTACATTTTTTTTCTCCAGAAAAATTCACATGCTGAACTCTGGTTTTAGTAAGTAAATGAATGGGAACTAGGCAGAAAGAGGCCAATGCATTCATTTTCTCATATAAATACAGGCTTATGTAACTTTCTCTGCAGAGGTGAGAGGCTTCTAGACAATGAGGTAATCCAGCTTGGTATCTTCTGTCAATTTAATTATTTTTACTGAGATTGGTACTCACAAAACCATCTCTGATTGACAGCCCTGGAGATGAGGTCCTGTGTTATCTAAGGAACAGATACAGTCCAAGGAGCAGCAATGCTTTTAGGTCCGATTTATTTTCATTTCAGTCTTAAACGTGTCTTTCGATTTTTAATTGATGATAGTGACATCTCTTCCCCACTAGCACCCTTTTTTATTTTTCTGCAAAAGACAGCTAAGTTATTTCCTTCAGCCATATAGATTTTACTTCTAAACTGATTAATTCTCCCTAAATACAGACCATATCTTCATAAATACACTTATTACAGTGATTGCCAAAATGTCTACAGGTTACTTAATCAGTGACTTAACTTTTAAACATGGAAACTAATCTTTTTTTACATTAAAGCTACATTTTAATAATGCTTTCTTTCACAGAGAAGGAGATCACTGATGGAAACCGACACTATAGAAATGCAGTGAAGAATGGAAATCAACAGAAGGAAAAGGAAAATGGGGAACAAATAATTCTAAGATATTGGTAGTCATGCTCTTTCACCTGTACATATACTACTAACCACATTGAACAATGAAGCCACTTTGAGCAAGACAATAGCACAAAAAAGTCGTAACAGTGACAGAAAATTTACAACCAACATCTGCAGGAAGCAAAAGAGAAGGAAGAAGGAAAGGACAATCTAGTGAGTAGGCAGTTACTAATCTGCTTAAACCTGAGCCTCAAGAAAGATACAAATACGGGGGCTGGTGTGCTTGCAGCCCAGCCCATGAAGCAATAGTTGCCAAGACCCAACCATTGATACGGACATGCAGGGAGATTCTGCTGAAAGTGGCAGGGAGGCAACCAGATCCTAACATAAAGGTAACATCCTAATCTCCAAACTTGATGTAAACCATGCGGTTTAGTATCCTTTTCAATTTCTCTGTCTTTGTTAATAGGAATATCCAAAGTTACAGAGATTATCTGCATAAAGGACATCTCTGCATCTGGCTAAACTCTTGGCCTTAATGAAACCCTTTGGCAAATCATGCATTTTTATATCTATGTTCAGCTTGCTACCATACCACTGACTTCTTGTGCATTACATACAAAATCTTTAAAGACAAAGTTTTTAAAAGGAATTTAAGTGCATTACACATCCTTACAAATCTCTTAGATCCTGTTCTTATAATGAGGATAACTGCACCTTGCTGTATTTTACTTATCTTTACATCTCCAAACTGCAGACTGTAAGAGCATTTACAACTCGAGCAGTAACTAGGCAGGTGTGTAAGGGACAATATACTTAGTGATAAAATTAGGTAAACTGTCACATAAAGGCTAGTCACCAGCTCCTTCAGGTTGGAAGAATTATATTCTAAAACCATTCTCTTGTTCTTTGTTAAGTTTTCAGTAAGTGAAACATCAAGACTCTCAGAAATTACACACACCATGATTTTCTTTGCCTCCACTTATCACAGAATCATTAAGACAAGAAAAGACATCTAATATCATCAAGTCCAATCATTACCTAACATTGCCAAGTCTACTACTAAACCAAGTCTCTAAGTACAATACCTGTATGTTTTTTGAACACTTTCAATGTTCAATCTGGTGATTTGACCAATCTCCTGGGCATTCTGTTCTAATGCTACACCACCCTTTCTTGAATTTTTTTCCTACTATCCAGTCTAAACCTCCCTGTGGCAAGGGAGGCAAATTCTTCATCCTATTGCTTGTCACCTGTGAGAAGGGACTGACCTGCCCCTCTCATTACAACCTCCTTTCAGGTAGAAGCAATAAGGTGTCCCTTCAGCCTCCTTTCCCCCAGGCTAAACAACCACAGCCCCTCTCAGCTGCTCCTCATAAAACTTGTGCTCTTGACCTTTCACCTGCTTTGTTGCTCTCCAGGGACAGCCACTTCCCTGGCCCTGCTTGCCATACTATTGCTGATACAGGCCAGGATGTCACTGGCCTTCTTGGACACCTGGGCACACATTGCCTCATGTTCAGTTGGTTGTCAACCAGAACCACCAGGTCCTCTATATCTACACATTCCCAGAGCCTTTCTTGCCAGGAAGCTTTCCAGCCATTCTGTCCCAGCCTGTAGCACTGAGGTTGGTTGTGACCCAAGTGCAGGACCTGGCACTTGGCTTTGTTGAACCTCATACCACTGGCCTTGGCTCATTTATCCAGCCTTTCCAGATCCCTCTGCAGAGCCTTCCTGCTCTCAAGCAGATCAATATTCCTGGCCAGCTTGGTGTCATCTACAAACTGACTGTGGGTGCATTTGATCCCCTCAAGCTGATCATCAATAGAGATATTGCAGACAACTGACTCCAGTACTGAGCCCTGTGGAACACCACTTGTGACTGGCCATCAGCTGGGTTTGACACTATTCACCACCACTCCTATGGCTTGGCCATCCAGACAATTTTTACCCAGCAAAGAATGTGCCTATCAAAGCCACGAGCAATCAGTTTCTCCAGGAGAATGCTGTGGGAGACAAAGGTTTTACTAAGGTCCTCATAGATTTCATGCTGCTCCTCATTTGTGTCTTCCAGCTCAGGGGGCTGAGTATCCCAAGGATAACTGGTCCAGCTATAAAAGACTGAAACAAAGAAGGCATTAAGCATCTCAGCCCTTTCCTTATCCTTTGTGGGAATGTTTCCACCTGCATCCAATAAAGCATAGAAACTCTTTATGCTTTCATTGATAACAGCAAATCTTTCACCCTGCTGATTTGTCAAAAGAAGAAAGGCTTCATCACTATGGGAAGATAACTACGACAGAGAATTCCTGAACTGCCTATTGAGCTTTGCCTTGGACAAAACCTAGAACAGAGATGTCAAGGAGACCTGCCAGGGACAGAACATGTACACAGCCCCTCCATAGTGAGCTCCTTTCCTTATGTTTTAGCCCACTCATCACCTTATTTGCCAAAGCCCTTACCAGGTCAGAATTGGAAGACTTATTCCCTACTGTGGTTGCTTTGACACAGACTTCTCCAAAAAACCTAAAAGCAATTTTTGCCATTTAGAAAATCTGTATTGTGAATGATAGAAAAAAGACATGAATTTTGTATCAGGTGTCAGCAAGACACCTATTACTTAAACACTAATAAGGTCCAGTGAGGCCCTGTTGAGAATTCATAAGAAGACCACAGGCTGGAGGTAAAGAAGGAAAGAAATTAGTCAGGATGGCAAATTGCCCTCTTTCAGAATTTCTTTGCTTGGTATCTTTGACAATGAAATTTCAAATCCCAATAACAGACAGAAAGATTAGAGATCAACATTCATTCTCAATTCTACATCTTAAAACAGGGACAGAGAAAGTCCTCATTTAAGATTCAAATTTAGCTCCCTCCTACTTGGACCTTTGTGTCATGAAAAAATATTTACATGGGAATTGTCAAGTCAACAAGCAAAGGGAGAAGAAATTTTTATGTCAAAGGAACAAAGCCTGCTGCAAGTTGGCTTCTTTTTTTTCTTTCTTAACAAATCATTCTGTGGCATGAGTCAGATAATATGGAGTAGGAGGATCACACTCCAGCAGGCTGTGGTAGAGCAGGTGGAGCCATGGAGACAACTTGGACATATGCAGCAAAGTGTGTTTTTTCTTGAAGGAGTAAGAGAAAAAGTGCTACAAAGCTAATTTTGCAAGGATATCTTGCTGCTAAACTGGTACTTTAGAAACACTGGGATTCCTGGGTTGTTTTCTTCCACCTGCACCAATTAATGTTTTTTTTCTGTATTTTTTCTTTGGAAGATGAGGAAAAAAGCCACAGATTTCTCTCACAGACTATTTGGTAAACTAATTCTGAGAGCAGATGACAGCTGTTTCAATTATAAATGCATAATACTTACGCTATTTTCTGGACACAGAGCAGACTCAACAGTGTAGAAGTATATTCCACAAGGGGGACTCATACAGTGAAGCTGGATTATTTACCTTGGCCCCCATCACTGACTTTTTTCTGGTTCTTCTGCTGTTACACTCCAGGTTAAAGCAGCATTGTGGCACATGCAAGCAAATTGTCATGTTAACTCTAGACAAAAGTTTTTATGTGGCCTAGTATTCCTCCAAACAGTTCTGAAAATCCCTCTATTTAATAATCAGATTTATTCCATTTCCAGGATTATAGATAGCCTGGATCTGTTTGTTTTCTCTCTCAATAAAGCTGATATGAATAAACAATAATGACAGTGATCCCAGAGAAGTCACATCAGGGTAAATAGAAACATCAGGTCCATGGTGAGGAGGCCAGCCCTGGTATTAATGCAGCCCCTCAGTGGCTCAGCAAATAATTTAAAATAAATAAATAATGTTAACAAATCACAGAAAATCCAAATTTGAATAATGAGAACTTTAGGTTTGCTGTTCTTTGGAATATTATTTATATGAACAAACAGTAGTCCCAGGTGTTCTCAAACAAGCCCAGCAAGCTCCCTAAAGGTTTGCTAACTGACTGCTTGCCTGAGGGCCACTGGATCTATTATAGTTTTGCTGTAGCTTCCTGCTGAAGAAACCCTTCCTGAGTGTCTCAAATCTGGCAAGGCTAGTCAGTGAGTATGCCAGGAAAATGCTGTGGAGACCCCAGTGAGACATTACTTACTGTGCCTAGCTTGGGATGCCAGACTCACATCTCCTTTGTAATGCCTGTTAGGAGCTTTTAATCAAGGTGGAGGGAAGCGTCCTCTCTCCTTCCATGGCAGGCAGCTCAGGCTGGGCACAAATGCAGTACCAAGGGATAAGGGAAGATCCTCAAGGGGAAAAACAGTGATGAAATTGGCATGATTGCTAGTGGCTTCTTGTAGGAGACTGAGATAGTAATTTGGAAAAACAAGCTTGTTAGAGGAAAACAAGCAATGACACCAATCTGCTGTAATGAGCAGGCAGTAGAATAGTGCCTTCATGTCATGCTCCATTCTGGGTTTGAGCCACGCACTGCAAAGGTTGTGGCATTGCTGGGTGTAAATTAACACAGTCTAATGATTTTTCCTCTCTTTTTGGTCTCCCAAGCTAGTATCAGTTTACAGTGAGAACAACAAAAGACAAAAGAAAAGCAGCAGAACTGAGGGCAGACTAGGAAACTAGGAGGTTTCCATCAACTACGCTATATAGACTTTAATATTTCAGGGTGAGGGAAATGAAAGGCTGGATGCTTTAACTAACTGTTTTGGTCTTGAGGTTAAGCAGTTACTCACCTGGGGCAAGGAGCTTCCAGTTTCCTCTAGACTATGGGCATTTTTAAAAATAATCATAACACTCCGGAGTACCAGCTAGCTATGAGAACATTGTCCAGGGAGTAAATTCTTGAGATGATGAAACATTCCTTTTACAGATGAGAACACGGTGGCACAGAAGGATTAAATGACTTTCCCAGTATTATAAAGTAAATCAGTGATAAAATAGAGAAAATAATCAGATGTCCTGATGCCCACTTCTGTACATAAATCACCAGACCATAATTTCTTCTGCAAGATCATAATTTCCTCCTTTCATATGCTATCTTGCTGCCAAGAGAAAGATTATTCTACATGCTGCATGGAGTAACATTTTTCCAAGTCTAATTCAAAACCTGTCAAGCCATGGAGTTGCTCTTCTATTCCCCTAGGAAATGATTCCAGAACTTGACAGGGCAAGGACATATCTCCATGACAGGAAGTTTTCCCTAATATTTACCCTTAAATTTTTCTATCCTCAACTTGTAGTCATCTAAATATCTTGTCTCTTTCAACAGTATTTATGATCATCAAATACTAGCAGAGTTGTATTTCCCCTTCTCTCTCCTAGTTATCACTTAAGAAAGATTAACTAACTCTTTCAGTAATACTACTAAAAGCAATTCCTTAAATTCCCCAAACAGTTTTAATTTCTTTCTTCCCTAAACTTTCACCACTTTTCCAATGTTAGACACTTATTTCAGTGTTTCCATGGTATGTTCTTTGACCTTGACCAGTACTTCTTTTCTCCCTGCTGATGGGACAGCCTGCAGCAGTACACAGAATGTTGGGAAAACTGGAGTCTGGAGCAGGAAGTCAGTGATGTCATAATACCCCTAGGGTTGAGGGATTACTGGAAAACTCCTGGAGCAATGTCTCTTTTCATCCACTGGAACTGGAAAAAGTGCCAAATACTACATTAACATTGGGCTAATTTACCCAAAGGTGAGAGGCAGAACTTACTGCTTCCTTCTTGTTCTTTTTACCATTTTAACCCACAGAAGTCAGAAGAAACAGACACCAAATTCCATCATTAAATAATAAAAATGAAATTGTTTGTTTCACCGTTTGACTAAATCAGCAAAAGACAAACACCAGTACCTGAAACCCTTGCGGTTTCTACTGTGGTCAGAATGAAGCCTCACAAAAATGGCCATCTCAGCAGAAATATACAACCCTGGGCTGCCACATTAACATAAATTACAGCAGCCAGAAATTATTGCTGCCTCTAATCTCCAAACACTCAGGAGCTGAACTGTGTTCAGCGGAATGACCTGTCCTCCGTGATGCATTAGTGTTTGCTCTCGCTCTCTCTCATGCGCACACAAAGCCCGTCCTTTTGAAGCACAGAGATTTATGCTTCCTGAAATAAAAAACCCAATACTTCAACTGCTCCTGCCTGGTCCCCTTCCTCCTCCCTAATCAAATCATCAACTCTTAGCTTTTTGAGGACAGCGGAACGTCTCTTTTGGGTGAAGATCAAGAAACAAAGAACATCACAAAGTTTCATTAGCATCTTGCTACTGCCACCCCAGAAGACACAATAACTTCCTTTCATCTCCTATCTCTAAACTGAAAGTGGTGTGAAATAGTTAACAAGAAGCCACAAAGAACCTGTGTATAATCATGCTTATAGAAAGTCACTAAAGAACCAACCTGCTGATCTTCTATTTTTTGAGTTTATGCTGTCCATCCCTCGGACCCATCCTCTATAACCCATGTCTTCTCTAACTTGCCTTTACTACTCCTTAAAACCATTACAGCTACGCCTGTGAACAAGTCTGTCTAAAATTAAACTAGGAGAAACTAATACATAAAAGTTCTTATTTCTACCAAAGGTTGGCTTATTTTAACGTGATAACTGGCTTTTTTTTTTTTCTTTTAAAGTGCTTTTAGTTGCTTTCAACAAAACTGATGAAAACAAGGTTTAAACCAAAGTGAGTACTCTGGCTTAACAAGGCTTATAGGAAGCAGTATCTTAAATTAAACCAATAAAACAGATGGCAGAGGAGACAAAACATGGAAGGTTTACTGTTGAATAGAGAATGACAAAGGTTTGCCTAAAATAATAATGATGAGTAGAGGCTGAATCTCAGTGGAACTGGTAGATTTAATTACCCTCAGGTATTTGAAAAGTAGAAAAAACAGAGAGTAGAAAACAAGTTTCCACTTCAGACAAAAGGATAATATAACACTGTGTGAGGTCTTGAGCAATTAGAATTTTTTAAAAATCCAGTAAACAGCAAAACACATTACAGCTATGCAACTCCTTCAAAAGTCATGTGAGAGCAGAACACGCTTTCCAGGTGGAGGAGTGACAGAAGTTCAGGTCTGGCTGAGCTTATGTGTGGAGTGGATGTGGGATGTGACTTTTGAGGAAGGATACATACAGAGAGAACTGGTGCTCTGAGTATGGAGAAGAACATTTATGTTTCGTATCTTATTTTGTTTGAAGATGAAGAACTTCAGATATTCTTTTAAAATAAAAAAAAATCTATAAAAGTTTTCTGACTCCATACAAACCATTTCCTCTTCATAAATGGAATAAACTACTACCCCCAAATTTAGACCAACTGTTGTAGTGAAAAGAAGCATAGTTTTTAATTGGAAGATGGCAGCAATAAATATCCTGGCATCTATTACTACAATAAGAGCACACTGCTGACAATGACTGACAAATCATCCTACATAAAATGACAGAATAAATCAGATCTAGCTCGATGCATAATACAACTCTTCCAAACACTCAAACGTTATGTTCTAAAAGCCAGACAACAGCAAACACCAGTCTCCACAATGCCACCATGTGACCTAAAGTCTCCACATTACCTTTCACTCTCTAGTACTGAAGAGCAGTCGTGAACATAGAAAGCATGTTAATATTAAGGATAATGTTGTTACAAATCTACAAAATAAAATATCTGAACGAAAATAGTTATTAATAATCATACTTAAGACATTTTATTTAGGAGTAGATGTTAGCAAAATGCTACAACAGCATGTTAATGGCTATTTTAAATAGGCAACCCACACTGCAGAGCCAGGAGAAGCCCCAAAAGCTTGCTCTCAGAGAAAGCTTTCCATCTACTCTAAAAGGCCTTTTTAAAGACCAACAGAAACAGCAGACTAAATCTGCAACAGAAATGGATGACTTTCAACTATAAATCAGTGTTAAAAGTCTCCCACACTTCTATTTCAAATTCATCACATGTTCCCACCAAAATAATCAGCTGTGAAAGAGTGAATTATGCCTATTTTTAAAGTTCATATTGTTAGGCTTTTAGAGCTGTATCCCCTTGAAACAAACAGACACAGCCCTAACATCCCTCAAAGGCACTGCTTATAGGTTGTCTGCAGCCTCATCCATCTGCTCGGGAAATATTTAAAAGGAAACATATCTATGAGACACACTCTATTAAAACATTGCCAGCAAATACTCCAAGAAGCACCTAGTTCTCCCCTCATTTATACCTCTCCTTTCATGCTAAGAGACAGCATCGTCAACATTCAGGCCTATCAGGTTATGTCAGAAACATAACAACTGTCCTTGTGTCATCTATGTCAGAAATATCTCTTTCTTCTTCCTCTTCTTCCTCAGATCTAAGTCCCTGAGTCTAGAAAGGTTGTCTACTTCTTTTATGCCTCAACTGAGAAATCAATAAATGCTTTCAGCCTTTCCAGCTTTATGTTTTTATTTGACAAGAGTATCCAACAACAACAATCTATGTGACACAGTTACAGCAGAATATTCTTAGGTGTACTATCACATTGCGGCAATTGAATAGGATACAATAAAAGAGATTTAAGCTAAGTGTTACCCTGCCTTTGCAATGAAGAGTGTGCAAACAGTTAATTAAAGTAACTTACCTAACACAGTACAGTCTGATACAGCATCCAAATCTTTCACTGGTTATATTTTAAGGTGACACACTCACTCTGTAGTGAAAGATCATCCAACTGAGGGTGATGTCCTGGAATAGCTATTTTATTACCGTTATTCAAGTACATGTTCCCTATTTTGACAAGCAGACTCTATAGTCCCTCTTGTGCTTCCTCCCAGCCTGTTATGGGTTCACTAGACAATGCACAGACCTGTAGTTCCATGCTACAAAAAAAGAGGTAAGGAGGATGGAGATACAGAATTCCTGCTAAGTTTTGGGATGCTTCACCCAAGATTTCACCATAGGTTTGAACTAATGATCATGACATGATTCTTAAAACTTACATGACAATCATGTCTCTCTTATGAGAGATTAAGGGCCCCCACCTTGTCACAAGCACATTGAAGTCGACCAAAATATTTTTCTTAAATGAGCTTTCATTTTGTTTATTTCCCTCCACTTAAAGAAAAATCCAAAACAAAACAAAATATAAATGATTGCCAAAAGCTCAAATAAGTAAGCAAACAACAGAGATCATACAAACTCATTACAAAAGGAAACACTTGAGTTTCTTGTGAGAAAAAGACAAAGAAGCAAGGCTAAGCTAATCAAGTTATGCCGAATGCAGGCAGGCTGGGATGTCCAAGGCACCTTCCTGCCCTGATAATTATATATATCATATATATTATATATGGCTGCATTGCCATAACTCTAGCTTATGGCAATCTCTTCTCTTAAAAAAAAAAAAAACAACAACAACAAAAAAAAAAAACAACACCCCCCCCCCCCAAAAAAACAGAAAAGAAAAATCAAAGTCAGCTATGGCTGACAGGTCTGCAGTAAAGCCCAGCCATGTAGAAAATAGAGCAGCAGCTGCACTACAGGATCAAAAAACAGAGTGAGCAAACTCCATCATCAGGCAGAATTATCTTACCAGATTAAAAAGAGGAAAACAAAAAGGTAAAATAAATACACCCATCCTCACTCCCCAAATGTCTAAAACAAACTCAAGGGATTTGGGTTTCTGATGCAGGATATCTGCATACTATCCATTACCTGCCTTATAGGCTTATTTTTTTCAAATGTTTGGCTTTCATTGGACTTTAGCATTTCAGAAGGAAGAAGCAAAAAGCATCCACAAGGCGAGGAAGTCTAACCTAGCAGACTGCCCTTCACAGTCATACTCCATGCACAAGGCACTTGGAGGAGTCATCCTGCCAAGTGTGGGAGGAGGGTTGCTCCCACATCCTTTCAGGACTCAACAACTACATGGCAAGCTCAGGTAAGTATATCATAGCATCAGCAGACAGCATCCAAATCATCTCACAGAAACCAACAATATCTCCATGAACCACTATATTCTTACAGTGTTTAGAAAGTTTAATATTGCTAATACACATATCTACATGCGAATCCAGAGGCAAATTTTAGATATTAAATTCCCATCTCAAGTGTTTCTCTGAGTATATAAAATAGCTCTCCCATAAAAAAGTTCAGCCAGCCTTTATACCATAAGATAGTAAACATGAGGCAGAGACCTCAGAAACACTTTTGGCTAATGAATTTTGAGGCTCTAATACACACAGGCTGCCCAGAGATAAAATTACTTTATTTTCCCTGAACCTACTGGAGCCAAATCCCTGCTTGGGGACTGGTAATCTATTCCTCAGAACAACCCCAATTAAGTCCTTAGGAGGAAGAGGGGTTTCCTATTATGCCTGTATGATTTTTGATGGTGTTGTCAGCTGATAGCAAGAAATTGCAATTCCTGAAATACAGGAATACCGTTTGATGGATATTCTCCATCAGATGTCACCAAATTACATAATCATTTCCTAGTTTCCCCTGACCAGTTCTCACACCATGTCCTGCTCACTTTTTTCTGCTGTTAAAATGCACGAAATCCCTGGCTGCATAGACTGAAGCATCTCAAGAGGTCAATCCTCAGCTGTCTATGGGACATGTCCACAACTTCATGGCTGGAATGAATGCTGTGTAGGACTCAAGTATCTCTCTATTCATGATATTTATATATATGACTTGCTAAAAGAAATCCTCAATGTCTCAAGAAAGTATTTACAGAACAGAAATTACAGTAAATCATGTTAACTAAAGTGTTGCATTACATAGGTAATGTAAATATACATCTACTAAGTGGTTATCATAGAACAATAGAAAGTGAATACCAGTGATGGCCTCTGGAATTCTGGTGCTCTAACAATGCCATGGTCTTCAGCTAAAGGTTTTCCACTTGTCTCCATGTCCTACACATCTTTAGCCTTTTGGGATTAGCAGCCCTCTGCATGTTCAGGAGAAGGGAAAAACCACAGAGCCAACTCTAAAGAGCAGAGGGGAAAAGGTGGGTGTCTTTATAACAGAAAAGTACTGAGGTATTCTTTGGTATAACCCTGCAATGCAGAGAAATCAACTTAGCCACAGCAACAGCAGCAAAGGGCAGGGAGCACACCCTTCTACTGAATTTGCTATCATTCATGAGATGATCACAGCATAAAACAGCACAGACAAATCCTGTAGCTGCAGTAAAAGTAAGTATCCAAGCTTGAAACAAAACAGACTTCACAAGAGAAACAGAGTAATACAAGGAAATTTCATTTAATCCCCCCCAAGTCTTTTACACTTAAGGCAATTCTGTCACTGACAATTCTGACTGCAATATGCTGAAAGTACATTAGGATTACAGATAAAAGTGTATATAAAAAGATTAATACACTCTTGAAGAACTACCCTGATACACCACTGAAACACTAAAACACCAAACTGGACTCAAAAGATACCTTTGGTTTTACAAGCACCTCCAGGTAAGCTGAAAGCACAGCTGGACATTGCCCTGTTGTAGTGATGCCTGGAGAGGAAGGAGCCTTTGGCACAGCACAGCCTTTCCTCCACAGAACCCAGCTGAAGAGGGTAGGTGGCTGCTGGAACAACACACACACAAATCCTCTGCAAGCACTGACAGGCAGTCTGCACAGGGCCTGCAGGAAGCCAGAATTGCCCTCCCGTGGCCTCTCTCTTTCATACTCCAGTACACTTGAGCTGAAGCAAAAGCCCATGTTAGCTGCAGATCAGCAAGCTGCAGACTCACCTGAGCAATAGGTAGAGGGATAAATAATGGAAGTCGACATGTTTGAGAGCAACTGGGAAGTGAAAAAGATTCACACAAAGCAAAGACAAACAGCAACATGATAGAAAAAAGTAGCTGAGATAAATGCAAGTGTCACTCATCTGCAAGAGGCAACAGCCCAGAAGTAACTGACAACTGGGCACACTTGGGAGTTTAACCAGTCCTCTAAGGATATGGTGACATGTAAATTATGATCTGCCTCTGGGAAAGCTCTTTTCTTAATTCCTCCTCAATTGTGTGAAATGGGCATGGGTACATAATGCGGGGGCATTTTATAGATGTGCCTTTATGAAAAGACTAGGTCTTTTTTGATTTGGAAGAACTGCAAGCCAAGGGCTGTCTGTACTGCTTCAAGATGAACTGCAATGCACGTCTCCAACTGACCTTCAAAACAGTACCACTAGGAATTCTCCTCAAGAGGAAGATCTTACTTCCTCTTGAGGAGAATTCCTTCCAGTTTCACAGCCACAGCTAAGACACAACTTCAAAACTCAGTCCTTAAAGTCACCTTGTGAGACCCCAGTGTTTACCCATTAACATCTGGCTTGTTGATGCACAGAAGTTCTTGAAAGAATGAATGGTAGGTTCACAAGCCCAAGTTTGAAGAGAAACAGAAATAGAAAAGAACACAATGCAGTGACTTATCTTCTCAAATTCTGAAACTTTGCATAATTTCAGAGATGATCTGTGGGATATGCTGAACCTCCACTGACACAATAGATTTCAAGTAGAAATCTCTCACTAATAAACTCAACAATCTGACTACCACTGGCATAAAAGAAACCATGCACATGTGGCAATAGTTTATGATCTCATCTTCAGAAGGTCAAAATAATACTTCAGTCTGCGTTGAAGCTCTTCCTGCACCTCTCGTGAGGAACTACAAGGGTGTTTGCATAACAGATTTTATAGAAGAGAATACAGCATAGGCATAAAAAAAAAGTTTTTAATTCACATCACAATATAATACTACAGACAGAAATGTTAACCTACTTTACCTCTTCTCCAGCAATGGGATTAAAAGAGATTTCAAGGTCATCACTCATCACCATTTTAGCTTCACAAAAACAGTACGAGCAAGAGCTGTAGATAAGAATTATGTTTTTACCACTGCAGTTATCATGAGCGTACTGTGTGATTTGGTTATTTTTGCAGCTTTTTTGCATTTGCAGATGTTCTAGCAAATGGTATTTATTAGAGGAATATTCCAGTCTTGAAAAGATGCACATTTCAAATAGCATATTGCACAGATAATGCAAATTTGGACAGGCTCAATGAAATGGAGAAAAGGTAAAAAGGAGGCCAGATTGACCAAGAAATACTTGCTAAAGAAGTTCCTGAAGAGCATGATTTAACAAAAAATCCTCAATTTGTGTAGGCCAAGAAAAAAGACTAAATATGCAAATGTATTATTTGTTCTGAACCATTTTTAAACTTCAGTATTAGTTTTAAGACATTGATATCTAGCTTGAAACTAATCATGTAGAATACCTGTATATGGTCCTCTCACGTCTAGATTTTTTATAATTTTGTTATATGTGGTCATAACTTACTTAGATGACTCTAAAATGACTGCAACACAAAGGTCTTCCACTGTGATAAACGTGAAGGATAATACTGTCTATTCACATGCCATTTCCAATCCATGGATCTCAAAAACTTTTGACAATAAGCCTTGTAAAGACCCTATGAAGTTTACAAACACTAGCCTTTACTTTTACACCCACAGCAGGGTGACCTTATATCAGAAGAACTAGTTCTGCAGTCCAGGAATTCTGTCCATTTTGACTATTACCTCATGCTATCTCTAAGTCTTCATCATAGTAGCCAGACACTCAAATTCATAGTTCCTACTTCTAAATATTCTCCCAAACTCTTCTCCATACAGCAGCACACTAAAAGTCAATCTAACACTGAAGAAAATATAACAAAACCATCTACTCTGGAGATAGCCCAAAGCAATTTCCAATTATTCCCTGATAGCTTGGCATCTCTTCATAGTGTCATTTAATGTTGTCAGATAATAACTAGTTATTTTTCAGACAAATAGGTGGAATCTAATCCTCTTCTCCTACCTGGGTTTGCAAGACTTTTCTTGTTAGTTATCTTGTGAGAATTATCTCTTGAGATTTTCTTTTCCAATGCAACGGGCTAAAAGATATCAGGTAAGTTCAGAGTCCACCATGGCACTTGACATTTTCTTCACAAAATGTTCTCATGCTGAATAGGTGAGATATTATGCTGAGTAATACCGCTTATGCTGCAAACATCAGCCTGAAAGGGACACAATTCCTTGGAGTGAGGCAATCTGGAACTTGCTATAATTGCAGTAAAACAGAATAACTGATGGACATCAACTCAAGCTGTGCACCCATCAAGGAAAGAAATTACCATGTTAATCAATACTAATTTTTAGCTCCAAAGTTCGTACATGGGGAAAAAACCCAGAGTAACTCAGAAGTCCTTGACTTAAGTTGTTTCACTGCTCTGTCACCAGATATGGTTTTATGCAATAATCAAAACACATTGGCAAGCTACAGCTTCTAATGTGAAAAATGTTCACATCTCTCTCCCTAAACACATAATAAAAAGCTTCCCATCACAGGCACTTTGGCAGACTGTTTATGGTCTGTGAAAAATGAAAGAAATTATCTTTCCTCCCTTCTAAGGGTACTAGGCCAGGGCAGCACAAAAGGGGAAACTGACATGGCAGTTGATTCACAAAGGATTTGTTTTAGGAATTATTCTGTGGTATTCCTTACCAGATGTCCTATTCCAATTCCTTTCCCAAAATCCTCCATTAAAAAAGATAAGATAAATAGAAAACAATTGGAGAAACATCTGAGGATCCATCATATTCTGTAAATATCTCATTTGCAGCATGGTGTTTGTATTTATCTTCTTTTCATCCACCCTGATGTGAGCTGCTTTTGTAGTTCTCCACAGACTTAACACTAACATCTCCAGGAAAACAAAACCACTTTAGAAGTTATTTCGGAATGTACAGACATAATGCAGGAACATTATTCTCAACCTTTGTATTACTTTCAGAGGCAAAACAGAAAGTACATTAAGGCTGGTCTGCACAGAATTCCTCATGAAGCCAGATTTTGGTGTGAGCTAGAAAAAAGATTTTCTTTGAACTCCGTAATGCTTGCATTTGCATTTTGAAACTGAAATTTCCCCTTGAAACTCCCAATATGTTTCTGTTACCTTCAGGGACCAATAAGGGAGCCCTCCTGTGGATAATGCATCAAATTTAAATTCCCATGACCGACAAGGAGACTATGTAACCTAGGGGATAAAATGGCTCTATTTTAGAGCAAAGAGAGGGAGGTGGAAATCCACGGGAGGCTGTAGTTTAATTTAAATGGCTATTAACTTTGTTCCATTGGGGCAGTTCTAGCTTAATTCATACTACTTTTCTGAAGCAAAAGAAATCGTACCAAATAAAACATCCAGGCTACAAAAGATATTTTAATAAGACAAAAGAAATGTGTGATGGCTTTTTTTATGTATTATGAATCTTAAAATATAATTATTTATGCTTCCAACTCTTGGAAGGAACCTCATTCATGAGGTTTAACTTTAGGGACATATTCACATGAGGGCATCTATATTGTTTATATTAGTGAAGTTAGGTACTTGCTCATTCTGGACACTGTGTTTCTTAGTACATCACTGCTTCCTTTACATGAGGCATGGCAAAAAGCATAATACCCTCTTCCTCCTTTCTGAAACTGAAGAATACTCAGAAAGAGAGAGCAAACACAAAGACCAAGTTAACTCTATTGCCCACCTTGAGCTCTTGTGTTCAACTCATCCATTTTGTTGGCTTTAAACAGCAGCTCTGCTTTCATAAGGAGTAAAATGGCCACATTTACCATCACAACACACTGTTGTTCATTGTCTGCCACTGGATTCAAATAGTTTGTTTTAGAAAAACAAATGAAAAACAAGTATTTGGCCCTGCTGGGATTTCAGTGCTGAAAGAAATTAATTTCTATGGCAACTACTTCCAGAAAAATGCAAATGTCTTAAAAATTTTTGCATAATCTTACATTATAGACTATAGGTTTTGATTTCCATCACATATATTAGGGCTTACAATTGCTCAGCACCTTACAGGATGGAGATTCTGAGTTTCTGCAGTCCTCAGATTTATGCTTAGCTATCCTATGAGCTCAATTCCCTTAGCTGATTTCACTTTTGAAGTGGTTGCATACAAAATGCCAACCACAGTAAAATCTTACTATAGCTATAGGGTCTCCTACTATAGAGGACACTACTGCAGGAATTGTACAGGCAGCTCAATTCACCAGCAGGGACGACAAAATGCATCACTGGAAGTTAACAGTACAACAATTTTTTTTACAATTACTCCAGCAAGGAACTGAAGAATATTCAATGTAATTGAAACTGCAGGGAAAATTTAATAATTAATTGTAGTAAAATTTGTTCACAACACTGAAACTAATGCTCTGTCTAAACTTACTACACAGCTCTTGTGGATTGCAAGTAATCAAGGCTTGACTTCGGCCTTCTGTTGAAGGAATTTTATCACAGATTTTTACAAAAGTAGAGATAAAATTCAACAGTCTTTGCTATCATGAGTCTTCTCTATAAACAAAGAACATTCAACCTAACAATATTTTCCTGTTTTGCTCTCTGAAAAACTGCCTAGTGGAGTATTTCACTGCACCAGATGACAAGCCAATAAGGAATATGACATGAAAACATGCCTTAGTGCTTAGTTAGTCTGTCATCATATAAGGCCTGGTTTCCAAATCTGCAGATGTGAGCAGGAAGATTTCTATTTCATTCAACTAAATCAAAATCAAATCTATGATACAATACAGGGACAAAATATCTGCAAACTCAAATACAAGCAGCAATCTTAGAATTTGGTACATATAGAGTATGGAAGTAATATTATAGAGTCAATACCTACATACCAATATAAGCATAGCAATTCTGAAAAATGGTCCATCAAAAGAGCAGCATCATGCATGTGGCAAGAAACAGGTCAATGGACTTAATGTTTCAGATTAGTAGTAATCCCTATGAACAAAAAATATCTTCTGTGAAAAGATGTTTGAAATCCTAATGCACAGGTATGCTAAATATTTCCTGTACCAAAATCCACAAGGATGTTTAAATTAAACCATACAGAAAGATGCTTGAAGAAAGAAAGAAAAAACAAAAAAGAAACCCCAAAAAACCAAAACCACAACTACTTGAAGACATGTGAAAACAGGAAAGCACTGAACAAAACCAAAGATACAAATGAAGAAAGGAAATACCTTCACTTTGGGATAGGAGCTCTATTAAAATATTAGGAAAGCAAATCAGTGAGTAGTAAGATAACCACACTGAATATTTGGATCCAGAAAATAAATGTGGGTATGTCACAATGACTGGTCTCTATAGATTTTCACATAAGTACCCTATTTTGTAATGAGTCAAAAGTTACAAAAATCTCCACTGCTCTTAGCAGTTTTAGAGAAGAAGCCACCATAGAATAGAATTTCTAAAACTATAGAAGTTTTGTCAATATTAAAACGAAAAAATTTCAAATCTTAGGATAATATTCGAAGCCAGCCAAATTGCAGCAATTATGACTCATCAAATTCTGACCTAACACAGCACGAGACAAGAGAAAATGACACCTAACCACTTTCAAAGATCTTTTTTACCAGAGCCAGATTTCAGTCACTAGTTCTCATAATACCTTCAGCTGTCACCTTTTACTGGAGTATGAGCCAGGGTCACCACTGTCCTGGAGATGAGATAGTAATACACAGGATAAGAAGGAGAGGAAAAACAAAATAAAAAGAAGATTCATGACAGAATTTGGAATCTTTGCAGCGTTTAATACACCTCCTTAGAGATCGTAATTGCACATCAATCTTCTTCAGCAGGAGAGTGAGAGGTGAACGTGCAATTCTTCAGCTTGGCACAGAGGGCAAACTGGAGTTAGAAGAAAAGGAGAAAAGAAGGGCATGCTCACTCAAAACTGGATTTTCTCTCCTCTTACCATGAGAAGACAAGAAGCTTTTCCTTAGTGCTTGCCAATACAGGAAAATTACTTTGGAACAAATAAGAATATGGGTAACAGCATTCTGTCTGTAATTCCCTTATTCTATACCTAGAGTTCTTTTGGCAGATAGGCTTAATCCACTTCTAACCCACACAAAGGCGTGTTCAGTGCAGGGTGCCCACGCAAGGAATTATTAGTGAATAAGTATGCTAAAGTAAGATGATGTAACCACAAAGTTCTTCATCAACCTTCATTGCCAATGTCACCCTTGAGACACTCCTGCCACCAAGGCAGGAAAAAGAATTAGGTGAGAATCATTGCTCTTCATTCCTCTGTATGAAAGACAGGCAAGAATTAACCTCTGTTGGTATCAGAGCAGGCCACATCTATGCCATCTAGATATATTCAGACTGGCATATGCAAGACAAAACAAGAACAGAGTAATGTCCAGTCTGTGCTATGATGAGCTGGGCACAATCCTCTTTAATGGCTTTAAGCTGTAATGTGTATGATCTATATGGCCCTAGACAGAGCTTTGATATTTCTTACTGTGTGTCTTGGTTTTGGCTGGGACAGAATTAATTTTCTTCCTAGTATCTGATTTAGTCCTGTGTTTTGGATTTAGTATAAGAATAATAACACATGGATAGTTTTACTATTTATATTAAGTCAAGGACTTTTCAGCTTCTCCTGCCTTGCCAGGGAAAGGGCTGGAGAGGCAGAAGAAGTTAAGAAGGGACACAGCCAGAATAGCTGACTCCAAAATGGTATTGCACAGCATATGGTGTCATGCTGGTCATATAAACCAGGGGAAAGCTGGTCAGGGGCCATTGCTCAAGAGCTAGGCATTTTTTTGGCGAGTGGTTAGCATTGTGCATCACTCGCTTTGTGTATTCTAATGCTTAAATTATCAAAATAATAATTATTAGCTTTGTGTCCCATTTAATTCTCTTTGCCTTGACCCGTAAGTTCTCACTTTTTACTCTTTCACTCTCTCCCCCATCCCAGTGGCAGGGCCAGGGAGCGGGTAAGCAGCTGAGTGGTGCTCAGCTGCCATCTGGGGTTAACCCATGACACTGTATGAACAACTTATTTATGTAACAATAACAGGAAAAAAATTTGTTACAGTCCAGACTTATCAGATCCAGATTGGAGATTTATGTAATCAACAGACATTCGATCAGTAACTATGACCTTGTCTGTATTTTATCCCATAAATTCAAAATTAGTAAAACCACTGGAGTTGAGATGACTATTTCAAACTCCAATTCTCAAACTCTCCTGTTCTTCAAGTTCATGTTCCTAAAGGTACGCCAACTAAGTAATGCCCTGTTATATGACTCCCATTCATACCAGCAACATTTTGCTCTATGGGCAGCTTAGAGGCAAGCAGAAAATAAAAAAAAAAAAAAAAAAAAGACACTGAAAAGCATTCCCAGTTTCTAAGGCAGAAGAGTCATACTTTAAACTACATTCCTTAAAGCACTGTAGACTTACGTCCCTCTTAAGGTTTGGGAATACCTAAAATTTCTCCACAGACTTAAATGAACATTGTCACGATTAAAATTATGGACTGTCCCCAGATGAGCATGCAGTGACACACCTTCAGACCTTTTTAAGCCATCTTCCCCTAGTTTATTCATGAGACTAGCAGAATACATTAGAAAAATGTAGGTTAGATTTCCCTATTATTTTAATTTAAGATATGCATGAAGTGAGAGATGAGCGGTATCAACCCATTGCACTTTCTCTTTATGTTCTGTTATTTCTCGCTCTTATATCTAACGTTTGGATAGTAAAGAATGGAGAAGTCTCTCCTGCTTCTAAAAATAATGATATTTGAATTCTCTTTTTCTATAAATAAAAAAGGTATTGCAGAATCTATGCTTTCTTGAGGTGAGGAATAGGCCACATTAATTTTTAAAACCAAACCCACATTGTGAATCTAAGCAGCACATTTTACATTTCAGGTCTGGCATCTCAACCCTAATGTTAAACTTGCACGAGCAAAAGATGAAAAGGGAAAGCATGCTTGTCTGCCCTGGAACTCTGCTGCCCTTAGGCATGAGCCAGAAATTATCCCAGAGGCAGAATGCAAATGAAATGTCTCGTCAGCGCACAGGCCTTAATGCATTTTACCTTAAACATTTACATTAACAGATGGTCCCCTGCAGTCCCATAAACTCACTTCTGAGTTCATTTCCATCTCACTCCAGGCCCATTTGTCACTGCTTGGACAGAAGAATGTTGCAAGGGGGTTGAGCCAGAACAGAGGAATGGGACAAACTGTATGAAATTATTGGTGTCACCTACATATAAGCATTTGACCTCAGTTAAAAAGGGAGAAAAAATTGCATGTAAGAGGAAAATGAACTAATATGGTTATGATCAGATGACCTAGAACTACCAAGATAAAAAAAAGACCAACCTCCCCCAAAAAACCCCATAAAACTACAAACAACAACCAGTAAAACAACAAAAAACCCAAAACAAACAAAAACAACAAAAAACCCAAAACAAACAAAAAAAAACAACAACAACAAAAAAAGCAAAAACAAAACAAAAACCAACAGAAACCAAAAATAAATCTCCCTCAAAAAAACCAAAAACCACCACCATCAAAAAGCAAACAAGAAAACCACACTGCACCATTTGGTTAGGAGGCAAATGCAACTTTTTAAAGTGAAGATGTAGCAGTGTACAGTGACAGTGGACTAGGTTGGCTCATGCATTTGAGGAAAAGTGACTGATATGAGAAATGGCATATGACAGCCAGACTGCTCAGCCCTCACTTGTGGGAGTAAAATTCTCAGATCAGTCCAGTGCTCTTGTACAAGACTTCAGCTTTTGCTGAGCCTCTAAATTCTCAGTTCCGTCTCAGAAAGTGACATTGGTTTAACCAGGGGAAGAATAGAATTAAGCCCTGCCATGGTAGCTTGAAAGATACCAGCTCTTGAGCCACATCTCATCTGTGGCTTGGGTTTGTTATAGCAAGGAAATAAATTTTGATTTGTTTGTGTTATTTTTATCTTGGCCAAAAGACAAAAAGAAATTGTTAGAACAGAGATACCTGGCAAAACAAAACTCTCAAGTGCAAGAAGAAAAACCACAAATCTGTCTAGTTAAACTCCATAAGGGATAAGAACACAAATGGATAAAAACTGATGACAAGGTGATACTTCTTTATTCAGGATCTGAAGAATACGAGCAACAGAGTTTGATCTATCTTCTCACAGGAGTCTTGCACAGATGCCACAGGTGCTCAGACTGTCCCAGATGTATAATACACTGAGTTATCTCAGAACATTTCTCTGAAGCACAAAAATATCAACTCTATTTTTCAAAATGAACAACATCAGAGATAAAGAAAATTGTCATTTCACAAAGAATATCCATAGTCAAAAAGAAAAATTATCAGAATCACTCAAATCTCCAGTTAATGTCATAATCATTCAACTCTGCCCAGACCATGCAACTGCTCTTTCTCCCTGTGCAAGTAGGAAACAGGTACTGGGATGAACTAAGCAGTATGGCCCAAGCTGCTTTGCTGTGATGATAAGAAAAAGCACTGCCAATCCATTGTTTTCATCTGAGAAAGGATGCTTTTGTTTATTAAATGAAAAGCTTACTTTACTTCTCCAAATTGCTTCAGGGGCTAGAATATGCTACATCTCACATTGCTTCCAGGGATTATATACTTTAAATTTGAATACAAGACTTAGATTTGAGAATGAATGACAGTGCCCTAGAGTTAAGATCAATCTTCATAAGAAAATCCCATTGTGTCAGATAACTAAAATATATTGTCCTCTTTAAATCAGAGGAAGCTTGCCTACTCCTACAGTCTATATCGAGTCTTTCAGCCTGAGTCAAAATGTGAGACAATTGTGAGAAGTACTGTTTTCCATTCACAAGCAATTTTCACACAGGTTCTTTAGTGACAGTTCACTATTGCCCAATGACTTCACGGGTCTTGCACCAGAGCATCCAGGCACTTTGAAAAAGGATTTTCCTGAGCAAAATTTAATAACATATTCATAAAGATGTGATATTTTTCTTTAAAATCTCACACTTCAGATGGCATTCAGGAATTTGTCATGCTCCCTCTATTTCAGATGCTAGTTAGAAGCCAAGCTTCATAAAACACAGAAACAGAAAAACTCCTTTCTTCAAAGGTCCCATTTATGACAGTCACACATTCTTTTCTTTAGAGTTGAACAGCACCTGCCTTGAAGGAAACATCTACCCCTAAAATGAGTCAGGAATATTCATGATAACCTACAATTTCTAATTTCTCCATTATGTGCCCAGCTGAAAACCCTGCTGGTACATGGCAGTGAAAGCAAGACACAGCAGAATGGGAACAGGAGAGCTGCTGGGCACCATGCTCAAGCAAACGCCTCCCTCTCCCTCCTTGTAAACTTAGGCCACTTCCAAGTGTAATTAAGGGACTGTGTCAGGAGAGGAAAAACAGCCTTGTAAAGATGGCCACCTATATAAGTGCCACCTATATCTTTAATATCATTCTGAACTAGTTAGAAATATGAGTTCAGAAGTATGGCCGTGACCTGAATTTTAAGCATTTTCAAGTTCAAGTAATCAATTAATAATTAGAGTTCTTTGTCAGAAATCTCTCTCATTTATGCCATGTCTGGGGCTGAAATACTTTTTATTTCACCTTTTGGCCTGTACATAATGAAGAAACAAGAAAAGTAGCAGTGAAACTGGTTCATCAAAGAAGTGATAACAAAACAAGTCTGAGTGACAACAAGAGGGACAACAGTACCATTTTGGAAGTCAGTGGCAAAAAATTACACTGCAACAATATTCTTCTCCAGCAGTTAAAATGCAAGTCTGACTGTTGCTGTATTCCTTCTTCATTAAACTCGGTGAATACCTGAGCGGCTTGCAGTGAGAAGGAATTTTAGACACCACCTTATCCTAAGGGCAGCATTCAGAACTTCTCTAATCTCAAGACCAGCATGGTCACTGTGAAATTCATCCAGTCTGCTTGCAGAAACAGCTTCTGCTTTTACATCAGGTTCCCCCTTTCCTCCTTGCACTCTCAAACCAGCTGGGGAAAGAACATGCCCTCAAGGCTGCAATATTCACTAATTTATATTTGTTATTATATTACATTTTGGCCTTCTGCTTTAAAAAATCTGAACAGAGCCTACAAGTTTTTGCAAACTACATTTCTTAAATAGACACACTGATCATCTTCAAGCAGCCAGAGCTTTCCAATAATTACCTCCTAGGATACCACAGGTATCAGCTCATCCACTTATTGTGGCCTGCACTGGAGGACTTTTACAGATATCACAGTTCGTGCTGCAGTGCCCAGGGTAATGGCAACCAGACATGTATAGGGTATTTGTACACCTATAGAAAACACCCACGTAACACTGCTTAAAGAGCTGCAGTTGTGTACATCCTGAATGAACACAGATGACTTCAACAGGAGCAGCAATCCTCATAGCTCATCTTGAGAGAAAGGGCTTTGTATCAGTGAACAGGTAAGCTGTCTCCATTAGCAATTGCTGGATTTTGGTGACCACAGCACATTTCCCATAGAATCATTCCCTGAGCCATCCCCATGTGATACTACCACAAGGAATTCAAGTCCTAGAACAACACAAATGTTTGAGTACAGGTCTAATACTTGCACAACATTTGTGCATACCTTGCTCTCATTTTTATGTCACTTTGACTCAACTGTAAAGGAAAGAAATCCCCACTAGGTGCTACTGGATGAGATCATGAAAGCAAGTATCTCCTTTCCACCGAGGCAAATTTTTACTTAATAATCTTTCCTGTTCTTTCAGTGAGTGGCGATTTAAGCAATGCTACATTTACAGCACTGATTCTGAGAAGGGAGGGGGAGAGTGCCCAGTGAGATACGACTGCAAGTGATGGGTCTCAAGGGAGCTAAAACACAGATGTCATAAAAACCCATTTCAGAAATTGTACACAAAGGCACAGCTGTGCAGTGGGAAGCAAAACAGGTGGCACCGGCATCAGGGGTTGGCAGAGCACGGAAATAAACACACTGCCTCATGCTAAAGTACAACATTGCCACAAGATACCTTCAAAAGGGACCCTTTTAAAAAGGCCTATTAAAGAAGACCTCTTTCTCCACTGCCTCTGGAGAAGTTGCTGAGGTTAAGCAGCCCTCTTCAAACAAAGCACCCCCAGGGCACAGAGTGCATTTGTCCTCGATCTGTGAATTTACACAAACTACCAAAGACTTGTGAAGTCAGCTGGAGTTTAGAGCCCCTCAGCAATATACTAAATCAGTTCCACACTCACCCCAGAGTCCTCTACTTAGAAGCAGCTGTTATTCTTCTGTTTTTGTTCAGCTTTGCACCCCGAGGTTGAACAGGCCAGTTATCCCCCTCACTCAGTGTCAGGTCAAGAGACAGCAACTGAAGCCACACAGGACTCAGGAGTCATCTCATTGCCACTTGCGGTCTGCCCACAAGATCAGGCTGCTTCATTTCCCTCTAATCTGCTATTTTATAGACAAATTCTCTCTGTAAAATGGATTTTGAAGAGTTGACCAACTCTCTCCTCAGTGGTTAGACCAGATTTAAGGGCAGTGTGATCCTAGCAGGATCTGAGGATGCACAATTTATTGCTGTAAATCAATTGCCTTGATCCAGGTTTTGAAGGCTGGAGCAACTCCATCTGAGGCAGTGCGGAGCTCACACAGTTCACTGATATCTGACACCTTGCAACATTTTAAAAGTATGTTCTGAAAAGGAATACCAATAAAAATGATAGTGTAGCACTCCCTTTTTATTCTGTGAAGCCAGATCAAATTTTCTGAACAGACACTCAAAAACCTGGCGTACCTATCCCCACCACTGTCTCTTATGTCCCCATCCACAACACACACCCTGTTTTAGGACCGTGCTGGCACTATAGGTGCAATCATGATAAACACACTGGGGACCCACTTTGTCCCTTGTTTTCCAAAGGTTCTAAACCTAATCTTTTTGAGAAGGACATAAGTATCACTCAAATAGCTAGATTCGAACAAGGTTTGTGTCATCTGTGCTTTTTTTCACAAGTGAATGTTCATTTTAACTACAAAAATATTTTTTTAAAAAGAGCAATAGCATATATTTATGTCTTACTGTTTATCTGTAGAAAGAAGGTATTTGTATGCTTAGCTGCTTCTCAAAATCACTGAAGAAGATGTCAAGTTGATCATAATTGAGACACCAGTAAAATGCAAAGTTAAGAACATTAAAGCAGCTTGTTAAAAATGGAAAGTGTATGGAATTACTTTTGATATCAGGCATTTCCAACCCTTCAGTCTTTCCTCTGAAACTTGTTAGAATTTGTATTGTTTGAAGGAATGTGCCAGGATTTATTATGACTAGAAAATTGCTCAGTGCTATTACTCTACCAAATATTTATATATTTTGATGAAGAGGATCTTCCACAATGTTTCCAAGGACTCTGAGGTATCCTAGGCACTAAAGTTCAAGACACAACAGTTACAGAGAAAATAACAATATATCTGGCTGAAAAAAATGACATTTAAAAGAGAGTTTAGGATAATTGTAGAGATCACTTCAGAAGCAGCTTTAAAAACCAAAAAAGCCTCTCCTGTCCCATGGGTCAACTCCAGTGACAGAGTGTCCAGCTGGAACCTGGCTTGCCTGGCTGCTGAAACTCTTGCCAGCCCAGCTTGACTGTAATCCCTCCTCTGACCCCCACACAGATGCTGCAAGGTTTTGCTGGTTCTCAGGCATCAGGCATGTGAAACAACGAAAGAATTTTTTTTAATTACTAATAATTGACTCTACTGAAATTTTCCTTTAACAGTTTAAGCATGGAAAATACAAAATCGAGCTTGATGCCGCTCAGACCATGAAAAGACCAAAAAGGCTGGTAGCATGGGTTTAGGACAGTACCAAAGTATTAAGCCCAGCTTTTCAACAGAATCTTTGAAATACTGGAAAAAGATATTCAAGCATTTTGGGACAAATCTAATGATTTAATTTTATTTATCTAGAAAGATAATTATGGGTACACAAAAATCATTGAGCACACAAATGCCTTTAGCATCAATGGGAAGCCAAATTCCTCATTGTGACTGCAGGGGTAAGAAGACAAATGAATCAAGCTTCTTACCTCAGATCATAAATTCAAATTCCTCACATGTGAAAACCCTGTCCCCGCATTTTCAGGAGAAAGTATGGATAAATAAATAACACTCAGTAGTAGCTAATTCTTCTCAGCCTACTGTGATTTTGGCTTAGCCCTGCTACAAATGGTTTTCCCTCATTTAGCTAAGTGTGGCTGCAACCCCATCTGCATCCAAAGCTGTCTGGTTCTGCTGATAACAACTCAAAGCACTGCATCTTACTGCATCCATCAGATTGAGCCCTGGCTATTGGTTAATCCTTAGCAAGAACTTCTACAGCCCTGTTTGGCCATAGGCAAATAATATCAGATTTTCCAATTCCTTTCTCTTTTCTTTTTTTCCATTCTTCTTTTTTTCCTTTTTTTTTTCCCTTTCTGTAATAATTAATTAAATAAATAAATATCTGGTGGGCCAAAAGCCCTCCCCACAACCTCCCTTTTGAGTAACATGCCAGAGCACCAAAATGGCTCTTTGTAAATCTAATTGAAACAAAAGCTATTGACCCGGACACATTTGCAAGTAAATCTGGTTGGACCTCAATCAGAGAGCATGTGTTTGACAGCAAATTATGCTTAAATGTTGCAGCAAGAAGAATGGGAGCCATGCTCTGGCAGATAAAGAGACAAAGGGAGGACTTAATTAAAGGACTGAAACACACACCAGCAAGTCTAGCAAATGAGGTTCAGAGTAGAAAAGGAGAAGTGCAGGGCTGCCTCTTATTACAGGAACCTAGCACTAAGGGGATTTGTTGCCCTCCAAGAATGCTTGGGCACAGAAAATGATCCTACGCTGCTGTGAAAAGGGCAACAACCAGACACAGGGGCTAAGGGGAAAGTTAACTACGTGGCAGGAGACCTGAAAATGTCACCTCGCCTTTTGATTAGGAATTTTTCAGTCTAAAGCTGAAGAAAGCACGGTTTCCAACTGCTGCTCCAAGAAATTCTCTTCAGAAAGGCGACAACAATGCTACAAGTCAGTGTAATGCAGCTACCAGCCCTGTTCTCACCCAGATAATAATCTGCCATATATTACTGAAACAAATACAAATTCCAGCAGAAGCAACTGCAGTAGACAGCTGAATCCCCTGTACTATAACCTCACACAGCACAAGAAACCAGGAGATCCTGAGGGGGAAGGTAAAATGCCTCCTCACGCAAGGAGAACCACAACATGTAACAATCATTGCTTGCTACAATTCAACAGAAAAAAAAAACTTTACGTCCTGGAACAACCTGGAGGCCAGAAAAACATTTGATCGTTCTTAGGGGAAAAAACATCCAAACCAACAAAAAAAACCCACAGAAAAACATCTTCATTCCCACCACAAAGGGGCTAAGACAGCTCCTCATTTTTATTTAACTATGCTCATTTGGGTGTGACATTTATCAAAATATTTATGCCAATATTAACCCTAGTTTAAACACAATTCTGTATGTTGGCAAAGTAGCCATGGAAAAGACCAGGATCTCTGACCCTCTTCTAAAACCACTGTGCTCTGCATTTGAAGTCTTCTTCATGCCTTTTCCTCTTTATCCACTTTATATCATAGTGAAACTTCATTGTGCACAATAAATAGATTAACTAGAGGTGGAAAATAGTTTCCAACACTTTTCAGAGCGCTCTTGAGACTAAGAAAATAACATCCCCCCTCAAGTTTTAAATACACTTCATGAATGGAAAACCAAATCTCATAGGCTAGCAATGTCCCAAGGAACTTCACAGACATAAATCGTCCTAGAAATCTGTGTATTCTCTGCCACTGTCAGCTGGGTTCCCACTGAACAAGGCAGGCGGTCTCACAGATCAGTGGGCAAGTTGTGCCTCTGATGTGTTTGACTGCACATTCATAAACACAACAAGCTATGCCAGCAGCAATAGCAAGGCAGCATGGTGGGGGATTCAATACAGTTCACAAGCTGCAGTGCACAACATTCATCAGTGCAAACAAACTCAGTCCACAGCTCTCCAAGCTGGCTTTCACAGCAGGGACAGAGAGCTGCTAGTGCTGCCCTGGGTCCTGCTTTTGCTCACTCCTCAAACCCTGAATCCCCAAAGCAGGTACTATTCTTCTGTCACTGTTACTTACTGGAACTTGTGGCTTCAGCCTAACAAACCGACCACTCAGGACACTTTTAGAAGCATCTCAGAGACATGCCCCACCTCTATCTCAGGGGATTTGAGAGCCAAGCCTTTCTCTGAAAAGGGATGATGACACGAGCTACATCAAATGCCTCAGACAATTAAATATCAGATGCAAGTAAGTATCCTGGTATCTGAACCCAGCAAAGATCATTGTCTATCAGGCCATGATCTCTATCCACATACCATCTCCTCCTAGCATATCAGTGCACATAAAGATATGTGATTTTAAAAATAAAGTAATAGAAAAAATTTACTGGGATTCTTCAATACCAAGCAATTTCTAAAAATGCATATTTAGAAACATTTCTCCCTCCTCTCACTGAAATTCTATTACTGAGATGAAATTGGAGTATTTAATAGCACATTCAATTGTGAGAGAGCAAGGAAAGGATTCTGTATTCGAATTTTAAAATAGAAACTCAGGAAAGTAAAATCTTATTATATAACCTGTAGTTTGGAAGGATAAAAGACTGCTCTGGCCAAGAAATCTCCAAGAATTTGATCCATCCCTGGAGATGAGGCTCTTATAAAGAATTACACCACCAGTCCCTTGGCTTCGTGCTAGGTCAGAGCTGATGGGAAGCAGACTGCTAACTTCTGCATTGCTCCAGCTCTTGGACTCTCCAGACATCAGCAAAGATGAGAATCCAATGGATGGCAGCTGGGGACTCTGAGCTATGAAGGGAAAGAAAGCAAAAAGAAAAGAAAAAAGGAATCGAAAAGAGAAAACTACGTTGGGTACCTTGACAGACATTGACGAGAATAGAAACAATAAAAAAGCCCCTGCTGTGAAAAACTCGTCAAGTAGGGGATGATGCACACCATGCAGACCTCATGCAGTGTCCTCCCTCAAAGATGTCACACTCCTCATCAGCTTTGCTACTGTAATATTCCTCCAGGAGAGGAGAGCTTAGCTGACACCCTGCCAGTCGTCCCAATGACTGCTGACAGCCTCAGGGAACATAAGGATGGGAAACTGATGCCTGCATTTAAAGGCTGCTGTCAAACCCAGATAATAACCCTGCTGCCAGGCAGCATTGCCTAAGCATGTGTAAATACCTACAGGATCCATACGTACACACACACATTTACATATCCTCGGCTGTATCCACAGTGATGAGAGGGAGACAGAGTTGAGTCTGCACGATTCAAGCAAGCCTGGGGTGGTGTTGTGAGGCACAATGTGAGCTTATCCACATGACAGCTGCACTAATTCCTTTGATCTGCAGTGACTGGGTTGCCTCATTGCTATGTTATATAATAATATAAATTAAGATCAGCTACAGTAAACAATAATATAGCATGAAATACAGTCAGTGTTTGTTCAGTGGACATTACCAGGACAGACCCAGAAATAGCACATCACCTGGAGAGAGAAAATACTGCTCTGAGGTTTTGACATGAAATTACTGAGCAGAATGTACTGGATGCTCCTTGCCCCTCATCCTCAGAGTCTGATCATCTTGTCTCAGTTTTGGACACGCTGCAGCAAACTCTGAGCCTGTGCCATTCTCCCCTCATCTCAAAGCCGTAAGCTACCAGTAGCCCTTGGAGATTTGACTCCAGTCAAACTGCAGGATCAGTCTCCCACCTGAGTGAACCCAAATGGGCACTTGACTACCTGCCACACCTTGCCTGCAAGCAAGTCCTAAGGATGTAGCAAAAATATTATACTGTATTGCAGGGCCTATTTTACTAATAGCAGTAAGAAAACTCAACGGAAAATGCAATATGACATTAAAGTAGTTCATGTTCTATACATGTAACACTTTTAAAGTTTGTAGGAGTGGATGTAACTGATTTTAATGCCTGGCAATATCACTTTCCTGAACATGCTTCTTTAACTCATATCAGTGGCAAAGATGAGGGCTGGTAACAAACTTTGAGAGGTGCAGTTATTTGGCACTGCAATATTAAAAATATTCCTAAATTTTTAATTTCATTCCATCTTCTTTTTTTTATTGAAGAAATAGAAAAAGGATAAAAGACCTAAAACCTTCACAATCCAATTCAAACGTTAATTTTTTATACAGGAATCCACAGGATTTCATGTGTTTTGTTACTGTCCAGGGTACTGTGAAACGGACAACCAAATTACCAATTTATGGGTTACCCAGCCTTAATTCACCTAAGCAGCAATGTATTTAATAGAGTACAGATCTAATTAAATATTCGTAACTTGGGGTGTAATTTGGTCAGATAGTGGTTTACCAAATATGAAAATCTGCCCACCTCTCCAGCAAAATATAAAGCAATACTTAAGTTTAAAAAAGATTACAACAGTCAACATCATTGGATGAAGGCTTTTCCTCCTAGTCTCTTTATTGCACCATCTGGGTTACCCAGGACTCAAAACCTCCAAGAATGGTAGACTTTATCCCATTCCCAAAAAAATCAGACCATGAGTCACTGAGGCCCTATGACTGCAAATCATAGGCAGGGAGCTCTGATTCAGTCCAGAGTCCAGGAAATCAACAAGAAAAGAAACTAGAACCATCACTAAAAGTTAGGTGTTTTCAGCATGCCACAGCACTGATTGAAGTGGAAAGTGTTTCTCAAAGAGTATGTGGAACAGTCACCTTTCCCAGCAGTGACTGTGATTTCTCAGATCATGACAAGGAATCAGACCCCTCCTTATTAGGTTGTTTAAGTAAAATGGCATTTGTTTATCAAAAGTCAGTCACATATCAAAGGTAATCCTACTAAAAAGAAGGAAATCAGAAATTTCACATTAAAGTTGCTATGGGCTGAACAATGGATAGGAGGTGCTTGCTGAAGGTGCAATCCCAATGTCCACGGCAGCAAGCAAGATGCTAAAAAGGCCTGGTCCAAATAATGACCCCTGTGGAGTATCACTCATCACTGGTCTCCACTTGGATATGGAACCATTAGCACAACTCTTCGAGTGCTACCATTTAGACAATTCCTTGAGCACAACTCTGAGTGCTACCATTCAGACAATTCCTTATCCACCAAGTGCTCCACCCATCAAGTCCATGTCTGTCCAGTTTAGAAGCAAAGCTGTCACTCGGAACAGTGTCAAATGCTTTGCACTAGTCCATGTAGATTACATTAGTGGCTCTTCCCTTACCCACCAATACTCTGGTATAGCATAAATATTTACCAGAAGAACAGCACATGGGATCTCCCATCCCTTGGTTTCCAGGGCTCCTTAAAAAATGCCTTGTACACCTTTATAAGATGTGTCAGAAATGTAGACAAGCACAAAGCACATTGCAGACACACAGAGGCTAAGTGGCTTTCCAGAATTTTGGTTTCAATGTTTCTATTATTTCTTACAAACCTGCTTTTTCAGAGGAAGCTCTGAATGGCAAAGCAGTTTCTGAATCAAACTGGGGGAAAAGACAGTTACATCAATCCAGGAAAACCTGGAGTAAATGACAAAGCTACAATTTATCAAGTTTAGAGGCTAAGGAAAGGATCAAGAAACTAAAAAACAGAGTCCCCTCACTATTTTTTTTTCAGAGGAATTGCTCAGCATCCCAAAAAGGAATGTGACAATGCAGGCTAAATCATAGCTAGGACTGGAAGTGAAAGACTGCAAAGCAGCTGTAAAGGGACTATTAAACAAACAGAGACTTTGTTGCTTAGCCAGGATACTGATGCTGTCTAAAACATCACAGAGAATAATACAGAGCTCCTTTCTAAGGAAAAGTTTACTGGAACTTCATGGGTGGGGGTTAGCCTCTCCTCCCAAGCAACGAGCAAAAGGACAAGAGAGAATGGCCTCAAGCTGCAGCAGGTTCAGGTTGGAAATCAGGAGGAATATCTTCACAGAAAGGGTATTCAAGCATTGGAATGGTCTGTCCAGAGAGACAGTGGAGCCGTCATCCCTGGAAGTGTCCAGGAATCAACTGGACATGGTGATTAGTTCTATGGTTTAGTTTGCATGGTGATGTTTAATCAAAAGTTGGACTCACTGATCTTGGAGGTCTTTTCCAGCCTTAAAGAGTCTATGATCACCTACAGGTGCACAGGATTCAAAGAAGCCTATCCCTATGGTGCCTTTGACAGCAGGTACTCTTCCCTTCAACTCTTAGGAGACTCATCTTCACTTCCCTCTGCACTTCAAAAATAACAAAAAATATAGACAGGATCACAGCCACTACCAAAAAGCTGATGCCTCTCCACAAAGCATGCTCAGTATCCTTCAGAGCTCGTTCACCAAAGAGCTGACCCTGACCAACCCTGCACAGAGGGGATCTTCGACTGCATGATCTAGCTATGCCACCAGAAAGAGGTATTACTGTCACATCCATTTACCTTTTCTAGCTCCTGGCAGCACTGGTAGGCTGTCAAGAAAAGAAATGAGCTAATGTTCACCAGCAGACCCTTGCCCGCTCCTGCTCTCTGGACATGACAGGCCCTGTCATTTCTCATATGTGAAAAATCGGAGTAATAATGCCTCTCCCCTCCAGGATGATATAATGGTGTCTGCACAAATAGAGAAGAGCAGCAGAAACTCTGGCATTCAGTACCGAGTGCAGTACATAGATATCAAGAAAAACAACAAATATCAGAAGAAAACATTTTTTTTAATGCCATCCTTGATCGAAAGAGGATTTCATAGTTGGGAAATTGGTTCACACTGCTATTGAAGAACAATCCATTGAAGCTGGTTCCTCACTGTTGGTCCTTTCAACAGCACTGCCTGTACAAGTCAGAACTGCCACATTTGGCACTTTCTTTTTTTCTCCACCTGTGAGCCTGGTATAGGGATCTGGTGCTCACACTGCCTGTAATGCAGACCTTTCCCTACTGTTAGAGTTGCACAGGCTACAGGCAAAGGCTGCTACTGCCACTCAGTGCTAACACTGACGGTGGTCATTGCAACCTGCTGAGGAAAGGAGAAAGCAATGTGGATGGCTGAGACCACAGAGGTCAACTCTTCCTTCCCTCTTGTCAATAGGGCTTTCCATGTGAAAAGCCATTACCAAATTACCCTCTTATCATTCAAATTCTCTCAGAGACCCTTATCCACATGAACATATAAGAAGGATTCAGACATTGGGCAGCACAAGCTCTATCTCCACCCAGAGGCCAAAGCTGCTGAGAACCTCTCTTCCAACTTGTGTGCCCCTTATCCATCAGGCATCTCTCACATTGACCAGGTAAGAGTATTGATGAATACCATCTCTTTCCAAGTTCATCAACAGTATCACACAAATAATATTAATGGTATTGAGCAATAGTAAAGAGAAGCCCATCAGCAGCTGCCTTAAGAAGTTGCAAAGAGTGTTTAGACAAAATTATCTTAAGTGCTCATGGACTACTTCTTGTCACTGCTGGTTACAGAGAATCTTGTTCTTTGATGATTCACTTTTTACACTCCAGTGCACAAGCCATTTCAAACAAACCCCAAAAGAGGTACTGTGATGTACTGAATAAATTGTGCAAAATCTCTGAATGGCTCTGACATGTGCAAGAAAACAATTGCACTAAAGGAGCTTCAGCTGCCCCAGAAAGGTGTAAATGTATGTATGTGTATTCATACTTGCAGGAAAAAAATACAAGTTTAAACACTAGGCACACCAGTTTAAGAAAAAATATGATGTAGTAAGTCTGTTGCATAACTCACAGCAAACAAGGGTAGTTTATCAAAAGAGAATTCTATTCCTGTCTTGATCCGGAATTCACACCAGAGGATTAAAAACCCCAAACCCTAATAAAACCTTTGGCTGACTGAGCATGAAGGAAATCTTTTCTCACCATGTACCAAAACATGCAAAGACAAGGCATGCAAAAATTTACCTGTGCTGTCACCTCTTCCTCTGCTATACATTATACACAAATTATTGCCCTTGAAGGTGCAATTTAATTCTGCTAATTCTGCTAGAATTAGCACAGTTGCTATTACAGCAAGGCCAATTTTCCCTGCAAGAATTCATAAAACTTGCCGTCCAGAAGTTTATATGGGTTCTTAAACTGGAAACTGCACTTAGACACAGAGAAAAAAGGAGATGAACAGCTTAAATAAATAGGAAAAAAGTTAGGAGGACGGAAGGATTGGGGAACAGACAGTGGTCAGCAGACAGACATCAGCAAAAAAGAGGAAGAGAGACAGAAAAAAAGGAAGGAGAGAGGCCAAAGAAAGAACAAAAGTGCATTTTTATTACAATACTACTAGCCCTCTGATTGCTCTAATTACACCTAAAGGAAAACAAAACTTGCCTGCTAGTAGCAAGTTAATGAATAATTAACTTGAAAGGAAGGAAGGCAGCAAAGCTGGAAAAAGCCCAAACAATCTTAGGCTATGGGCAGGTTCTCTGTAAAGCAGGAAAACATTTAGTTCCTGGTGTATGGTGGTATTTTTTTCTATTTTTCTCCCTTCCAGTATGTCAGCTGAGCTTCTTTTCTTCTCCTCCTCCCCCACCATTCTTGGCCTGTGGTAAGCTACCTCATTTTATGACGCTTATACTTCTTACTGTGACTTACCACTTTAAGTGTAAGCTGTCTGATTCTACAGCCTCTTTGAGTGAGAGTATCTCCTAGGAAAATCCAAGAGTGCACACAGAAAGTGGATGCCTTTTTTTTTTGTGGGAGTTTTTTTGGTTGGTTGGTTGGTTTTTGTTTTTATGCAGTTTTTTGATGGGTTTGGGGGGTTTTTTGTGTTTATTTTTTTGAAAGAACAATGGCTCAATAGTAGTAGTCCCTAAGGCATACAGTAAAATCTGAGGCTTCAGTAGCCACTAAAAACATACTTAGACTCTTTAAATGTAATGATGCCTCCTCTTACAGCTCGTTCAAACAAAGAGTTTGGGCCCCAATGTCTTAACCCACCTCCTATCTTCTTAATGATTTTTACAAGCAGATACCATAACAAATTGAAGCAAAATGATGGTGTACTTTTAGTTTTGTGTAGCGGTGGTTCAAGCTCAGAGAATGACATATCCCCTGAAGAATTTCTGGGGGCCTAGAAAGTGAGGCCCCTCGGAAGGTAGAGTTAAGTTTGGCCTTGGAAATGGAGTCGAACCCCCCTCCGCCTGCCCCCCAGTTAACAATAGTATCTTGTGTCTCACTCTTTCCTCCCTTCCTCCTTCCTGACTGCATCCTGACCTTCGACCCTTCTCCGTGTCCTCCCCTATACCGTTATGAGATAAGTTGTAACCCTCAGAATAAAAGTCTGAATGTTGGGCTATTCCAGGTCTTTTGCCACTGAGCCCAAGCAGAGCGGACCCTCGTGTCTTGTGTCTGATTTGGGGCTCCAGGCAAAGGAACACTCTCTCTCTCAGCACCTCTCTGGTTTTTAGGACAGCGGCCACCATCCCCGGCAAGCCCGGCTCGCGGCGAGGGGAAAAGAAGTCCCTAGCTGAAGCTGACTTAACAAAGAGGAAGCTCTCAGAACAAGCCGCCGAGCCGCCGGCCGTCCCTGTGGTCAGCTGTCCGGCCCACGCCACCAGCCACAGTTTTGTCCCTAAACTCTCCTTTAATTTTGAAAGAGTAACCCTCAGGAGTTTTTCCTTAGCATATAAAGTGAAACTGAATTGTAAGGCTTTGGAATTTATTGTAAAAATACAAACCCACCTAACTAACCAATCACATAGGAAAGCATAGAAAATGGTCTCTGGAATTAAAAGAAACAAATTAACCAATGGTGATCAAATAAATATCTTAGACAAAGCTTTTATGTTCAATATAAACAAAAATGAAACATTTCTTGAAATATTAGTAGAATGTTATAAAGGAACTAGAGGGGATAAGGGGTGGGCAAACGTTATTAATTACTAAAGTGAGAACCTCAGATGATGAAGTATTAATCATCATTTCAACTATTTTGCTGAAACCTCAAAAAAGAATAATCAATTCCAACAGAAAGTTACTAAGAGGACCTAGCAAAAGTTGTATCTTTCCATCCTGAAGCAATGTCTTTGCAGATTCATAGGAATGAAAACATTTGCTTGCAATTAATCAAGGAAACAAAAAAGAAATCTTGACTTTATTTTCTGGCATTCTAGAATAATGCTGCTATCAGTCACCTCATGTCTGCAGTGGGCTAAGTGCTAAATAAAGCTATTTTCAAATTATGGATATTTACCAAAATAAACAAACGTATTTATTACACAGCAGGCAATGAGAAGAAAAAGAACAAGAAGAAGGAAAATAAAGATTTAGAAAGAAAGGTCCCTACATCTATTTATTTATTTAATATCTGGAAGTAAAAGCTTTTTGGAGTGCAGAAATCCAATTGCTACATGCACCATGATGGATTAGCTCTGGTAAGATGAAATAAATAGCCATTCATCTTACTGGTCACATCAGCACTGGGTGTACCATGTACAGAACTGAAATGAGAAGTCTACAGACAGCCCTAACCTGGGGACACATGCAGTACGAACATTTGCAAAACAGCTTTGGAACCAGAGCTAACTCTGAATGCCCTTTTGGAGTCTCAAACCAGTCATATTTGAATCAGCCATTCTGTAATTCTCTTCTCTCTCTGTGGATAGTCACGCAGAGAAAAGCATGTACATAGCCATCCATCCTGGAACTACTTGAGGCCTTTCTCTCCACTCAAAGCATCTCAGGAGGAGTGCCCTTTAAAGACCTTTTGTCTACTGTTGTAATACAACTTCCACACTAGCACCATTAAATGCTGTGGCAGCATTTTGTTCTCCTCACTTTTAAAGTCTATTCTAAATATGAAGATTGAAATAAACATCTTGAAACAGCAAGTTAAAGTATCTAAGTCTCCTCTTATATACATTCTATAACGCCTTAGTAGTTTTACTGATCAGAGGTATATTGCCCTAAGGAAAAACAGAATTTCTGCATTTATGGCAAGAGAATTAAGAGAAAAAAAAAAACCTAGTCTTGCTGGAATCTGAACTTATGGGTGCAGGATACTTTCTACTTTAATGCTGAGAGCTCTGAGTTATGATCCTCAGTCCAGTACACCACTTTCATCTTCATTTGGAGAAGAAAAGGCTTAAGAAAGCCCTGATCTTCAACATCTTATTTCAGGGCCTTTGGAAAAATTTTGAGGACACCATCATCACTAGCAATAAAGCAGATGTGCAATAAATAAAGTGATAAAGCAGTTGAATAGAAAGTTAAGAGTATGGATATTGAGCAACTCAGGCATGGTAACACATTTTCTCTCTGGCATAGCCAGAAGTGACTTGCTGTTCACCAAGCCAGATATTCACTCTTAGTGACTCCTGAGACATTCAGCAAACATCCTATTCCTACTTTCTTCCCCAGCAGTTGTAATTAAACACCTTCAGGACAAATCCGGTTTGTTATTTGGTTTCTTCTCTGTTTGTCTGTTTGTTTGTTTTCCAAAGCACCTTGTCCTCTGTCTCACACTGCTTTTTATTGCTTAGGTGAAAGAAACTTAATGACTTTTCAGCAATATAGTAATTACAGTCCTGGTGGAGCCTGTAGAGGCAGGAGGTCACTAACACCTGAGCAAATCTGATTCCAAACAGCATATCTCCATTCACCTGAAACAGATAAAAACTGCAGTTGCCTCAGGGTATTCATTCTGCACTGCCTTGCATGAGTGGAAGCATATGTTTCTCTTCCTCACCAGTGTTTGTTTGTCAGAAATTTCTCTTTTCTAAATCCCCTGGTTTACAGCACCAAGGGTACAGCTACAGTTGTTCCATCCTCCTCTCCTCTGCCCTGTAAGAGGAGGAACAAAAGGAGCTCAGATAATAAGGTTAACGGCTGGGGAAAGACTGAATGACTTCAGAGAGAAAACTGTCCTTCCCCTAAGGCTACAAAAGTGTTACAAAGCCACATTAGGAAGCAGCAAAATAGACCCTCTTTGAGATGCGGGGCAATCAGAGAAAGGAGAGAGCTCTGCCTACAAAGAAAATTGTAAATGAGAAGTAGCTACAGAGAAGGCTCCACACATGTTGTGCATCTGAAAAGAAAGAAATTTGTTTTCTATCTTTCAGCTCCAGACCCTGAAAAAGGTGATGGCATCCTAGAACCACAGGTGCTTCAGTAGTTCTCTACAGGAAGAGGAGCGCCAGTCCACACACACACCATGACTCCGGTCTCCTAACAATAACAAAATCCAACCATCCCAAAGTGATGAAATACTGAATGTTTCCTAATGAACAGTATCCTCATATCCTTCTGTGATCCCTCCTCCTTTGAATACAGACTTTTTAATCAGAGTGGTGAGTAAGATATAGATGATTACTTGTATGTGAACCTCATTTAGGAGAGACAGTTCCGAATAAGCGTGATTAATATTATTTTAACCCACAAACATAAAGTTAGTTGCTCAGAGGGTTTTGGTGTTCATCAGCTTCAGTTCACATATTCACCTAACACTAATTCTATTAGTTCATTTCACCACTGAAAGAGAGTTCCCATTAAATAAACTTCATGAACTGCTCCACAGATGTTTAACAAACTGAACAAGCTCCTCACACACACAATCCGTGTGTGTGTGTACAAAAGGCTCCAGCAGATTAATTTCTAAAATTTACCAGCCTCACTGAGCATGTGCCCAGCTGTTGCATCATTGTTAAATGCTCTAATTACATGAACTTTTGCCCAACTGTAGCTTTGGGCTCCTCCCAGGAGCCAGGATCTGCTGAACAAACATTAGCGAAGCTCCTGGGAAGGAAATAATTAAAAATGCCAAATCATCATAATCCAGACTTTATGAGTTTGTTCTTGGCCTTTCTCTTGGGCTCAGATGTCCTCTTCAAAGGGAAACATCTAAAGAGAATCCAATGGCTGTCCACTCCTTCATGAGACAATAAGCCTGCCATTCACCAAGTAGCTTTTAGTGATTATCCAACATTTTCTGAAACTCATGCAGTTTTGTTGTGCACCATCACATTTCATTGTCTCATTTCAACGCAGAGGTGGATACATTGCCTGAGTGCAGCTCCTAAATTGCTTCAGGCCCTCTTCCAGCAAAAGTGGTGGAGAAATGAGAGCCACTGTCAGCATGGAGAGCACTAGTGTCCAGCAGCTAGGACTGGACAGCACTGGTTAGCATTAAGCCAGCCCTTAATCAGGGTCCTCCCTCTCCCACACTGTAACACCACATCTGTTGTAACACAGGAGCAACGTATTAAGCCATCTTATTGCTACTGAATTGAAAAATTCAGTGTGATGACCAAAGAACTCATAGATTTTGGGACCTAAGGCACACCCAGGAGCAACAGTAAAGACACACAGAGCTGCCTCATTAAAAGGAGGGATGATCTCAGAATTATCAACGTGCCAGACAGCTGCTAGCAAGCACAAATTGAAGCGTGGCTAAATTGTGCCAGCTGTCTCCAAAGCACCTGCTTAGGGTAGGACAGAACTTTCTGATGATGGCAGCTGGGAGTAGAAAGTGTGGCCCAGCAGCCTGACGAGCTAATGCTTTCTGCAGAAATGCCTCCAAGTGTTCAGTCTACTGAACAAATAAACAATAATCCATAAGAGAAATAGAGAAGTCTTCATATCCAAAGGACATGAGGAGGCTACAGTAAGTTCTTGCTGTTTACAGCATTTCTCTGCCAGAAGTTCCATGAAACAATCTGCTCAGAAAAGCTGGTTATGTTCTATCATGTAGCTTTTCTTTAGATTGGATTTCCAACTCATGATTAGTAAAGCCCATTTTTAAGAGGTGAAACACTTATTTAGCACCATATAACCCTTTGAGCTGTCCTCTACTACCTGAAAAATTACAAACTGGCTTTTGGCAAACCAGACAACTTCCATAAAGATCGTGAAATCTGTTCCATCTTCTGTGCTGCCTTTGGTGGGGAAACAAAATCCACATATGTTTTGTTCTGTTTGACTATTTCAGATTTTATTCCTTGAAGCCTCATAAAGACATCTGTAGTGAAGCAAAAAGAAGAGTGCTGTAGCTAGGATTCGGAGCTGCTTATGCTATAAATTTGGTAGCCTCACATTTTTATTTTTTTTTTATTCTAGGCAGGAAACAGGAACAAGGACAACCAGTGGAGAAGTCAATCAAACCTGTACTCTTACAAAATTCCTCTGGACCTGCAATGAATGCAAGGAATTCCCTATTCTCAGTTGGTAACAAGACTCCAAATTCATCCCTAACTACACAGTATTTAGCGTGGCTAATACTTTTAGTAACCCGTTTCTCCAGGTCATGACAGTGTCTTTGAATTGCAGCCCTGAAATTTGGCATACCTACTGATCCCACTATCTAGTGTTACCTGCAAACTTAAAAGAGAGGGATTATTCTAGCCTATCACCTCATTTGTTAGGGAATGCATTAAGCAATATCAGCTCCAACACTGACCCCTTGGGAACACCACTGCCCTGTGCCAAAACACAGGCATTTCATTTCACCTTACTGAAGAAACTGCTCTTCATGTGGAAAATGGGGAGGCCGGAACTAGATAAGGTCCCTTCCAACCCAAGCTAAGAACCACCAGTACTGTGATGAAGAGATGAACTGATTGGCTGACAAGTTGGAACTCCTTCACACCATGGCAGGGTAAGAAACGGCACAGACCAGATCCACTTCCTAAGTTTATTAGTTATCAGACACCAATGTCTATTGTCTCTGGCCACACATTCCTGAACAAAGATTTTTTCAAAGAAGCAATGAGGAAATCTGGACTCTGACATGAGCCATTACTTACAGTGTTAATAAAAAGGCCCTACATTATTTATTCCAAGATCTGCAGCAGAAGTACCACTTTCTCAACCAACATGAATAGATTTTGCTTGAAGTGAACACTTGCCTCCATAATATCCTTATTATTCTCAATACATGCTTTGCATTATTTCTACATTTTTCAAAAGAATATTAAAATGTAGTTGGAAACATCAGCAATCAAGTGTCCCTGTGATATAGATTTGTACTGTTAGTTACAATTGATAAAGTGTGGCCACTTCTAGGGTTGAAAACAATACTTTAATTACAGTATTCACACACAACAAAACGCTGATATTACATTACACTGTCCATCCAATCCAGAGGCTTATTGAAAAACTCTGATATCTGTATTTAAGTAATGCAGTTTATAGACAGACAATAAATCTTCTCACTAACTAATTATGAACAAAAAAGGAAAATAACTAGTTGCAGGATCATCCGGTCAATTACTGCCCTGCCTGTGGATACTTCATAGTGGGAAAAAATGGGAAAATTTCATCAAGCAGAAGTCTTCAAGTTATAGTTCAGAGGTCTGAAATGAATATGCAGTATCTTTAAAAGAAAAGAGCCTATATCTGATCTGACTTGGGACAGTGATAGAACAGACTGCAGGATGGAGTCTCAGAGCCAAGTCTTACTTCAGAATACTCTGTATTAGTATAATGCATGCTGGACCAGCAATTTTGGCAATTTGTGATGCATTTCTTGTACATTTACTGTTCATATATAGCAAGTGTTGTGGCTTAATTTTGTTACATTTCTGCTCTGAGAAAATGTGAAGCAATATAACATGATTGATTGACATTTTGTCTCCATGCCACAACACTGTGCCGGAGCCATGCCACCTGTCACCACTGCTGGCTTCAGGGGACTCAGCCCTTCACTAATATACTGATTATCCATGGCCCACTGGTCAAAGTCCTTTGCATTTTCAGTTCCACTAGGGATAGTCTCCTCTATAACTCTACTGATGGGAAATGACAGATTAGAAGGGAGACCACATGATTTTCAGTCTGAGCTCAAGCAAGTTCTTGCTGGATTGTTCTCAAATCTGCATGCTCCAGACTTTCCTGGCAGTGTCCTACAAGCCATCTTAGTGTTCACACTGCAGGAGATGCCTGCAATTTAAAGCTGCTGAAGAATCAGCTAATCAGAAAAGAATAGTAATCCCCACCCTGTCATTTCTTTACAGGAAGAAGTAAATAGGAAAGCTGTATGAAAGAAAAGGTTGAAGCAACAGATTTGTCTCAAAAGAAAAAGTTGAAAATTATTTTTCAGCTATTAATGGTTTCTAAAACTACGTCCTTGCTTAAAACATTGGATGCAGCAACAAAGAAATATGACTAGAAAAAACAATGTGTCATCTGTACCTTGGTGAAAAAAGAGATGGGCCCATCTTGGGTTTCTGGGCTAATACAATACTGGACTTAGCAAAGTGTCACTTTCTGTTCCCCACCTCAATTTCCTGACCACAATTATGAGTTAGGACAGTTGGGAATTTTACAGCAGCATTAGAAATTTATACACACATAAAAGAAAGCTCCTCAAATTGCAGTTGGAGTAAAACTGTACACAGCTTTAATGCTGGTGCCTGGCAGAGCACTGATTCCACACTCACCTCAAGCCCAAGGACAGCTGTAGCCCACAACTCCCTACAGAAATGTTCTCTCAACATAGAAGGTAGTGACATGAGCTAGCACAGAACAGCTTACTTTCTTTAAAGCCCTGAAGTGATCAAAAGATCTGCTGGGCACCACAGAGCATGTAAAAGGAGTGAGAGCCTGTGGGAGCAGCTGGGTGCCAGCCACTCTGCAGGCACAGCTTGCAGAGCCAGCAGGCTGCCCTTCTGCACAGCCTCCGTTCTCAGCCCCTCTCTGACAGACATCTCACAGCTGGGGGAGAAATGCTTAGACTCACAGGGGACACAATGGCAACACTTAAAACAAGGTATTCTGCTTCAGAAAAATGTAATTAAACAATCCCCATGCCAGCTACTTTTTCTCAAGCTCTGCATCCATTGTACAAATAAAAAAAAAACGAGGAAGAAAAAAACCCCTCACAAATTGTTAACACCATATTAAGTTTTATGTCCATTAAATTTTGCCTGCAGAAAATAAAACAGTTTGTCTGTTTTCTGTCTTTTCATAATGCATTTTTATGCCTCTAGGTGTCTGCCTGTTTAGACTCTAGGGGCTGTAAAAAGTATTCTGTACACCATTACCTGAATAAACACCCTATAAATTACAACCGATATTTATCAGCCTCATGGCAATTCCACTACATTAGAAATAGTACAGGACTGTATTTAGATTGATAAGATATGGGTAAAAGATTAGCATTCAGAGATGTCTAAAAAAATCCATGTCTGCTATTCTAGACGAAATACATACACACGTTACTTTAATTAACTTTCCCTGCATTTGGAATTCTACCAGGGTACCAAGCAAGCTGGATCACTAAATGCAATCATATTTTCAGCCCAGCCAGATATTTCACCAGAACCATTCAAATCAATTTACCCAACAGAGGCATTTGTCCCTGGCCTGTCACTATGGCCTGCATTGAGCCTTCTGCACTTCTTTATCTTCTGGCAGGGCCATCATAAGCAAGCGACACAGAGGGTGATGTATGGAAACTCAAATAAGTTATAAATCCTCCATCTCTTCATCAGCCATCAGCTGAAGTGAATTTACTCCAGTCAGCATTGGCAAAGATTCTCTCTACTCTCAGGAACAAGTCAGCTCTAAGATGACATGTTCTTCAAGGAAAAGATCCTCATTGCTTTTGGGGAAAGTAGGTATTGCAATGGAAGGAACGGCAAAAGGCTGCAACCCTTACAGGTAGTGATATGCCTAAGTATCAGCAAGTTTCTTCCATGTATTCAGATGCTTCTCAAATATTTAGAAACCCAAATTAAGAATCTATCTCATAAAAAAATCCAAGAGTACAGTTATTCCACCAAACTTTGGTTTATGGCACTACCCTTAAAGTAGTAGTAGTATTAATAGTAATATCAAGCCAAAATCCTAAAAAAGTCCAACCTGAAAGAGTGGAAAGTCACCTGCACTTCAGGATAAAGAGAAAAAAACTGAATTATTTTAAAAACTCAGGGGAACAGTGAAAGTTAGTCTCCTTTTTCATAATGGCATCCTGGGGTCTATTACAAGGTCTTTTTGAAAACCCTTGAGAATGTCACAGGTATCCATTTCGCTGTCACATTGCCAAAAACATGGTAATTGAAGAGTTGAGTAGCCATTTACTCACTAATACAAGAATCCTTGACTGACAGGGTACACAGGTAGCCAGATGGTCCAGACCAGTAGTGACATTTTTGCACAAAGCACTTGAAATGCCAGCATCCAAGACTGTAGGTACGCACTGACTCCTTTCCTCCCTACTGTAACTGAAGGCTTCCCCACTGCACTTGTTTATTTGATTAGCAGATATCACACTGCAAAGTTCCCGGGCCTCCACTGCTTCCCTCTTCCTTTTCAGTGGTATGGATACTAGCTCTGGAGCACCACTCTCCATTCAAGGGACCAAGTCTAAGGAGCTTTGTCATGGCAGGCCAGTCCCTGCATGCAAATGGCTATATAACTATAACTTCTGTCACCAGAGAGAAATGCAGAACAGACAATGAGACAGTTTACACCAGTGAAGTCATAGCCCTGGCCTTTCCTTAGCAGAGGATATATGCTGTTCACACATATACACATAAACACAGATTTGATATTATGAGTATCCTGCATCACTTTATTTGTGAATTCTAAGTCACAAATTTTCCAAAAAATCTTTATAAGCTAGTATAAAGAAAATGTTCAAACACTTTCCCAACAAAACCAAAATGAAGACATTTTGTTCAACTGTATATTAAAAGTTACAATAAGGTGAGAGGATCAAGGAGTGGATGAACAATGGATCTATTCTGAAAGGTTTGGTACAAGCTTTCTTACCCTGGCATACTGAGGAAAGCAGAGATATGGATGCTCTCCACCCAGCAGCATTTCTTTTCTTTCAGGCACACAAGACTTTGGAGCAGTTTTGAAAGGGGGGTGGTTCAGTTTTGAGACATAGCCGATCTGTTCCAGTCTGGACACCAAGGCTATAAACTTTACCAACTATTTCCCAGTCATCAGCCTCACAAAAAGAGCTTTCCAGATATTTTCCACATACAATTGCAGTTCAAAGCACAAAACATCAGCTTAAAAAATATAATAAGCATCTCTGATCAGCTAAAGACATTTAAGGCCTAATTTCAGTTTGGAAAAAAGTTTAGGTCGGTGTTCACGACCTAATATCCTTTCTTCTAACAAGTTCAACTACAGGGCTTTCAAACAGAAATCATTCAGCCCACCCTGCCCTGGCATCTGCCCTCCTCCTCTGCACCCACTCTCAGAAGTGCGGGCATGCTCATACTCTCATCCCAGTCATTTCACACCATCATAAAAGCAGCAATCTCTCCTTTCCCATGCACACATCTCATTACCCATCCTTAGTACTCATCTTGAGTAATGCAATTTAGTTCAATGTCACCAAGAGAAAGACATTCCTCTGGGACTGTCATTACCATAAACCACAATCTGCTGCCAGTTTATATGTCCTTATCCACCCCTTGTTTTAACTTTATAAAGCATAACCAAGTGTTTTGCACTCCAGTGTTGTCATTTAGATTCAGAAGTCTTTTTCTCTTCTCCCCAAAATCATGCTTTACACTTTGCTTCCCTATACATTCCTTAATCCTTCAATCCCAGCATCACAGCACAGTTCTGTTGCCCTATCAGTGCCCACATGCTCATCCTAGTTTGATTGCCACTTTACAAAGCTACTTCCCTGGCCTTTTACAAGTCAATTGACCTTTCAAGTTCACATGGAGATCTAGCCAGCAACCTCAGAGGGCCTCGTGCTATTGTCAGGTGAAGCAGGACAATCAAGACAGGCCATCAATGTAATCATAGCTGTCCTGTATGAATAAGCCATCTCAAAGCATGATCCTACAGCAGCTCAACAGCTGAAGAGAGTTGAAGTTGTGCAAGATATTTTAACATCTCTACAGCAGAGATTCTTCTACTACTTGCCTGTGTAGTCATCTGGCACTAGCATAAGTTAAGTCGTCATAACAGATTACAGAAAGAGGCTTTAGCCTTGAAGGGATGAACTCTGGAAATGACCAATATTTATATTTTGCTAAACAAAAGGCATAAAAAACCCCCCAAAAGGCATTAAAACAAACAAAGAAAAAAAGCCCACAACAATCCAAACAAAACAAAAAACCACAAATTACTAGAATGAACTACAGAGGGTTTTAGCAGTAGATTTAATAAAAATACAGGTTCAAATCAAGTGTATCCAAATCAGAACATGATCTCTGAGATGGTAGTTAAATACCTGGATATTGCTAGTATGTGACTGCACCCTGTGCCTATTAGGGTTAAAAACCTTATTTTTCATTAATAACTTGAGAAAAAGTATTTGGAAAAGAAGAGCAGAGGTCCCTTGTCAAAGGAGACATTTCTGAATTTAAAACCAGAAATACATGGAACTTCAAAATCCCAAAAAGATAACTTTTATCTACGTAGTGATTGAAACTTGTCAGAAAAGCAAGGAGTATAATTTCATGGAACACAAGTTAATTTTTGCCTTATGCATATAGAGAAAAACCTTTTTAGCTTATGAGAAACAGTTAAATCTCTGTTAGCTAATACATTAATTTGCTTTAACTATGTTGCTCATCAGTTTTAATAATGTCTCTTGTTCCCTAAGATTCTTATCCCAAACTAAATGCATGAAGGTTATAAAAAAATAAATAAAAATCAGACAACCTCTGAAGAGAGGTGCTGAAAAATAGAGCCAAGAAACTACTTTTATTGCTCAACTGGAGAGTAAGCATGTATTCCAAGCAAACTCTGTTCCTTCCAGGATGCTTTACATGAACCCAAGTGGTCCAGGTGGTGCTGGTAACATACTGAATTGTTCATGGGTAAGCACTCAAGATGCAATACTCCATTATTGTATCAGTCTTCTGAATCTTCTTATGTTTATGTACATTTCTGTCATACCTTCTTCACATCAGTTCATTGGACTTCTGAGTAGAAAAGATTTAAAACATGTTTTAATTACAAACAGCATGTCTCATGCCTTCAGAACTCTGGCAAAGAAAAGGAGGGCATACACAATTATAGCATGGCCAAATACATTCTGCCTCCTTGAACTCTTCTGCTTTTAGCATGGTGTGGAATTTTCCTTCTTCTATTTCTTATATGCTGTTGGAAATCCATCATAGTCTATCCCAAAGTTGTGGTGCATTATCTTGGTATGCAGCTAATACAAAAAGGACTTTGCAATGAAAGGTCCTACAGGACCATAGTGCAAGGGATCACATGTTACTGAAAGATTCATGGAGTATTTACAACACTTTATTCCTTGTACTTTATGTCTCTCAAACTGAATACATCTGCTCCTTTTGTGCTAAATTTTAGTGTCCATGTCTTGCAGATGTAAATGATAATGAGAGTTCCAGAGGGAGGAAAAGTCAGGCCCTAGAGCGCATGCAGTGACCCCAAACTTTAGTAAGGCAAGGAAACTTGGGAATGTCATTCCTTTAGTGTGAAAAACTGCATAGTTGGAAAGACAGCACAGAGAACAATAGCCTGGTGTGCCAGAGCACAACACAACTGTTGATTACTAGCTCTCCTTGCACAGAAAGGCCAAAAATGTCACATGGCTCCAACAGTAAGATTTAAATCCTCCAAGAACAACAAAATAACACAAAAGAGATTGCTAAAGGGGAAAAGCCAATGCTATAACTGTAGTTGAAAAGAGTCATTCTTTGTACCAAGAGATGCTATGACAATAGCATTAAAAATAAATCACTGTGACTTTTTTTGTTCACCAGTGGCATTTGTCTGCCACTGCTTTTAATTCAAATTGGGCTGAAAAAGAAGACTCATCCATTTTGAATCCCAGATCTCATGTAACAGTAAGGGGAAAGCCACACAGTTATTAACAGCCAAGCAGTAAAGAAAAAGGAACTTGATAAAGGTGGTACATTGCAGGCAAAAAGAGATCATTTTGCTGCTTTGGGATTTTAGCAATGCTGTGGGAAAGCTTATATATTAATAAAACATGATTATTGACATTCTCTAAGACTTATTATTAGGTCTTTCCCTTTTTCTTGTATACTTGTACACTTGTACTTATTTATCACAGTCTATAAAAACCGATCATGAAGTGTAAAAATGTTACAATTACTTTATAAAGGGTTATACATCTATCTATACAGTCTAATTCTGCAAACAGCTTCCCAATATCTCAAAAGCATTATATATAAGAAATGGCATCCTGTTCTTTAGATTGAGATCATACTGCCATTTTTGGCATTAGACAACATTAGAAAGGCCTTCAGATCTCTCATATTCTATAGCATTCTTCTTTGTATGCTCTTTCAGAAAAGAGACAAGAGCCCCTAACCTGCTGAATTTGTTCTGTCTTGGCTTGCCACCAAACTTGCCAAGAGAAGGGATAATCACTTGATCCATTTCAGAGAAGTTCAGGAAAATAGGTTCTAAATAAAAGGAAAGTAGCTACTTGTCATACAGAAAATAAAATTAAACCCTGGATTTCACCAGGATGCCAAAAGAGCACATACTCTGAGATTACATCCACCCTGGAGTCCTCCAGACCCCTGAGCTGCTGCAGATTTTTATTCTTCCTACTACTCCTTTTTGCCGTTTTTCCTTAAGACATGCCCTCAGTTTCCAAAAGAGAGAGACTGAATGATCTCTTAGTACCCAAAAGAACCAAGATCTTCCCACAGGCAATGATTCAACCATAATATAATTTATTCTCTGCTTTTCCCCACCCATGGTTATGCAGTTTCAAAACCCTGAATGGCCTAGCAGTCCTTTATGCTTTTCCTTACCACACATCTGAAAGACATGTAACTGCCATTAGTCCCGTTTTGCTAATATGGGCTACAAAAAACAATACAAAAGTGGGTTTAATCAACTAACAGGATGCCATCATCCTAGTTACAAAAATGTTCATCAGCAATAGACAGTACCAAGCTTAACAGATATCTATTTTAGAGTGAGATGATTCAGGCCCTGCAGGATTCTGTTGCTCTTCATTGCCCATAGGGGAGTTTGACCAGTTCAAATTTCCTGTGTGGCAGGCAGGTGGGTAAGGTAAGAATGAGTCTACAGAGTAACCAAATGTGCCAAGTTACACCAAGCTTTGCTCACCAAGAAACAACTCTGCCAGACCAACCAGGCACCACAAAGCACCTCGGAAAACGACAGCAGGAGTGGTCTGCAGCTGCTCAAGGCAATGCTGGGAGAAAAGGCTTACAAACCTCAAGGCTTACAAATAAGTCTTCATTTAGTCTTGTGCCAGCACTGCAGAGACACTGCCACCATTATTTATTCCTATTTCTCAAGCATCAAAGAAAGTAAAACTTGCGAGGAGCACCAGTAGCATAATTCAGATAAGAGTCATACTCCCACATGCTACCCAGTTAAGAAAAGACAAAAACTTTCAAAAATTCAGAACTGTGCTTTCTGAACACAAATAAATGTCAATGCATGTACAATACTGGTCAAGGAAAAATAACTAAAACAGATGCAGAGGAAGGCTATCAGGGGACAGAAGCCTTTCTGGGAAAAAGAATATTAGAAGAGCTTGGCTTGTTCAGATGAGCTAAATAAATGTTGAGAGGAGATACATTTACTGTGCACAAACACCCAGGGGTGGAAAAGGCTGAGGAGTGGAAATGCCTATTTAACTAAGGACAATACTGGTACAAGAACAGATGGTTATAAACTGCCAAAGAATAAATTTAGACTGGAAATTAGGCAAAGGTTTCTAATCAGCAGAGCAATGAAGCTTTTAAAAAGCCTTTACAGGGAAGAGGGGCAAAAAGCTGCTCTAAATGAGGGATAAAGCTTCATGGATTTCTGAGAGGTAATATGAAATGTAGTTCCCTACCAAAGCAGAGTACTAGAGGCAAGGACTCCTGAGGTCCCTTGAAGCCCTCTGCTTTTCTGCATTTCAGAGTAAAATTCATTCAGAACAGCACCAGCACATCAGAAGTACAGTTCTGAAATACCTTGATCTCCCAGAACAACTACATGAAGAATCATTCTGGCTGGACTCTGCTGAAGGCTAAAACAAGATACCTTCTAAGGGAGAGACTTCTGGAGCAGCCAAACCTGTGTAGAAAGCCTGAGCTGAATTTTTACATTACCTTATTATGAAAGCCACAGACAGGGGAAAGTGCAGACAGAACATGTCATCTCCTTTAAAACTCATAAAACAAAACTCTTGAAAAATTCCAGGGGCTCCTGGGTACAGAAAAACTTCTCAACATATTGCTCCATGCCAGACAACCCTCCTGATGACCATCAGTCATTGAAAGATGCAGTTTTGTTGTCTGCAAAACCTTTATCAAAAGACCAATTATTTTTCTCCCTCTTGATTTTTATTAAGGTTTTCCACAAAATGCAAGGATGGAGGTCAACATTATCATTATGCATTGTGTCTTTGTTTTCTATGAGTAGGAAACAATCTTTTGCAGACCCATACACAATGGCAAATATTTGATCTTTTCAACATGTGCATGTGCCAAAAGTGTTACATCACAGGAAGAAAGTAATTTTCATGGACTGAGAAGTACAGTAGAATTACAGGGCTTGACCTTTTTGCTTCACTCCTTAGTTATGGCTGCATCATGTTTAGCATCTGGGGTCATGCTACATATATTTATCATTATTTTAGGATCAAAATACCCAAAAAAACTCTCAAAAATGGAAATTTGCCGCAAACTTCACTGCCTCTTCAGAAAAATCTTCAGCTAACTGATGTAAGACAGAGTATGTGGTTTTTCAGTTGCAAGCTCTGTCTTCTTGGGCAAATTACAGGAGCTCTGAAATATATACAAATAACCCTAAACTGACTGTTACATTCATGCTACATGCAGTGGCCATGAACACTGCACATCTCCTTACACAGACTAAGACCCTGCTCACTGTGACTGAATCCTAAGATGATGGGAGTTTTCAACTGCACGCCTGATTAAATGCTGCCTTCCAGAATTCCTGGATAACAGGAATTAAATTTTAATGCCCTTAATCTAGTTGACACTTTTTCATAAGCTCTTCCTCCCCTCCTTCTCCTGCGTTATAAATGACCAATTACCTAGTCTAAGGTAATGCAGGCTTTGGTGGTGGAGGCTAATGAAGATGCGGTGGGTGAGATCCTGCTTGCAGCACAGCCCCATTAGGAAAGGTTAATCACCTCCTAGCTTACAATCCCATGATTTAGCTCCAAACAGTGAAGAGGCAGAGAAAGAGGCATCCATCACATTATCCAAATAGTACAGCAAATGCCTGGCGCTTGATCAGCAGTAAGGTTCTCTCATGATGGGAAGAGGAAGACTGCAAAATGAAGACCAACAGTGACTCTCCAAGGTTGCTCAGAGACAGAGATCCTCACATAAGAAGTAGGGAAGGGAAACACTCCTGGCTAACACTTGAGATTTGTGCTTCATAAGAGAAGGCTGCATCTTCCTTCCCTGAGAAGGAAGTGCATCACACTGTGTGTGATGGTACCCTTTCAGTGAATCAAAAATCTTGTCTCAAAGAAATGTGCATAAACAGCTGAAGGAAACCAGAGAGAAATAGTTCCAACCTACATAAAACCAACCTTCAGCTACTTACTGTTATTTCACCATTTCAAAGTCTCAGGAACAGCCTAGGCAATGGAGTAATGCTATCTTCTCTCTACATTCAGACTCCCCATTGCTGTTCAGTGTTCATCAAGAAAAATCATGTATCTCCAGTGAAGTTAGAATGCACAAGAACAAAAGGTTTACTTTTTGCATCAACAAGGCCTAACCCTGCATGGCTACAACTGCTTCTAGAGATATCTAGAACTAACCTTTGTGACAGCAAGTCATTCCATTACTAAGTCGTTACTCTAAGAAAGAATAATTACTTTTGTGAACTGAGGCATAGGGATCGGTGGCAGGAGGAGAGGAGACATTTCTAAAACTCTTACCTTCTGATTGACTATACAATAATGTTGTGTAATTACTAGAAAAAACAGAATTTTTTTTTTGTTTGGATTTTTTTTTCTTTTGGTTGGTTGCTTGCTTTTTTGAACTCTGAGGGTTTTTCCTAGAATTGTCTTCATTACTACTGTCCATGACCATTAAATTTTCTTCACACAAACAGTGAAAATCCTTCCTCCTCATCCAGAGATGCTCCCAGAAAAATGAGAAATACTTCAGTTGTGAGACAGAGATATTGCCTCTTTACTGTCTTATTATATATATATATATATATATTCATGTCTCCAGGTAACCTTCCTTGCAGGACCTTGTCAGCTTTTAAAAGTCCTTTATGACAGATGACAGAAACCTTCTCCCTTTCATCATTTGAGATATCTTACAAAACCTATTTATGCAAATAAGAATAGATCCCAAGACGTCAAAAAAAAAAAAAGCTGCAATAGGATCCCCTGAAACTGGTAACGTGTATGGCAGAAGATAGAAAACAATTTTTCCAGCTGTGTTTAGTCATGATCAAATTTAAATTCTTCATAGTTCTGGAAGCAAGCTGACATCAGTGAGAGTCCCAATTAGTTTGCAATGTTTCCATGCAGCCTAAACTTAACCCTACTTAAACAATTTCTGCTGTATTTACCAGGCTTCTCTCTACTCTTGATCAGTAAATACTCAAGTGGAACATTTTATGTTAATTTCTTCTGAAGCAGAAAAACAGACAATAGTAGCAAAAGAATCCTCTGCTTGGAATCTGAACAGTGAAGAAAACACTCAGATGGTGATCCTCCACAGCTGCCTACTGAAGAAAATACTTAAACTGCCACCAACTCTAATAGCTAAGGGAAAAATAGTGAAAAAAATAAGAAAGGAAACCCATGTAGACAGCTAAAATGGCAGACTGAGATTTAAATTTGATCTGAGTGATCTCTTCGCAAATCTGCAGAGTATACCTAAGACCAACATTAGGCACAGGAGAATAAGAAACCTAATCTAGGAGTATGAAATTGCTTTTTGAAAAAGTTTTGAAAAAAGCTTGGAAATTAGCCTTTCAGAAGCTCCTGTCCCAAAATTGCTTTCAAATTCTTTTCTAAATACTTAACTCTTTATTTTACTAGAATAAACTTTTTCTTCTTTTTTCTTAAGGCTTATTAATGTGTGTCTTTAGATGAACCAGCCAACACTGAGCATGCTTGTTTTAAGAACCAGTGATAAACTTGCATTTTATGCCCAACTAACTTCAAATACATATTTTAAGGTTCTGAAGCTGTGTCTACACATCTGTACTTATCAGGCAACGTGCAGAGACTCAAAAAGACCTACTCTTATACCTATTTACAACACAAATCAGTGTATTTCAGTGAGCAGATGAATAGACACAGCAAAGACACTAACTCATGGATAGAAGCAGTCCAAGAGAAGGCCCCCAAACACCATGATGACTAACAAGGTAAAAGAATTTGCTCCGTACAAATTGCAGGGAAAAGGCTCTATATCTTCCACATGGGAAGGATGCAGTTAAATGAAAACCAGCACTAACATCACACTAAGAGATAGAAACTAGGTGTCCTCACACAGTTCCAGCAGAACCCTGCCATAGGGGGTTACCTGGAACAAAAGGAAGAAGACAGATTTACTGCCCAGAACAGAAGGTTCCAGGCATACAAGGAGTGTGGGCTTTGCTGTGCCCTGCTTCTTCAGGCATTTGCCTCAAGTAGGTTTTTCCTTTTCTTTGGTGTGAGAAACAGAAAGTAGTTCTCAGGTGGATTCAGAGTTATGAATAAGAGCCTTTGGATATTGCTGCAGCTGGTCACTGTGCTTGCTAGCTTGTATTGTACTGGTGACTAACTGAAATAATAGGATTTTGGTGCCAAGGACTTTCCTATTACAAATAGGAAAATTAGGAAAAGATACTTCCAATATGAAGTGTGCAAGTTTTATAGGTTTCTGAGAACATCTGAGTTCAACCTTTATTTTCTGAGAAAACTAGCACTACCAAAACATTCAGTCAAAAGCTGTAATTGCCTAGAGATCATAAACAGTGGCTCAGTCAAAATTTCCTGTTGGATTTCCAATTTTAAAAAATTACAGATTTCAGCATTTATTCAATAGCATTCACTTACCTGGAAAACAGAAAAATTTTATTCAGCTTTTGACCTCTCTTCTCTGACCACAAGCCTTAATTAGAGCACAAGCGGGAGAATTGTTCTGATGTTGAAGCTTTACCTCAAGAACTTTTCAAGATCTTCCAGTTCTCTAAAACATCCACCAAAGTAAGCTATGTGCTGGTCATTGCAGCAGAACAGCTCAGAGCCTGAGCCATATTTGAACCAGAGGAAGCTACGCAACTGATCCCAAACTAGCTCATCCTCCCTGCCACCTTCCAACTGCCTTTTGAAGAGGAAGGTCCCTCTGACATCAGATTGTCTCACTACCTTCTGTAGTTAGCAGTTCCCAGATTGAGGAGATATATAAGACAGGAGCAACAAATGCCAAAGGAAACTTGGAGCCATTAAAAAAACAAAACAAAGAAATGAACAAAAAGCCACAAACAAACAAGGAGCAAGGGAAAATTTGCTCCATGCTTACTAGTTTAAAAATTGTCTCTGGAGAGTTCAGCCCCTTCTGCTCTGATATGTCCTACTGCTGTTTTACTGCAAGCTCTGTCGACTCACAGCTGCTGCTCTGCACAATTCTGGGCTGCCTTCAGAAAAACACCCATGGAAAAGATGGAGAGCCATTGCCCTCACTCAAATAGCAAATGCCAAGTCAGAAAGAAGACACCAACGCAGAAGTCAGAAGTCTGCATTATAACACCATCGACAAGATGAGCCTGGACAAAAGCTATACTTATCAAACTAATGAGAGCAGCATCAGCTATTTCCCACAGAGAACAGGCCCTGCTTTGAGCTAGTCTACCTTAGCATGCCCCTGCATTCTCATCCAAAATGCTCTCAAGTTACTGGTGCACTGTGATCCATTGTGGTCTCCAAAGCTCAGTATAATCTATATGTAGAAAACACGAATCCCCTAACTGGAACAGCAAGAAGAGTTCTATTATATACTAACATGCATACTTTGAGGAGGACAAAGCAAGCATCACAGTGTATGCATAAAACACCTTCACAGTGTTATTCATGAAGTCTTGATAATAATTTTCAATCCCCTAAGCCTTGAAGCCCATAAGTACTACATCAAGATAAGGCAACCCCAGACAAGGATCTGGGGAGGACTTAAAGAGAAAAACCTATCAGTGCACCCTAGCTTTTATTGTTTGGTAAATTTTCCTGGTAGAAGAGACAGGACACTGATTGAGATGAGAAACACTACTTCTGAAGTTAAAAATCCCTCTGGTGTATATCTGATGATACTCAGAAGAAGTTGTATCTGTGAATTAAAATTTGAGTTAGAAATCAGAGATGAGCTTTGAGAATTGGAACATTTACTAGCATCTTGAAAACCTTGCTAAAGGTATCCAGATGTGAAGCTTCTCTTGCCCTGGAGAATGTGCATGACATGGAATTTCCATGCCACAGCTCTTGGGGATTAATAGTTGCTGGCAAAAACTGCTGTTTATATGCAAAACATGTCCTAAGCTAAGGGAATAAGAAACAATCCTTACACAATGATGTCATCAATGCATTTAGCTCCTAAAGTTCCCAAGGTGAGTGAAAAATAACATCAGTGACAATGGTAAGATATGCATTAGAAGTCCTGAGAAAATGCATTCAGGTATTTGAAATGGAAAGCTGTTTCTTACTTGTCCTGAAGTTGTTCCTCGTTAATCAGGACCTGTTATAAGGACTTAAAAAGTGGGGAGGGTCTGAGCCTCATTTAGGCACTGAAAGATTTTGTACCTCTTCTCTACTAATCACCTCCATACCACTTATGGGGATTTGAGAGTAGATATTATAAATCAGGAATCTGCTCTCAGTCAGCATAAAAAAAAGGAAAGTGCAAGTTCACGCTTTTGAAAACTGCTAAGAATAAAAGTGGGAGGACAAGTGAGGTCAGACTGTTCTTTATGGAAGCATGAGGCAAGGAGAGGCAGAGCTGTGAAGGCACTGGACACACAGCTGCAACACACAAAAATATGAGTGATAATCAGGAAGCTAAAATGGCAGAGTCCAGGGTGACACTATGGATGGAGAAGCCTTTCACCCCAGATACCTGTTTCTGTAAAGAAATAATCCCTTCTACAGAAAAAAGCAAAGTTCTCTATCCATGACTTCAAAAATAACTAATAAGTTGCTTCTTTTACTTTCCACACTTACACAAAAGTTGCTTTAGCAACCCAAGAAAGGCTAACACCTTGTCAAGTTTGGGAAAAGTGACTTTTCCCCCCCAGAAGTCTCTTTCTGCCTTGTGGTAGAAGATCAGTGGACTTCAGCCATTTCAAAGACAAGCTTCCAAAATTTCCTCCTTGCAAACGCAATACTCTCAGTAGTGCTCCACTCCAAATCTAATTGAAAGCAGAGGAAATAAAACACCTAGCAACTCGCAAAATCATAAATAGGAAAGCATAGAGTAGGTGAATGAGAAGAGCAGAACTGCTAGTTATTTTAAGTAACAAGATCACATAATTTAAGTTTCCAGGGCTGAAATCCTGGAGTATTTTTGCACAATACTTAAATAAATGTGGGACTTGGCAGACCCCTGCAACATGCAGACATCTTCCTGACTCAGCAAGCTATCCACAAGGAATGATCACAGACAGAAATACACAATCTAGTGCTTCTGTTTGCTATTTAGTATGGCTGCTCTGAAACTACGGCGTCTGGAAGCTGCCTCCAGAAGGTTTCCTAAACCCTAAAGTCATGGCAAAGCTACAGGACTCAATAAATATCAAGGAAGACACAATCTGTAGAGGACTATACAAAGCCTTAGGTGATTTTGAAAAACCTCTTTTTGAGATTAATTTGGAGAGTAGAAAAAGACAGCTGGAAGATAGAGATTATTTCTAACTTCATTTCAAGTTTTCATAATCCAAATATCCACCAACGACCTGGGAAAACTTAAGCAAAGGATGCCTGGGGACTGTGGGTACACAGCACCATCTCGTGGAGTGATTGAAAGAAGTATAAAAACCGAGGAATGATTCCAGCACTAGAGACGTCTGCAGCTTGGCTTTTTGACAGGCTGCTCTTCTAGAAGGTTAACAAATCTCTCTATCGAATTTGTGTTTTATAAAAAAAGTTCACTGCAGATCTATAAAGAACAAATGAACAACAAACAACTCTCTATTTTTATCTCTCAAACTCATCTCCGTTAACGTAAACACTGCAAGCCTCTTCATAAATAGAGTGTGGGCAGACAACCATCTGTACTGAATTTTATTTGCCAGAAGGCCTAGCACAGTTGTGAGCACCCTTTTCTTACAAGTCTGAATCTCATGTACATAAGGTGGGCAAAGAAAATAAGTGTACAAATACTAAACTTGCCAGCAATAATAACCTATACTTCTCTCTATTTAGTACTGGAAAAGAAAAAAAAAAAGCCCTTTTCCATGTAGAAAAAGAAGGAAAGTCAGAAAAGCAGCTATTCCACCTTTTCCCGTATTTGCTCCCTAATATAGAGGTATGCTTACAGAGTGTCTGAGAAGGACCAGCTTAAGTTACCCAGCTGGTTCACATCCTGCTGGTAATAAATAAGGATTACCAGACACTACTGAACTACTGAAAGCATGAAGACCTGATTACTTTCTACCTTATGAGAGGCAGAAATTCATCTGTGCATCAGAAAGCATTTAAGTGTCTTGACTTCTAAAGGAGACAGGCAAATACACAGTCTCTGTGCAGGAGGGATGTAGTTGATCTCACTTTCAGCTCCATCTCAATTATTGTGCTATACCCAGCTCCACTTTAGCAAATACTTCAAAGTTTCTTCTTAATTCATCTTGGCCTCCAGGATGAAAGTTATTTTAAAACAGAAAGCACTATGCATATTGTCTATGCGTTCCAAATAGTTCCCATAATGACTTTTGTACAGGTCTCTGAAGTGTGATATTTGAGCTAACAATGTTCTCTGGTATCCCTAAATTAAGTTTAAATTACTTGAAATATCAATATTCCATGCATATGAGCCGCCAGTAGCAACTCCAAGTGGGGATCTCTGTGACAATACTTTCTTAGGACAAAGCACAAATTTATGTTTCAAGTGTCCATTAGAAGCATCTCTACTGAAAAGAGATTTAAGCCCCTAACCTCTTCCAGTTGGAACAAATGCCATTGGTAACAAGTGCAAAAAATGGAGAGAAAAAAAAAAAAGAGAGAACAGGCTAGTGGTTTGGCTTTTGAGGTTATTTGTTTTGGTTGTGTTTTATGGATTTTTTTTCTGACAGTACAAACACTTAACTCCTATGATTTATGGTTAACAATGTGAATGCTCTCAGTTCCCAGCATTCAAGTAACTATAACAAGATGAATTTGCACGACAATCTCCATGCTGCAGCACTATATGCTTCAGCATCATGTGACATGTGGGATTAACATGGTGCCCTGCCTAGCTCAATATAATATGCAGATGTGCACAACTCAGCAATAGTTCACACAGGTATTTCAGATATCTATGCATGGCAATTCAACTACCAAATGCATACTCTGTACATACATCGATACTGGTATCTCTGTCTCTCACACACATGTGCAGTCACTCCAACAGATTTTCTCTTGTCCCATATCACACAGCATTAGTGCCTACAACTATTTGCTGGCAGTCAGATTCACAGTCACTGCTTCTGAGAACTTTGGCTCATTCACACAGAGCCAGGTCTGCTCAGTTCATTATGCATTGCTAACACAACCAATCCAGTGTTACAATAGCAAACCAGGAAAATGTCTCTGCTGATGTCAGCAATAGTGCTGCCCTCTGTAACATGCTGGCTTGGATCCACAATGTAAACCCTGGTACACTTCTTGTGACAGTGCACATCCAAGTGAAAGATACCTGACGGCTGAAGCCTTCAGTAATAAAAAGAAATACCAATATTAGCCTTCTCTTCAGCATTTTGTGGTGTTGAATTGTGAGACTATCTGTGACAGATGAACTGTTAAAGACACAGATGCTTCTAAGGGACCTACAAATTGCATGATGGATGGCTTTTGATATTGCTATCTGTCTTCATCATTTGCCTGAGATCAGAGGGCAGAAATGTAACAGACAGAAGGTCATTTAGTACAATCCGGAAAAGAAAAAACAATAAAGAAAAGAAACATGACAGATGGTTATGGGAAGCCAGTTAACCTGACACCAGTTTTGCTGTGGTTAAGCACTGCAAATAGATTTCAGACCAGAGACAAGAGCCCCAACCACACTTCCTTCAAAATAAATGTTAGAGTCTCTCTGGAAGAAAAATATGCTTATATTGGCAGTTATATTATTAAAGTCAGTCTAGTCAAGGCACTCTGGTCTAGAGGTCAGTTATGTTATCTGAGACAGTTACTCAATAGACATGAGCACAACTACTCTTGCATTAAGGCTAGAGAAACATGAACAAAAGCTACAAAGTTCAAACTCTTCTTCCTCAGGGATGGAGCCATTTTCAAATCTCTTTCCGCATCCTGCTCAAGACCACACTCTCAAGCACTGTGCTGGCAATATCCTGAAAGGCATATCCTGGTCTAGGGAGGCCACCACAATCCTGTGTTGTTTATCTCCAACACAGAGGTCTGTGAAGAGCCTCAGAAAGTCACAGCCAGTAGCTTATTAAATAATAAACCTAGGCAGAGGAAGATGAACAAACATAGGTTAATGCTTTAAGGTTAGTTGTCTTCTTTCTCAGGTTTTTAAATACTTTCTGCTAACTTTCACAATAAATTAATCCTTTTGATGCAGTCAAATTATGAAATCAACCACACCCTGCTTTTTTATTCCCTAATTTTTTTTTCTGTTCAAAGCTATTCTAAGACTTACACTGAAATACACAAAATTTTGCTCGCCCTAAGTGTGCAATTTTCATTTATTAAACTACAACCCAAGAAACATTTTCACCAGCTCTGTGTGCACCCATGACTTTGAAATGAACTAACATTCACAGATTTGGAAGCTTTTTCATCTGCAGACAGCGGTTAGCTAACTGGGATTTTGGTCACAATAGAATTCAAGTTATATTATTATTCTTAGGGTTTTTTACTGAAAAGCCTCATTCCTCCCACAACCAGAGAAGTTATTTTGTTTCCCAAAATCTCTAAGGACAGCAAAAGGCGACTGAAGTCCCAAATTCCACTCCCAGCACTTCCCAAGGCCTCAGATGTCAGCGCACAATGAAACACCTCCACAAAGATAAATGAAATCCACCAAAATGTGCTCCCCTGTGCAAAGCTTGTTCCACAGGTACCCAAGCAGCCAATTTCAATCTGCCCCTCAGGGATCATTATTAAGATAACTGTAATTAAGGTTTTTTCATCTAATCCCCAATGTTCTACAGCAGAGATTATTATACCAGCTCCTGGGTAACAAGATTGCAACATAATAAAGCTATGTCCCTATATGCAGCTAAACTCCACTGGAGATCAATAGTAGCCTTCTGTCAGTGACAGGAAATAATTAGTACATTAGGCAGCTTGGATAGAGAACAAAGAATCTCCTTCAGGACCTCAGACTCCTCCTGCCTTTGTTTTTCTGTTAACAATTTCCATTGCAAAACAACAAATAGGCGTAAAAGATCTGTCTCTTGATCCCTACTGACCCCACCTTCCTCCCTTAAGTAGACCCAGACTTGCAGGCTCAAAAATCAGCAAGAAGAAAGAAAGTTTAAAAATTCTGGTACTGCCTGAATCTCTCTGCATATTGGCATTATCTCAGCTACCCACACTGTAAATATTTTATGACATAAATTTGCCCATCCAATGACTGTAATCTTAAAGGTAGCTTTTAGTATAAGGTACAAGAACAATATATATATAAATCTTAAATACAAAACAATTAGGCACAGTTGATATGTGGACTGTGAGAATCCCATACCAGATTTTGATCTGCAGCTATTGGCACAAATCAGAAGTTACCTCACTGAATTAAAATAATTACTTTGTATTTATCAATGTTGCTGCAAACGAAGTCTAGTCTGTAAAACAGAAAAGATTGACTTCAATCCTCATCTGTTTGTCCTCACCCAATAATGTAGACTCCTCTTTGCACACTGTTCTCTGTGTAGACAGGCTGGGAAATAAACAAAAATCACCTTGAGGACCTGATAGGAATAAGGAGGCAATACAGGGTGTGTTACGGCAAACCACTCCTTGCTGTCTGGGGAAGCACCAAGCGAACTCTATCCTATCTCATTAACACCATTGCACCCCACTTATCACACATCAGATTTAGATCAAGGGCCTAAAAATGCACATATATAACTCAGCTAAGATGGGAGCGCACTCAAAACCCAGGGACAAAAACCAGATTAATGATTATTGCAAGTCAGAGCTTCCATCCAGAACAGTAAACCCAGCATGGAAGTCATATTTTCCTAATCCACAGTGCAAGTTACAACAGACTCATAGGGGACTGGAGGAATGATCAAAGCCAGCTGTGTGTTCACCTGGACTAGTGACTGGGTATCCTGTTGCAGATAAATTGCAACAGCTAAAAGACAAAACAGATTTTGCAAGGGTATTTTTTTTCCCTTCTCTGCATAAGAACAGGTACTATCTGCATACCATATGGCACTCAAAATACCTCATGCTGATGAAACTGTAGTAGGTGTGAGATTATCAGAAGTACTTGGACAATATAATTGAGAACAGAAGTTTCGTAGCATTGAAAATAATAATTTAAAATTAAAGTCCTCAGCCTCAGGGTGATTTTTGCCTATAAAATCCATCTCTACATACATTTTTCATCATCTTCCAAATTCAGTTCTGTACCATCTTCTGTGAAGAAGCCACTATAAGAAGAAAAGAATCTTTAAAGAGCAAAATTGATAGCTGAAGACTCTTCTGGTATTTTTCTGAGTTTTTATATTTACTGCTTCTCAAAACAAAATTAACATATGCAGTATATTACAAAGAAAATGTTAAATTTAAAATTAATAAAATCCTTGTTGCACTTGACAATTTAGAGCATTTGTTATCTTACATTTAGTCGAAAGATGTGCTTACAGATCATCGTCGACAAATGGAGCTTGGGTGATAGAACAAACAGAGACTCCTATTCCGCAGTACAACATTTCTGTTTCTGCTGCCAACTTACATCAGTGTCTTATCAGTGATTACACCCTGGATGTGCCATTACTGAAAGAACAGTTTCTGAGGCCAAATCTCTCATGGGGCAAAATACGTAGGAGACAGTACCACTCTCTCAACTACTTTTAAGATGAAAAGTGAAAATTATTGCCATGACTACCAAAGAGTATCAAGTTAAAGAAAAATACTGTCAAAGAGAGCAGAGATCACAAGGAACAAAATTATGGCAAGAGCCTTCTGTGACATGCTTATGAAAATGGCATAGCTAGTGAGCAGTGCCAGGAAGAGAATTAACTGCTTGAACTGCTCTAAGGTTGATAACAGAGGCCAAAATCACTCCCACCTGTAAAAAGTCTCATTTCTTCCATGCTATTGAAGTCTGTAGCACGGTTGGACCATAGCTTATGTGCTGACAGCAGCCAGGTGTGCACAGATATCAGTGACTGATTACAGCTCTCATTCTAAATGCTCCTTCTGCCAAGCTGTTGAAGCAATTGTAATTAAATTACTCACTAGAGACCTAGCTGCATTTTGGGGATCACAAAAGGATAAAGTTGGCTAGCTTTCACTATTAAAAAAAGGAAACACTTTCATGTCAAGGCACCTTGAGAAGTTGAAAGGTGCAGAAGAAGCAATTTCAAAAAGCACTTGTCACTCAAATTCCCTCTTTCTCCCCCAAAACAGGGACAGACAAATTTTTCCCTCTAATGTTGACAGCACTACCCATTCCAGGGACTCCCAAAGGGAACATGGGGCAAACAAGCTCTTGATCTGCAGCCTGATCTGATGTTTTACAGCTGTTACTCAAGGGAGGGAAAATGCCTATCGGTACACTGAAAAGAACGAGCATTCTTAAACCACTGAAGAGCTAAGGCAATTATGTAGTGGGCTAGTACTAAGCATTAGAAAAGTGCATGGGGCTTTAATAAGAAGTAGCACAAGATCCTTGCCCTAAAGATGTTACATTTCTTAGTGCTGCAGGGCAAATGAAAGTAAACAGTGCTCAGAAGGATGAAAGCAGTGCTCACAACCCAAATCACAGTGGTACAATTTACATCATGTACTAAAGTACACAGTTGCATTTCCCTTTTTATTTATCCCAGTTCTCAGAGGATAAGGTAGTTCACTGTCAGAAGTCACTAAAGGCTTAGGTTAGGAACCCAAAATGAGCCATCAGCCAGAAAACACTGGTTTTAATACATGAAAGACCACTAAGCAAGCAAGAATGAAGCATGAGGAGAGAACTAAGAAGTAGGCAGAGTGCCTGACCTGTTGTAATGAAGTATGATTCACTCAAGATAAATCAGAGGTGACTCTTGCTTCATGTAGGATGGATGTCTCTGTAGTATCAAAGGCAAATCCCCAAGCATGCTGATATTTAAACAGCTGACTGGTTTAGCCATGCATGACTAATGAAGTCTATGTAGATTTATTTTCTACATACTAGCAACCTCTTGCTCTCTGACTCAGAAAGTGAGTAAGCTGGGCACATTAGAAACAAATGGGTGATAATTAAATATGAACAATGAAGAGGGTTTCTGTAAATCAAGCTGAGCATGTTGGCAATGACATTAAAGGAGGTCATGAATTCTGGACAAAAATTGGCCCAGATGGTGAAAAACACTAAATACTGAGAGAGACAAGAGAGTTCATGCCCGACTGGGGGTCTGAATCCTGCAATGGAAAGCATGAACTGTAACTCCTCAGTGACACACAAAGCAAGTTTGAGGTGCAAATGGCTCCTGAGCACACCAGAATAAAGCCATCATCATAAAGGAAAGGTTACTTATTTAGCCATTTGCCCTGCTAGTAGTCTCCTCTCATGACTATTCTGCCATGCTCTTTAAGCAGGTCTGAGTGAAACCAATTCTGCCACAGCAACCTAGTTTACAGACTTTGCTTCAGGGGCATCAATATACTTTAGTACTCATTCACTTACTTTGTAGGGTGCAAAAAAGAAGGGTATTAATGAAGAGAGATGGGCCTACTCTGACAACGCACGGGGCTAAAGGCAGCTTCAGTCTTCCTTAACCAATCAAAAATACTCTGCTTTACTCTAAAGTATTGGTCTTAGACATTTTTTGCCAATTTTGATACCCTTCCTTTTATGTCAAGTTAAAAAAAGATTTTGGCTAGTAAGCCTTACTCACTATGATTACACAAATGAAGTTATCTAAAGTTCTTCTTGCTATGGTGCAAAATTAATGAACAAAGGAACAAAGTACAATCCCTCTAATCCTTCCCTCCTCCAAATGTGATTCACATAAAGACAGTAAAAGCATATAGGTTACGCATAACATGGAAAGAGATTGGAAAAAACATATAAATTATTGGGGGGGGAAAAAAAATAAAGCAAACAGCCCTGTATATTACTTCTCTCCCAGCCAAAAAACAAGCATCACTCAGCCAAGCAATCTCACTGGAAGGTTAGAGGATTGCTTTACTTATCAACAGAATCCTTAAAAAGCATGCTGACTGGAAGCATATGAAGATACCAACACAAGAGGACAAAACGCTCAGGCTGTCTTTTCTCTTTACCAATTGAATGGAAAAGTTGTTTTTAAGCCAGGTGTTTTAAACCAGGCTATTACAACCCAAAGTTTACAAATAAATGAATAAACAGCCCCTCTAACAAGGCAATCAATAGTCAGCAGATGGATTTAACTGTTTCAACAACAACATAAAACCAGTTTGAAAAGGTGCTTTATCTCTGCTTGCACTAGTCATTGCTGCAAATCTCTGACCTTTTACAGGCAAACACCTGTACTAATACTTGTGTTAGCCTGGTAAGTGCTCTTGGAAAGCTTGACCCTCACTATTACTCATCTGCATGAGTAAAAAGCAGCATTTTCTATTATCTAGTTTGACACATTATAACATTAACTAGATTGCAAATGCATCTTCTTATGCATTCCCTCTGTGCAGAAAATGTTATTGTTTGATCAGATAGACAAGAATGTAAATTAATTGAAGGATCTGTAAAGCTGTTCATAGGCAACCATTTAAATACAGGTCACTTCTCAGGGAGGCTGGAAAGCTTAACTACCATGTTTTCATCTCATATCATGGTTAACAGCAACAGGATGGAGTTCACCCCAGATGCAAGACACTTCCCTAACATCATGGCTTAACTTTACTTCTGCTGCCTTACACACTTAAAGTTGCCCATTTAACAGTCTAAGTAACAGCTTGGCATGCCAGGGTTGTTTAATATTTCTAATATTAACTGCAATAAAATAACACTGACTTCCTACGTCTTAAAGTAGTTTGTAAATTCTTAAAATAGGTTGAAAGCCCACATTTATTTAATGTGATGGTGAAATGATTAAAACATCTATAAAGATCGAAGAGTATGGAAAAACTTCAAAAATTTGAGAATATTTTTTAAATGGCACAGAGAACAGAACCAGTATATCCTGAATAGCATTACTGCTTCTATTTCTACCTTTCTTTTCAGGTGTTAGTACTGGACAGTGTGAAGGTCAAACCTTTAAATTCACTTTTGTATGTTGGACCTTCTCAAATGAATTTGAGGACAGGGGGTGTCTGTGGGTTATTCCTGTGTTTGGGGTTTTTTTCGCAGTTGTACAAGTCAGAATGATGCATATTAAAACTGAGTTTTTGCCCCCATAGCTCCCATTAATTTCTTATTCAGAATAATCTTGATTCCTACAGTGTAAAGAACATCTAAAACAGGGCTACAGACAAACAGCTAAAATTAAAGGCTGATTCATCATTTCCATTAGGAAATTAAATTCTTGTCTTGCTAAGCAATACTGATGAATGGATAAACACGTCTATAGGTTTACAACACGCATTAGGAAGCTTAATGGCCCAGTCTCGGGACAAAAATTAAAAAGGAAAAACATTGGCACACCAAGCTTTACCCAGCATTGATAAGACTGAATATCTTTGCAAAGTTTGCTCTAGCAAATAATAATAAAAACCCAAATATGAATCACATCTAAGAATAGTTAACTTGGGATAATCTAGGGGATCATCAAGAACAACTGAAGAGAACACCATACTTTCCATTTATCTGTCTCAGAGGCACTGAGATATTCTTCATCAAACACATGAAAATGCAACTTTCCAGTGCGGACACTTGACTTGATTAACAGAAATGAAACGGCAAAATACATTCAGTAAGTCAACCTTTTGCTATCATTTTCATTGTGTAAAACTCAGCCTGTTCTATTTACTTCAATACTCCCTATTTACACCAGTGGGAGACCACAGATTGATCATAAGGTAGAAACAGCCTTTTAACTAATTAACAGAATGGACAACTGTGGCCAAAAAAAGTTCTACCAAAGAGTCTGGTGCATTTCTAAATAAAAGACCTCAGGTTACACAGACAGTACCTCCCCCTGCCATTAGTTGCACTAAAATCCAGTCTAGAGTATTTACTTCAATTGATAGACACCTGTTCTTTGATTAGCAACCATATCTAAAAGGTAGGAACAGGACTTCAGCCTTCTCATCTACATACCCACAATGTACCCTAACTTTCTCAGGAAGCCAGGAGTAGAACTCTATTTCCAATGTTGTGATAGATGACAAAAACAAAATCAAACAAACAAACAAAACCCAACAAAAAAAAAAAAAAAAAGTTATACGCACTTTTTGAAGGTCCAGGATGAATCTTGGCATGTTCCGTGAGGAGTCCACACAACTTACCTCTCCAGATCTTTTTGAAACCCACATTCTTCTGTGTGCATTTGTAAATTACCAGCCAGGCCTGATAACTGGAGGCTGGTTCCTATGCTGCCCACAATATCCCCACTTATTTCAAGCTCCCCTCTCTACATTTTTTCCAGCTGCCAGCTCTAAAAAGCAGCAAGAAATCCCCAATTACAGACACAGGAATCTGGCTCATCCTGATGCCTCAGGGCCTGTTCTAAACCATTAGCAACAGCTTAACAAGGGCACTGCAACATTCTAGAGTTGCGAAGCCAAACACATTAGAAAAAAAAAAACCCCACAGTATCAATAATATGAGAGATTCCCTGTATATGTATGTAAATGCAACCCAACAGAATTCAAAGTAGTGTTTCTTTCACACATTTGTGAGCTACAGTTAGCAAGTCTAAACTGATTGATTGAGCAAATACTTTGAGAGTGGGAAAGTGGGTGTCCAATTGATAAAAGCAAACCAAAACAAAAATGCAGAAAATTGGCGCCAGATCTTGTGACTCCAATATCAAATGTTTCCTCTGGACCCAAAGGAAACATTCTGAATTCCAAAGCAACCCAAAACCAGGCACAGCATTACACTCTATATATCTGTGTCAGTAGTACCTTGTTTATACAGCCCCTGTCAAAGTATGAATGCTGAAAGGCCTTTCCAACATCAGTTTGAGATAAATATGCTGGAAGAAAGGGGAGACCAACACAGACAATCCAACACATTATGCATGACTCAGAAAAGCAGGGTTTTTTGGCCTTCAGCAGAAAGGGATTGTCACCATGTGCTAAACAGCTTGTCATATGTGCCATCAATCCAGTCATGTCTCAGACTTTTAAGGGAAGGGTTGCAGATATGACAGTGCTGTGGTACTAATATCTCATGGACCTTGCTGGTGCCACTAATTAAGTCTACCACAAATACCTTAATGAAAAGCCCTTTTTTCTGGGTTTAAAATTTGTACACATTGTGAACCAAATTACTGAAGCCTACTGTTATGCTTACTACAGCATTCATGATGTATTCCTTTGTTCCCTGCCCTGGAGCAGTTTGGGAGAAGGGAGCAGTCACCTCAAATAAGAGAAGCAGAGCTAAAGTGATCTGCTCCCTCCAGGCAGGAGCAAAGGTCAAATCATGATGTCCAGAGGGAATGTCAAAAACCTGATTATCTGCCCCCTAAAGGCAGATTTAGGGGGTTTGCTCAATTATTTTATCAGAGATCCTAGTAGTAATTGGCCAAGAACATCCAATGTTTTCAGATGAAGTAAATCAATACACCAAGAAGCACAACAGTGCTGCTGTGTATTACCTGATCACTGGTTTTAAGTGAACATTCTCACAAGCACTACCCAGCGTTTCAGCACACAGCTAGGGTTTCAGTAGAACACTACTAGAACACTACTCATTTTACATGTATTCCATGTCTTTTTCACCAAAGTTTGAGTGAAAATCTCAAAGCATAATTCAGTACACAAAACCTAGACATTTTTTACCTATTAAAATATTACATACAATATCTGCAAGTCATTCCTGGTTTCTCTAACCAGGAAGTTCATTAACATCAATTACCACCATTGGCCTGGTGAAGTTAGCTTTGAAAAACAAGAGGAGAAAAAAAAAACAAACAAAGACAACAAAAAAAAACCACAGGAAAAAGAATTTTAAATCCCACCAACCAAACAAAACCAATACATGCTGAATAGCATATTTTCATTTTAAGGAGAAAAAAATAACCTTTCAACCTAAGGCTTTAAAGAAATTTCCAAGAAAAAAAAGTTTGGACTTGGCACTGGGAAAGTTGTATTGCAGTTGAAAGAGCAATGAATCATATGTTCTCTGTGCCCTCATGTATCTCAACTCACAGCTCACCAAAGCACTGAAAAGTCTACTTACGATCATTACACTGGCTCCCAGAATACGAGGTCATGGAGCAGTCACAGGTGAATCCTTCCCATTGCTGATTACAGATGCCTTGATTCGCACAGGAATCTTCCTGGCAGGTGGTGCTCGGTCCTGGAGAAAGGATCACAAGAAAAGAGTGAAATGAAGTTGACAGAATCACTTTGGTCAGGCCCACAAAAGCTTCTATTAACCACTATCATTACCATCAGAATCCTCATGCAAAAGAGAGAAAGCACTAACCAAACAGTTCCATTCCTGGATGTGCAAGAAACTCAGGTAAAAAGAGCACAAAGACAAGTGTACACATCACAACAAAACAGCAAACTGTAAGACAGAGCAAGGAAGAAGGAACAGCAACATATTCCCTCTTAGGCAGGCCTAGCTCATATGTTCCCAACTTGCACAAAGAAATTTACAGTAAATAGGAGGTGATGCCAGGCCAACAAACATGGTCAGGTTGTTGTGCTTCCCTAGAAGTTTGATCCTCTTACAGAAATGTAAGCTAATTAATGGGCCCATGAACAATGCCTCATCATACCCAAAGAGCCCTGATTAGGCAGATTCAAACAGAAGTTTTGAAGTCTCAGCTGGCTACAACTTGGCTTTATAGGTTAATAAAAGTCAGCCAAACAAAAAACCAAACACTGACCAATTACATAGGTTCCTCTGGAAACATGCTAGCAAAGTCCTCAGAAGGGCATGACATTCATTGACAGCACTTCTCTTTCTGGACTGCTTTCTATGCTTTTGATGGAAGCAGAGAAGGAAGCAGCCACTACTAACAGAACAGCCTTTCATTGTTCTGTGATTTGCAGCTAACAGTTGCTACCCTACTCAGATAAGCCTTGCAAAGACAAAATCCAAGCAATAGGCAAAAAAGTAATCTTCAGATCAGAGAGACTCTGAATGACAGCTACTGTGTCATCCACAAGGAGGTAGCTGGATTCTGAATCATCTGAGAGCAGGCATAAAGCTGCAAGTCATAGATTACAAGAACAAGAGTTTACAAGTTCCTTCCTGGGAAAGTATTTTATACTCAGCATTCTAGACAAAAGTATGTCGCTCCGGTTGTGCAGGATTTTAAACAAAATGTACACATACATTTGTCATACTTACTATGCTATATGCTGTGTATGTTAGAAAAGGAGAAACAAAAGACATAAAGTAGATAATAAAGGATCAACTGGCTAGGCTGCCTGAGATCTGCTCATTGAGCACTTCCAGTCTTGGAGAATACTAGTAAGGACAAAGAAACAACTGTCCAACCCATGCCAGCATCTTTCTTCACAGTCTTTGCTAGGAACAGCAACTCCATAAAGCTCAGTCTTTCTCCTTGTACTTATTTCTTCATCACATCACCACCACCATCTGTATTTTATAGATTAGATAGGACAGACCAAAGTGGAGACAGCATTTTAATTTTTTTTTTTTACATAAAATGAAACTCTTCAACCTCCATCTGACAGCATCCATAGTGATTTAACTAAATCCCATCGTTATTCAGCATCTTTGATATAGAAATTGCACACCTGGGCACGTCCGTATTTACCAGCCCTTGTAGAACCCACATTTAACTGCAAATCCCATGTCAGGCCATGATCCTCCCAACAATTCAAATTCCAAGCCAGGAATGGACCCTTTTAGCTTTGGTGCAGAGTTTCTGCTCTCCCCACCAGATAATTTTTCCTCACTGCAATAACAGAATGGATGAATTTCAGTCGTTTTTCAGCTATCTGCATTTCTTTGCATCTCTCTTGCAATGAGAATGAACATGTGACCCAGTAAACAGAGCTTCTTCCAGAAATCATTACACTGTTAAAAAAAAAAAAACAACAAAACCAAAACCAAACTCCAAAACCTCTAGGCAGAAGAGTGTGGTTAATAGAAGATGATAACAAAATCCCTGAAGGAAAGTTCACCTATTGAAAAGAAGGGACAGCAGCAGCCACAGCAAGAAAACCCCATGTTGCCATGCTGAAGCAAAGTTGAGCATCATTTTTCAGCACTTTTCTCCTCCCCTCCGCCTCTTCTTCCCACCCACCTGACTCTCATTTGCAGCCATATGAAGGCCAGTGGTCTCAGTGGCACAGTGTGAAATTAACAGGTCGCTTCTAGATTAGAACAGAGCTGACAGACTTTCCAGCGTGGGCCAGCAGGCACATGCATGTACAGGCTTCCCTCCTGCCATTATTCTTGTAAAAATCATGGATATAAATACATATACACGTGCATCAGATTGTGGTCTGACACTTGCTTCACATTTACTCTGGCCAAGCAAAAGAAGGGATAATATTTAACAGTCTGAAATAAAATATTAGTTGTCACTCTGCCTAAAATGTCTGAGTTATCTGAGGATCAGGAACAAGGAACTGATACCTCTCCTGCAGATTACTATCCCACTATCTAACCTCTAACCCCAAACATGAATGCCAATATTCCTAGAGGTATAAGCAAAATATCTGTATTTTAAAATTAAACCAGAAAGCAGCTGTGACTCTATGCAAACTTGCTACATCATCAGCTATAAAGACCATTACACACAAGCAGAGCAAAACTTCATTTTCAACAATGTTTCTCCACTTTTCCTACATTCTTCTGAGAACACTTTATTCAGTAACTGGACTTGACAATGGACATATCCCTTTGTCTAGATGCTACATGAGAAAGGACTCTATTCAAGGAATAAGACTGCATGAGGCCCAGTACCTGTGCCTTGAGGTCTTCATATGATAGAGCCCAGAGAGCCAAAGTGCTTGAATTCATGGCCTGTATTACAGTATCTGAATTGTATTTAACAGAAACCATCTCTGAAGATGGAAACAGGACTTTCAGCAGTCAGAGGGAGGAAAAAAAAAAAAGAAAAAGAACACAATGATGAGGAATTTTGAAAGCCTGACAATACCACAAGGAAGCTTGAAGCCTGATCTGCCACCTTTAGAGTCAGTTGTGACAGCACAGCATAGATGCTGGGTACTTGGCCTCACTTCTTAGTACTATGAGCCATTTGCATCACAAAAGGATCTTTGTCTCAGAGAGTTCATCTACTCCTGCTGTTAACAGTCATTGCCTGATGTCATAATCCTCTATGGCAACAGAATTTTCTTCAGAGCAACTAATAGGGATGTCACAGGGAATTAGGATTTTGGATTAGGGAGCAAAGTGACAGAAGCGCAGGATGGATTATAAAACATGAAGATTGTGTTACCACGCACATGCCCTTTAGTGCTGAGGAACAAGGAAAGAAGATGACAAACAACTTATATATACAGCAGTAGAATTGTTTCTAAATTACCAGTGCCATCAGGATTCCAGTCTATTTTTAATCTCATCCCTTTGGCAACACTTAGAGCAGTCAAAGTATTAAAAGTAAAGTTTCAGAATTAGTCTTCAAATAATAATCTGAGATACCTCTGATTTTACTCTCTGAGGCTGAGCTTGCTGCACTGCCTTCTTCATGCCACATGCACAGTGGAAAGAGGAGTGAGGGGGCAACAGATACCGAGTAGAAGTGGAAAAGTCCCCAGTGCAGAAAAGCATCCCTGCTAGCAGAGGCATGACTTGCTGTGTCTCTTCCTGCCCAGGTCAAGCCTATCAACAGAGGTGTCTCCTTTGGAATGCCTTTTTATCTTTGTGTCTGCATCTCTAATTTTTACTGGAACAGCTCAGTATCCGAGGACTTGCAGTATCTGAGATTTGTTGGCTTTCCCTCCCTGGGAAGGAGACCAGTACTACACTTTTCTTCAGCTACCTGTCCAGATGCACTGTTTATTAGCCTTTCTACTAAGTATTTGAAGAAAAACACCTTAGAATAGTAGAATAGCCTCATCTCTTATCTTTTTTCTGCTTAGAGAAATTGCTTTTTCTACCCTCTTTCCTACAATTTCAGTTGTATGGTAGGTTCTCTTTGCCCTGAAATTAAAAAAAAAACCTAATTCTACTGCTGCATGTTGCTAAAACTTCCATGTTTCATCTCACAGGTAGGCATGTTTCACTGGCAAGCAAAGTCATTCCTTCTGTATCTTTTGAAAACTCTTTGCAGGAAAAGGAACTTGAGATATACAAGACAGTATTGTGTTTATTGTTCTTTGAAGTTCCATGTGGAATCAGTTTCTTAATATAGCAGCTGCAGAATTATAACACAGCTGCTTCATGCTTTGATCACAACTAGCAATAAATATTAAGATAGGCAAACTATCTTTGGTTCTGCACCTAACATGTTCCTCTACGCATCAAAAATTCACTCTTTTTGAAACAAATCAACCATTTGTGTTAACATTGCCTCAATAAAATGAAGATCTGCAACAGGTGAAGTTCAATGACAATATGGTTCCATTTTCATTCTCCATTTCCCTAAATGCTCTCATCTTTTCCCCTTGAATCTTCAGAGATGTTAGGAAGCAATAGGAAAGTATTATACACAAGACATCTTTATAGCCTTCGCAGAACAAGGTGCTTCTTTAGTCCTTTAGTTCCTAAATTACAAATGCCATCCAGCACTAAAATATCTCTACCACTAAGAGTCAGACATTACAATCAATTTACACCTTTGACAAATCTACACTCTACTTCTGTCAGTATTCCTCTTTCATAACCAGAGATAGTCAGCCTTTTTTAATTCGATCTACAGTAGCAGTTCAGCATATAGAGGCATCAGATCTTGGAAACCATATGCACCAGGCAGAAAATAAACTTGTTCGAGGACTCACTCTTCCAGCAGGTTAAGTAGAAAACAAAGTTAAACCAAAGAAGTTTTCCTGTTTTAAAATAATTTGGAAAACAAGATTTTTTTTTTCTGAGTAAAAAGTGAGCAAAATTAAGTCTGAATCTCATTGAACCATACATTTATGGGATGGACTATGCCAGACACACTGTAATTACCAAGTAGATATTAGTGATATGGTGATTTACTTTGCACAAGTGTAAGAAACTAAGTTATAGTCAAGGTTCAGTGCATGATTCAGAAAGTTAGATCCTGTATTTTGAGTCACAGATAGCAGAAAGCAGGAATATCACAGACTAATATAGCAAACCAGAACCAAAAGCCAAACAGATTTTCAAGGATTGCAAGGCCAGCTCTTCAAGCTCACAGTTTCATACTTTGTTAAGAACTCATCATCCCTTTCATCACCTAAATAAGGTTAGGCATCTGTCAGGTTCCATATTTAAAGTTACTCATTGTCAGAAATAACTCAAAAGCCAGCATTCTTCTGTCTTCTGAAAAATGCTGCCATTTTTTTCAGTACCTGAACAAAACCTGAATACTTCATTCACCTGATATAAGTTATGGTGCTGAGCCCTTTTGCTCCAAATAAGAGACCAGTATGAAAACTTCAGGACCGGGACTAGTTAAAATAACAAATATGCACAAGTGTGCTTTCTCCCCCAGAAAGCACATTTATCTCAAGATTTCAGAAGAAGGGAATCAAGTAGCAATGTCAATCCATAGAAATGGATGTGCAAAGTGGTGGGATTTCTTTCCCCCCCCAGGAAAGCTGACACATGCCTATCTTCCTCCCTCTTGCCATCCTTCCACTCTCCATTTCCAAGTAACCTAAAAGGTCTTGAGCAACGTACTTATACACATGCTGATGAGGGAACAACAAAAACAAAGAGGCAAAAGAATAAAAATCCCAACCATAGAACAAAAAGTGAACTGCATAAAAGGGAGTATGCCTGGACAGAAAATGCAACGAGGGACAGGGAGATGCAAATGAAGCAGAGTAAATAAACAGCCTTTGGACACTCAGACACAGAAACTAAAAGCATAAAGGAAAATTGAAAGGGCTGTATGTGAACAAGAAAAACCACAGTACATTGGAAAAATATTGTTCCCCACTGAAAAACACAGCAATATAAAATTATCACAGAACCACAGAAAAGTCTGATTTGGAAGGGACCCACAAGGACCATCAAGTCCAATTCTTAAGTATGAGGAGTCATGGCCTATCCTGAAATAGCCAAACCTATTAGCAAAGGTTGGTTTCCTGAAAAGCCAATAATCTACTTATACACTCAAGCCAAATGCTTCCCCTTAGGCTTCAATGCAATCAGACGTCTCTATCTGAAGGGCAAATATTCCTACAGGGTTAAAAACTCTATAAAAAATTGAGCTTGAGGTGGAATAATCTTCAGAGCTCTAAAATGCCTTCAGTTCTGAGTACTCTAGAAAAATCAAAACAACCGATCTCTTTGTTCCAGAACTTCTTGTTCATGATGCAGCCACTTCAATAAACATCAAAAATTAAGCTCAAGAATTCCTGAGCATGTATTCTGAATTCTGATGGACACATAACTGACTACAGAGAACAAGAGTGGCCATGGCAAAGAGACACATTACTTGCTGATGTCTAATGTAAGTCCCAAAATCATTGTCACAATTTGAGTGGATGGCACACAACACCTTAATCCTAATTATTTATACTCCAGTGTACTTCCAGGACACTACTTCTCATCCCATCAGTCCTGGCCCACATGTATTTCTTTTCAAATCTCATCTTTTACCACTTTCATTTACATAAATTCAGAAATCCCTTAAGGGCAGCACCTCTCTATATCCCTCACCTCTGTAAGATAGAGTCCTTCAACTTTTTACACTTGGGAACAGGTCAGGGATGCAACAAAAAGCAGTTGCAATCATATGCTTCACATGCATAAAGCAAAATACATCACATTAACTTTGTCTACCTTAAGGCTAGATTCAATGTCTTGTAGGGATCCAATTGCTAAAAATATCTCAGACTTTCAGTATTATTATCTGTTGGGTGAGAGGGTACCTCTTAATATGCTTCTGTCAACAACTGCTACAGTGATAAACTCTTTGCTTATTAAAACATCCTTTCTCCTCTAAATTTATTTTTATCCTTTTCTATGATGAATGAGCCATAGAACACCAAATGCTACCTAAAAATGCAGATGATATCCTGAAGGAAAGGTAATGGCTACCTGCCTATACCTGGAATACAGAACAAGAAAATTTTAATTTGAAAATGGCATGTATTACATTAAATGAGGTCAGCAATATCACCAGGTCTTCACAGTAAATACAGTGAATAGAAAAGGAGTTTATGAATCACATGATTAAAGCTACAAAACCTTTATTCCAGAGACATGTAAAATGTCAGGAAGTCTCTATCTCAGAGGGTGAACCAGGAATATTCTATGTTTTGTCTCACAACAGAGCCTTAGACATAAAGTGGTTTAGACATAAAATTTCAAGGTCACTAAGATGATCACATACAGATACCATCTGTGGCTTCAGGATTGCTAAACAGAGACACATTGTTCAATGCCCCTGACTTTCCCTTATACCTGAGAAAATTGTCTCCTTTTCCATTAAAAAGAAGAAGCAATTTTTTAACTTTCACGGCAGTCTTTACAGGTGAATTGGGAAGTATACTTTCATTATCATATTTAAAAAGATACACTTTCAATGCCACAGAAAACATCTTTCTGATTATACTAGTATCAAAGACCCATCAATTTCTAGTAGGCACATTTCCTGACTTATGTCCCAGGCAAAAAGGCTACAGGGTCTCTGAGAAGACCTGATTTCCTTCTTATTCTCACAAACGCTACCCAACTGGCTTTCTCAAACAACTCCATGACCTGATGACACAGCTCCTCGACAAGGACACACCTTCTGCAGGGAGGATGACTCGGCCCAGTTTCTTGGACAGGCACCAGGCACTCTGTGCCACCAGGGGCCTGCAGACTTGTCAGAAGGTGTTTTGGAGGAAAGCCTCTGACATCACTGGTGCAGGAACAGCCACTGGGGAAGGAGCTTTGTGGCACAGAATAAACATAATGTTGGCAGCTCTGACTGTTAAGGCAGGGGACAGGGGGCCTCCTCACCCCCCTCAGTGTTAGCAGCTGCTCCTGTGTGCTGCTCTCTGCTTCGGCTACTGTGATGACCCTCCTACAAAAAGAAACCCTTCCTGCCCAGATTAGGGCTTGCAAAATGCCATTATAAGCATTAAGGGAGTTTCTAATTTAGAGATTTGGGAGGTTTTTTTGTTTTATTTTAATATTTAAATTCTAGAAAGTTATTTCTGAGGGGCTTTTTTCAAAGTCCAAATTTAAAAAAACAAGCAGTTTTTACCTCCTGATCTCACTCCTTAAGACCAGTACTAAAGAAAGTCAGCTTCCTGTTTTGTAAAGCTCTGAGGGCCTTCTATGTTTTGATACACAGAAGCTCTTTACCTGATCATTAGGCTTTCCAGGAAATCAACTGGTGCTTTATGGCTATTCAGAGATTGATACAGTCAAACCCCCCCAGGTCAACAGAACCAGCTCCATTGTTTGCCTTGTTCTTTTTCAACACAGATATCCCCCTCCAGAGATGTTGAGGTTTATCATTCTGTTCCTGTCTTAGAGGTGTGACTGTATCCAGTAAAAGGCACCAAATGTTACATCAAAGCATCTTTCATTGAAACCAGTAATGGTGAAGAAAAACCTTCTCTACCTTGCAGGTCAGCTTTGGTCAACTCAACTTTGTTAGCAAAGCAAAAACAAACAAAAAAAGAAACAAAAAACCAAACAAAAAGCAAAAACAATAAACAACATGTTAGTATAAAGGCAGATAAACCCAATAACATCACTTTGAATAAATAAAAGCAACTGGTATAACTATCACAGCCAATAGGCATAACCAAAACACACAGACATGACAACGTAAGCAACAAGGAGGCAGAGGGACAATGACTAAGTTAATGCAACCAACAAATAACAATACCAAAGAAAAAGAAAAGAAATGCATTTCATTCATGCACACACAAAATCAAAAAATTTACAGATAATACCAAGAGAAGAAAAAACATCGCATACCTTAACCCATCTCTCAACATTTACAATAATTTTAGACATATTTTGTCTTATTTGAGAAATACATAGAATCCTTTTAAGTAAAAAAATCTATTTGACTTTCAGTACCTCAGTCAAGCATATATTTAGCTTGTCTGGCTTTTTGTCCTAAGTGGATTTATTGCCAGAAAACCACATAGGACTGATAACTCTGTAAGAAAAAACTTTCTGCTTATCCAAAGAACTAAACTCGACACTGGATAAAAGTGACAGTAACACCTTGCCCCCTCACAAGCTGTCACCTGCTCATGGATTTCAACACATCCTTAAAAAAAACTTATATCAACAGGCAAGCAGACAGCTCAGGATTTAGACCCATATAGTCTTAATCAGTCATCAGAGCAATCAAAAAAACGAAGAGTACCAGCTCATTCTTTCACCTAGGTCAGAATGATCTTGTTATCTGTGGTCAAATCACAGCCTACAAGGCAAAAAAAAAAAATAAAATTCATGGATCTATTAAATCTGACTGTCTAAAGACCCAAACACTTTCTGAAGATCAAAGAGCATTAAAAGCAAAACAATATCACTGATGCTTTTACATGTAGGCACAGGATTTCTTTTATTTATTTAAATTTTGGGGGGACTTTTTGTTTTGTTAGTTTGTTTTTTTTTTAATGGAGTCCAGTTTACACGGAAGCCATATAGATTTTTGGTGCGTTATGCCTTGATTCTAAGTTTTCTCTTTCAGAATGGAAAAAGTAGAAAAGAAAGATGGGAACACAGGCAGCAGCTCCAGAACCCCTGCTTCTGAAGGTTAAATATTTCTATTACACAGCACAATAGGAACAACAAAACACCAAATCATCAACCTTATTGCTCAAAAGACAGGTATTTAAGAAGTGCATACTTACCTTCTTAAAGTTCTTAAAAAGTTCTAATTGCACAGTTGATACTGGCTAAGGATTGGTAGTTCACCTTTCCTTATTGCCATCTTTTACATTTACAATCCAATTAATTAGAACTAATATGTACAGATGCTGTTTCTTATGGTTCCTAAGAATTTTAACATTTTGAATCTCTGCTGTTTCACAGCCTATGAATAAGTCAAAAAGTCAATTATCCTCCCTTTTGAGATAGTCAGATTTTTCTTTCCACTTTTGAAACTACTTTACTACATAGAGCTATAAAATCCCTTTTTCCTTTAACAAAATTCAAAAGAAAGGGGGAAGGAGTAGAAAGAGGAGAAGGACACATTTCTCCATGCATAACACTTGTTCTAACAAACAAGTACTTTTCCTACTTTCCTGCACCTCATTTTCTTTGTATCTGAGAGAAAAACTCATATTTGTTCCATAAATCCAGTAGTACTGTGAGAATAGAATACAAAAGCAAGGAAAAGGAAAGATGTCAAGCCATCATAGAGCAAATTAATGCTCCACTCTCCAATGGACAACCTTTGATTCCAGAGAGAAAGTGAAGTATGACCAGATTTGAAGTTCTCTACTGAGCAGATGAAGGGTGAAATCCTTTTTGACATTATCCTGCTGTGAGATTTTAAGCATGAGATTAGATTTGCTGTTTTCCACATACTGCTTAGTATGCAAAATGTGTTTCTGATTATCCAGCCTGTATGTGTCATTCATGCTTTTCATGCACCACTGAATTCCAAAGGTTAACTATAGCATTTCATGGAAAGAAGCAAAAGATTATGATTTTACTGGGGGATTGGGAAAGAAGATTAAATTAGGACAAAAAAAAAGTCTCAAAACATCTGGAATGGTGTCAGCCAGTTTAATAATAATCAGTCTCCTTTGTGAAAAGCTGTTAGTGGAACAGGCAAGGCAGAAGCAACAACTCTAAAGCATGTAGAAAACTACCTTGCAGAAGAAATAAAAAGTTCTTTAGCCACTGCTGTTAGATTTTTTTGGCTGGGGGCAGGATGGGGTGAAAATACTTAGAATGTGTAGTTGAATTTCAAATTGCTCTAGTGCCCATGGTAAGCAATATAGGTATTTCCAAATAAAAGAAAGGAAAACACAAGAGGAACATATGGCAAATTAATAAAGAGGTGAAAAAATGCCTCAAAGACAGGAAGTGCTCATTAATATTGAGAGTATCCTCTAAAAACTATACAAAAGGTTGGACATCTGCTTAACTTTTTCAAGGACCCATGAGAAAAAAGCAATGAATCAGTCTAGATTTTTGTGGAGGAATACACTGATCCATTCATCTAGTAGTAAGATCAGGGATGAGGAGCTCAGCAAGAATTCATTTTAAAAGTCAAGAAGTGAGAATAGCTGAGCTGAAGTTTAAATTGTTTACTTTAAAGAAACAAAAAGAGGCACAACTTCTTCTATCTACCAACTCTTCATATACATCATACTGCAGACATCTTTTCTCTCAAACTATGTAGGTTTGATGTAGAAATAGCCTGTAGTACTCAAATACAGGAGCAAAAAGTTTCCAACCATCCCTCACAGGGATGTTGAGATGGAGAGAAAACTATGTCCTGATAGATGACTTTCTTCAGTTTCTAATGCTTTGCCTCCACTTACAATTTAAAAGTGGTTTGCATAGATGGATTTCATATTTTTATCACAAATACCTGAACACCTGGCATATTAATTTCATGGGTGGGGAAATCAAGGCCTAAAGTAGGTGGCAGATTTGCCTTCAAGCTTCCACTAGAAGAGGCCCTCCCATTTGAAGTCCTTTTGAGAATTCATTTTGTCTCTTCAGTGTGCTTAACACCCGGATGCAACACTGACACAAGTCTTCATTACTTCTCTACCTTCTCACCAGTGCCTTTTTTAGGGTGGTGGTAGAGGGAAAGAGCCCTCTTGTTGGGTCAGAGATAGTGATGAAAGCTGCAGTGAGCACAAGAGCTCAAGAAATTGTGGAAATGAACAAGTATATTGGTATCATATAATTTTCCCCAAGATTTATTCTCCTCAGAGTTGTGTGTAGCACAGCTGAACATATCAGGCAGCAAGGTGATTTCTGGCCTTGCGAAATCTCTTCCAGGGAAACACAAGCTGCCACTACAGATCTGACCAGACCTTCAAGAACTACGAAGAGCTACCTGTTGTTTCTGAAAGATCAGGAATGTAACAATTGCAAAAAAACGATGAAAATAAATCAAACCACCACATTAAAAAAAAAACAAAAAAACCAAAAAAAAACCCCCAAACTAAAACAAACAAACAAAATATGTGTGCGATATGAAGCTTTAGCTTCATAAACCATCAACTCATTTGACATTTCAGACACTCTTGGGTTCTCTTCTTCCAGATAATCCCTCTCAAAATCCCTTGCCAAAAGCAATGGTACTACAGGACACATTGAAACCCAAAATGTCAGTGTGGTAGCTATAATCTTGTCCAACACACTGGTGATTGAATGGCAGACTTCAAAAGCTGAAACCATAGGTTTGTACAGCACATAAGGAAGCTGCATGATGCAAAAGGGAGCTGATATGTCACCTAACAAACATGATGAAGAAGTTATTTAGTTGTGCTAGCCTAAAAAAATCCCATCATATATAATTTAAAGAAATTATAGTGATAGAACCAGTAGGACATTGTAGATAAAGCAGCACAATGCACTGTTAAACACCAGCCAATTTCAGTCTCAAGGATGCCTCATTTCAAGAGTTACTTGTACATATGACTAAGAATGTTTTTGGAAGATTCCAAAGAAAATCATGTCCTATAAATACAATTTATTGAAAGTGCTTCCTGCTCAAGTAGAAGTCTTACTCATCACTCAAACACAGATAATTCCATATTGTGGTAGGTGTGTGCTTTGGTGCACACGGAGGCTGAATCATGCTTAAGCACATGAGAGGAACAATGTGGTCAAGGAAATTCAATGGCTTGCTTAAATTCAATAAAAGGGGGGTGGCAGCAGAACCAAGACAATAAGGAACATTATTTTCCTATTTAAACCTGTGAATCTTAATTGGTGGTATGAAACAGAGACAGGATGCAACAATGTCACCTCTTTGTAGCGGAACAGGTGCATATTATCCAGGACAGTGCTGTCTGATGACCTACATCTCATATTCTACTATTCTCAAGGTTTTCTCCTCTATAAAAACTTTGATTTTGTCCTGAGATGAAACTGACAGTTTCTGAGAAAACAGCTGCCACGTTGTAATCTCTGCCTCTGAAAGCAAAGCCACAACAAAAGACAAGCATTAGCAGAAATCTCTCTCACATGACCTTTGAAAGGCAAGATTCATATATAGGAATGGAATAACATTTCTTTAAGCATGCATGTTCTCATCACAGATATGGTCCCTCTGCCCTTCAGCAAATCAACACACAGCACTACTATTCAGCCAAAAAGCCTGCAATTGTTCATTAAAAACAAATTTAAACATCATGAGGCATCATGGGACTCTTGCCCTTAAAAACATTAAGATTGCACCCAGGGTCACTTCAGATGGAACAAACAAGTGAGACGTAAATAAGGACTGAACAACCTTAGAGTTTTTCTTTCCTTAGAGAATGGGAGACTGGTGTGAATTTCACTGGCAACTGTAAGAATAGGCACCAGCAGGCAGCAAGAAAGATCTGAGATGAAGCCTTTAGGATTATTATGATTCAAAAAATAAAGAAAAAACCCAAGAAGAAATGTAACAGCTTTATGGTGAGAAAACTCTCAGGTTCTTTACTAATCCTAAATATTTTGGCAAAAAGAACACTTTCCTCTTCAACAGTTTCCTTGGTACTGAACAGGGACCATTTGGGAAGGTAGCACGGGCACAGCTTTCCAAGATCACGTACTTCCGGAGGCAGGATGAGGACCATCACTGGACTTATCACCCATTTTTTTAGGTCTCTCCAATTTTAAGTCCTGTCTGAAGGACTTTAGAAGAGAAGGGGAATTCATGTTCTGGAAAGTGAACCAATCTCCACATCAGGCAGTATCACATTGGCACACAGACAAGGTAAGTGCCACATTATGTGTTTTGGGAGTGGCACTGATGTTACACAACCTCAGCAATACAACACTAAATAAAAGAACTACGCTGGGTACAGGAGAAGGAAACACCATGGCTCTAATGATGGGACAGAGTCTTCTGGGAAAGTATTGTGGTTCTGTTCCTGAACCACACACAGAACAACAGGATAGTCTAATTGGGAGGTCCTCTGAAGGAGGAGGGCTAGTAGAGATCACATGCCAGCTGAAGAGCCAATGGGTTTTGATACTTTTAAACAAAATAGTTATTAAAAATAATATTAAAGAAGAGCTTTCAGTGCATCAAATATAAATAGAATACACTTTTTCATAAACTTCAAATGTATTTTTTTCCTTGAACGTTATAAACAGTAATACAGAAAAGGTGCACTTTTTTGGCATGTTGACTGTGCCACAAATGGGCAAAGACAAGCTCTCCTACATTGTGCTCATTTCTAAACCAACAAAGTGGTTAATAGACACTATTAAGAAAAAGAGAGAAAAACAGGGAAAAATGGTCTACAACTATGAGGTACCCACCAATGCTGTGAGATAGGAGTTCACATGGAGTGAGCTCCTATGAGAGGAAATTAAATTCTCATGAATCAGAGTATTATTGTAGGAGCACAGAAGGAGGCCCACCTCATAAAAAATTAATTCCTCTTTCACTCCTTCTACCCTCCATTTCCCCTGTCTCTACTTGTTCTTCAAAATGCTTACTTCTGTGGATCCCAAGAAAGGGTGCTCTGAAGCACAAATGAACTGAATACTCAGAACATCTTCCAAAGCATTTTAAGACTACTGTACTGCTAATAAATCACCCTGAGAAAACTACCAGTAAGTAGCAGTCCATCCCCTAATACCATCCATGCCTGCTACTGAAGGTACCAACTCATATGGGATGGAGCATATAAGAAAAGAGCTGCTAAGCCACTCAGAAACTAGCAACTTTTAAGCTGCATTTAGTAGACATAAGTGTAGTGAAGGGTATTGCAGTGGAAGCAAACTAATGAAACGGATGGTAAGGTAAACAAGTGATGCACAACAAGGTAAACAAGAGTGAAACAACAAAGTACGAAGTGAATGCTGTAGAGGGGAACCTCTCTGAAATCAATTATACCTTCACATCCACGCTCAATCTGCCCACTGCGGTGCAGAGCATCGTTGATAAGGTCAGGCAGACGCCCATTCAAGTCCACAGATGCCAGACAGCCCTGAAATCCATCACGTGAGGCCACAAGTTTTGGGAGGTTGCTGTACATGCCTTGAGCTAGGCCAGCAATGTAGAGATCACCTAGAGAAGAGAAGGGTAACCATACAAGAAGAAGAAAGTTACCCACCTTCTAGAGTCACTTTTCTTACCACCAAACATGTATGAAGAAAAGTGAACATGCCTTCAGAAAAAGTCACAAACAGAGCAACATATTGGCAAGAAGTCATTTCTGCTTCCTTTACTACAAAAATCAAAACAAACCACAAAACAAAAAACAAAACAAAACAAAACAAAAAACAAACAAAAACTCCTCACAAAACCCCCTGAATAATCCCAGTTGTAATTGCTACCTAACTAGGAAAAATTGCGAAATGAAAATTTCTGAAAAAGCAAAATATGACAAACTACTTAACTACAAGAAGCTGTCAAACAAAAAAGAGATAAATTAATTTGAAAGCCAAAATGTGCAAAGTCCATATTTAGTGCTCTATAACGCATGGTCACACAAGCTTTCTCTTGTTCACTAGTTGAGGCCTGCAAGAATAAAGGGGGAAACTATCAATCATGTAGAGTTTAAGTTTACCTTTAAGATCCAGATTTTTGGCACCGTTGATAACCTGAGTGACCACCTTAGTGTCCACCTTGAGGCTGTGTGTGTTACTGTTATCTCTGGTAATGACAACATTGTGCCATTGATTGTCATTCAGAGGACGATCACTGTTGCCTTTGATAACATTAGGGCCATTTCCAAGGTCAAACACGTAGTGTATATACCTGCAAAAAGAGCAAGAACTAGTTGAAATCCTGGAAGGACTCCAGTCTTACTGAACCTTATTCTAGCCAGAGCTGATAAATTAATTTTAAAAAGAAATAAAGGGAAATATCTCTGGGTTAGAAAAGTCTAAAAAGCCAGAATAATAGCCACTGCTTTGAAATAATATAGTTGCTTCCCTTCCACCAAAGTGTAAGGATTAGTGTCTTGACATGACAGCATTTCCAGCAATCAGATTCTAATCATAAAACATTCCTCTTCTTCACAAAGTTCTCTCAGATCCACGAAAACACTGTATGTGCATATAATTATTTTTTGAATTGGTAATATTGATAAATGTACTGGAGAGCAACACCAGATATGCTTATTTGGGGCATATATTCCCCAGATTCATCCTGAGTTTTGAATAATTCCCATAAGAAGTTAATTAGTAAACTCACTTGAAATATTGTACTAAAATTCACATGAGATCCTAGACTTATTCAAACAGCTGAAAAACAATTAGCAATGTTTTCAGCAAAAATAGAGACCCTAACGAAGCCTGAAGTCTTGAGAGTGTTACCCTGAATTATTTATACAGTTTAAACACAGAAATCCACCTGAGGATGGAAGAGAAGTATTCTACTTGAAAAAGAAAATTTAAAAAACGACAAAAAAATTCGACTCCCAACAGAGCAACAGGACCTCATGACTGTTGCTTCTCTTATTACTCAATGTTCCACTTACAGAACAAAGCTGTGCATGCTAAAAATGAAAACAGATTGAACTGAAATAAACAGGACCAGTAAACTGTGGAAAGCATGTCTACCATGACTAAATAATAAGAGATCAAAATTTGTTCAGCTAACAAAGGATTTTTTTAAATAAGCTATTGGTCTTTTGAAAAGAATATAGCAGTTCTAAAGCAAGCTGAGTTCACTTTTCATCAAGTATCACCAGCAGAAGCACGAATTCAGCAGCCCATATGCTTTTTCTTTTTCCTTCACTAGAGATGGTAGAAAAAAAGGTATTACAAGGGGGGGGGGAAAGGGTGGAGAGGGAGTGGGGAAAAGACATCCAGAGCCCTCAGCACATTTCCTCCTCCTCTGTGCTAATCTGCAAGGTTGACAGGACAAAACATTAGTCTAACTATGTCCAAATGACTTAAAATACTAATTTTGCACAGTGTAAAAATGTCCTTCCCACAGCCATAGGAGGAAGTAAATGATAAAATCAGGAATCTTAAGCTTCAGTGTTTTTGTTTAAATGTTTTGTCTTACAGCTCAACAAAGAGAGAAAACATGAGAATCAGTTGCATTTTCTCTTCATGCAAACATTTTAAGCTTATCTATAAGGAAGTTAACCTATAAATAAGCTGGTAGAAAATAACAGCCACTTACCCCTTGACTAGTTCAACTGCAATGAAGTCATTGCCATCCCCACTGTTAAAGAGGATGAATCCATCAGCTGAGGTGGTCTTGAACTGAAAGAAGAGGTGCATGGATGTGTAAGCCTGCAAGGTGGCCAAGCTCAAGTAGCTGCTCTTAGTCTTGAACGTCACGGGGTCAGCTATAATGTTGCGGAGACCAAAGCGCGCCTTCAGCTCGCAGTAGTCAATGTCCCCATTCTTGCACAGGTCAATGTAGAGCATCCCGTTGAACATGAGGCTCTGCAAGTGGCCGATGAAGCTGGAGGGGATGACGGAGATGTACCGCTTCTCTGTCATGATCCCCGTCTCGATGTTGTGGAACTCCAAGCGGGTGTGATCTCCAACCATTGTGCCTGAAGGACAGGAACATGGAGGAATATCGGGGATCAGCAACAGGTTTTTTGGAGCCCTTCACACTCCAGTTTCCAGACTAATAGCAAAACTAAATCCTATCTGATCACTGTTCAGTAGCTTGCATAAGAAAGGATTTATAGAATCTTGGTGAAGAGTCTTGGTGGAGATGCATGAGTCTAGCAGTTGCCAAAACCTGGCAGAAAAGACAGGCCCTAAAAGGGCCATGGGTAGGAAGCTCTGTACTTTTCCCTGTACCTCACAGATTTTGTTTGTGAAAAACACCAGGTGTCTCCCTTAAAGCCTACAGTGATCTATTTGATGCAGCAGACCATCTGCCAAACAACTTCTGAAACAACTTTTCCAAGTGCGTTTCCTGAAAATACTTGATAAACACAGATTAATATAAATAGAGCAGCGAGAGAAGTGAGAACAGTCATAAAATTGCTGATATTTATTCCTTTGTTCTCTCCTGGTGCCTGACGTTATTCCTCTTCTTTTAAGAGCATGGCAGAAGGGAAACACACAAAAATGCAACAGGTAAGAAGTCTAGTGTGTTTTGTCCATGATTATCATCACTGCACAGGTGAAGTCCTCTCTTTTAGAAGGTTTTCCAACAAGCTGGTCAAATTCACCAGGTTTAAAAAACAAAGGGAATAAAACTATTTAAATTCACACTAGTTTCGTGAAATTTGACAACTGGATAAAGACCTGAATAAATATTTCCACTGTGCTATAGACAGGCAAAATTTAGCAACAGTATGTGACTTGACTGCATCTGCTGGTCATCAAGCACATATAAACAACTCTCAACCAGTCACTGCAAGAGATATTTTTCAGTCATTGGGATTATACCTGAGAATCATACCAATCACCATAGCTGAACCCTGAACAAACTCCTACTGTTATGCTAGGTTATATCAGCAGGGACTTACAGGCTTTCTCACATTCTATACTGTCTCCTGAAGTCTCCTAGCATTTCTCACCTTAAGAGTTTCCAGGCATTAAAAGTAAAAAAAAAAAAAAAAAAAAAAAAAAATCAACCAATCGACCAACAGTAGTCCTTTCAAGTCTTTTTCCTACTGATTGAGAAGGGGGGTTTTTTCTGTTGGGGATAGAACAAAACCTGAACACATTTATAAAAACACTTCAATGATACATCCTGTCTTGTAGTGTATAGAAAGTCAGATTAAATGAACTGATGGTTATTTTCTTGCTTAGAGACTCTGGAAACACTGAAATATTCTTAACTCACCTCTCACAATCATGTACAACTGCAATTTTTTGGTTTATACTTTGTTTTCATTGGAACAACTGTGCTTGTTTGCTGTCTTTGAATAAAACTTGGTCACATTTGAACAATGTTTTCTGGTATCTACTTTAAATATGAAGAAAAAATATAATATAAACCAATACATCTTTTTCGCTTATTCCAAATTTTACCAGTGGATCTAAATATAAATGCAATTATACAAAGACCATGGAAAACTTCAGTCCAAGCAGACACAGCTGATCAAACTTAGAACCAGTTAAAGGCAGTTACAAACTCCTGACCATTTAGAAATTCAAGCATCAGCACACCAATGCAAATGTTTTAAAATCCTGAAACAGTTCTTTACCAGAAACATTATTTTAGTTTGAAAAATGGCAGTTTCCAGAAACTGAAATAGTACATGAGGAAATTTGTTTAGACAGCTTTCCCACTTCCATTACTCTGATTCTTAGAGGCTTAAAATTTCAGTTTCAGGGTTATAAAATTTATGACTTTTCTAAACTAGAAGTGTATTTTCTTAAAATTAGAGAAGTCACTTAATAAAAAAAATCCTGCTCCTTTACTTCAAAAAATTAGAATAAATAAAATTTAGCAATGTCAATGCTTAAAGGCAAGAAAACTCCTTTTTTCTTCTGCACTTAAAAAAATACAAGGCAGCCATGGCCTGAGGAGGAGAGAAAAGCCAAGACTGGGAAATCTGGATTACACTGGGACATGGAGCCCAAATATAGGGGGCATTAAAAATAGAGTGAGGGAGTTTGGAGGAGGTGAGCCCAGAATCTTAGAAAAGGTGAAAAATGAGAAAACTGAGGCTAGCTTAATAAAAAAGAAATAGTGTTAGAAGCAGCAGTGTAGAAAATTAGGAGTAGTTCAGTGGAAAACTGAAAAGAACATGGCAATACAAGATCAGAATCAGGACAGAGATGTAATTTCCTAGGAAATCACGGAGTGCAATCCAGTTTTTTCTGGTCTCATTAGCTATCAGCCCTACATGCAGAGATCACCTCTAGTTCCCTCACTGAGCTCTATAGAGTACTGTACCTACTACAGCAATCAGAAGCTCTCTAGTTCAAGTGGTAGCAGACAAAAAGTTCCAGCCTCCACTGTGGTATTTGGGTGCTAGGAGGATGCCGTAGAGAGGAATATATCTGCTGTATTTGTGTCTCATTTACCACTGATGTGTTGAGGTTTGTTCTGAGGTTGGGAGGAATGTGAGACAAAGGTTTTGTGATTGAACAGTAAAATGCTGTCCACAATTGGATTCTGTCTCTGCCTTAGATATCCTACAGGAAACCAAGTCAGACACTTCATTAGAAATTTTTCATAGGTGGTCATTAGTTGTCTACATCTAATTCCCTAAGTAGCAGGGCTAAACTAATTTACAGGATAAAATTCACACACACGCTGAATCCTTCTGATGCAAATTACTAAAAATGCATGGCAAATTGGTACCAAATATATCCAACTTTAATCTGGTGCCTTGTTTCCAAACCTGTAAAATGGGGAAAAGATGTCCACTCACTTCACAGAATATAGACATGGGAATAAATCCAGTTAAAACTTCTTAGTTCTGTATAAACATATTGATGAGTAGCCTACAACACACGCACACATAAAAAAAGTAAATTTAAAAATTTAAAAAGTAGGTCTAAATTTAGAGCAAAATTCAACTGGCATGCATTGTTCCAAACAAGCAATAAGAAGATGGAAATCAAATAGGCTGTTTATTTTTACTTGGGGACTAATTTAGACTTCTGATCTATGCCTAAGACAGCAAGAATCCTGTGGAAAAATCTATGTGACCACACCACTGAAGACTGTTATCATCTGCCCAAGGAAGTGGGATGCAGATTGCACAGAAAATCTTAACTGGCTTTTCTGACTTTTGACTTTGCCATGATGACTTTCTTTTAACAGATATTTTTAGCTGTACTGCATCTTTAATTATGTAATTCATATAAATGTACATATGCGTATCCTATTTTAGTATAGGATTGTATCATTATTATTTATAAACTCAGTTTCGTGAAAAAGAGACTTCAAAAACAGATGGCTTTGAGGGATGGATTCGGTAATGCAGAGAGTGCCACCTCGTGGGGCTTCCTAAAAAAGCAGATCCAGAAGAATTGTTCTCAGAAGCAATGGGCATGAAATGTTTCTTGGCATATGTCAATAACTCAGAAAGTTGCCTCTTAAATAAAATTAATTTTTCCTATAAGCTACTGTTGACCAAGCCACCCCCAACGTTTACTTCCAACAAGGAGGAGGAATGAGTTTTCTTGCATATGTTCCTTGTTCTCTCTTGTAAAATCACAGCCTATATAGTACAGCATATATTTACTTCAGAGAGAGAAGATATTTCAGATCATTTTCCTGTAAGCCGACTTCTTTGGACTTATTTCAGATTTCTGACTCCTGGATTTGAAAATAATCTAAATTACCACAATATTTAAAACAATTCACATTCACACAGAAGAAAAGAACTTTTTGCAGAGATAGGATATAGTGTTCTGGCAGTATGTGTGGCAGCCATTCCTTCAAGCTGTATTCTGAATAGAAGCTACTCAGAAAAGACGATTTCAGCTTTTGTTGAACCAGCATGGGTGTCAACTAACAATCCTACCTGCCTCAGTTTTGCATCCAGTGTTCCCATTCTTTTTGATTCTATTATCAGCCTCCAGATCTGCTGATGTTTGCCTCAAAAACCCAGTTCCTAAAGTTATATACAACTATGAGAATTTTAGACTTTCAAAAGAAAAGAAAGATAGGTTTCTGGCTCTTGCAGCCATGGAGAAATGGACCTGAAAAGTATAACCTCTAAAATTTTGCAATTAATAAAGGATCAGGCTAAAGCACTTTGATCATTTCAATGCAAATCTTAACCCGGGACATACCAGCTTTCCTGACTGATTGATCTTTTCTTTCCTCCCTCCAACTACATTTCTCTGCGAAAAGAAGCAGGAGCTCAAAAAGCTGTCTGAAAATGCAGAATTTTTTTTTTTTTAAATCAAGGAAAAAAAAAAACCTGACACACTCTTTCAAGTCAGGATCTTCCCTAACCTCTAAATCAAAGTTGAGAAAAAATGCTTTGCTCACTTTTTCTCCTGGATGGCTCTGAACCATGAGCACAAGAACTTGGGAAATTTAAAAAAAAAAATTTAAAAAATAACCAAGAATGTCCAAACGACAAAAAAATAAAAGAAAAAAATAAAAACCAAATGAACAGCAGAGACATAAATCCATGCTTTGTAACACAAGTATTGCATGCAGGTCTATCATCAAGGAAAAGTTTGTGCAGAAGAATGGTCTAGAGAGCCTTGGCCTTCTGCAGCATTGGAAACCATCACATGTGCAAATAGAGAATGGAGTGTACTCAGTCCACCTCAGAAAGAGCCCAGACCAAGAGAAAGTTCTGCTGAACACCTCCGCAGTTTGAGATATGTCCGAGCTTATCTGTCCTCTAAACCCATATCTCATGTCATTATAGCTGTCACAGAAGTTTCTGGTGCTGGCTGAGAGTCTCTCAGACCTGAACATTCATTTTCAACACAGTAACACTAAATAATACATTAGTGGTAACAGGAAGAGGTGGGGGAAAGATACACACAAGAACAGGGAGAAGGGGTATAATGGCAAAGACTAGGAATAGAGATACAAAGACAGTGATCAAAAAATACTGATACATCACACTCACCCTCAGCAACATCATCATCCACGATCAGCTTGAGGCTCTTTCCTCGCCGAACCACCCTGACAGTGTGCCACTCGTTGTCATTGAGTTTCTGCCCAGCATAAAGAGTTTCAGGTCCCTTGCCTGGGAAGGATGATAGGTGCAGCAGTTAAAGCCAGATCCACAATCACTTTAGTACTTGCTCAATGGGAAAAGTAATGAAAATCAACCTGGTGTGATACGGACCAGTGGAGTGTACAGGTATATAACAACCTGTAATCAGCCCTCACACCTACACCTTCTCAGCTCAAGGAATCACAAACCCTTCCTCTCAGCCAGGTGCTTTCCTCCATGGAGCCCTAAAGTCACATGCATTTAAATAGGGTGGAAATCTCTCTTGTGCTGTGGTACTAATTTCCAAACATCACATTGCACTGCGCACTACAGAAATATGAAAACAAACTAATGACTGAAATCTCTCTATAGTGGAGCCATTACAGTAGCATTTTGCTCTCCTAGGAATCTAGATTTACGACATTGCCAAGGTACTTGGAATTTTCTTCAAAGTTAAACTCACTGGTCTTTCAACACTTCAGTATCAAACACCAGGTTGGTTTCAGGCTCAAAAAAAAACCCAAAACCAAAAAATCTGCCACCCCCCCCAAAAAAAGCAATAAAAAAATCCACACAGAACTTCATACCCTGCTTTCCCAAATAACTTATTAAAAATTAAAATTTTTAAAAGAAAACCAGTCACCAACCTCGCTGATTGCTTTAAGGTTCTTAGGCAAACCAGCCTAGCTTTGAGGTGCTTACTTCACCCCTTGAATTACAGTCAAGTGAGAAAGAGAAGCCATGTCTTCTCCAAAAGGTTATGCCACAGTTGCCCTTGCAAACAATGCTCCTGGGAAATCAGTATTAGTGCTACCCATATTTGTCCAGTTTTGCTGCTCACTCATCACAGTTGACAGGCAATTACTTAAAAAATTAATTGTTCAGATTACAGGATTGGAACGCCTCACTCATGTCAAATGATAAGTGAAATTGAATAATGGTGTGTGCTAAATTAAAAGCATCTATCCTCATTTCAGTACAGTACTAAAGTGGGGGGGGGGGGGGGAAGGGGGTGATCCAGGTATACCAGGAAATGTAGAATGAGAACAGCCAAACTTGTTGCACACTGGGTCTGGACCCACAGCCCAAACTGGCAAAAGGCAAACCCAAGAAAGAAGAAACTAGACACATCGAACATATTAAAGGAGACAGGATAGGGACAATGAGGCACTGCTACAGCTCATCCTACTGCACTGGTAAATCTAATGTCAGATAGTCCACAGCCCATAGGAGGCAGAGTGCCTAATGAGCAACATTACTGCAATTGCTTCTCACCAAAGAAGGAACATGAGCAAAGAAGGTGGTGTCTCATTCAGCTAGGATTCAAAGTGTAGTAGGCGAACTCTTCAGGAGACCAAAGCAAAATAAATATTCTGTTATTTTTTTTTTAAATCATGCAGTTCATGCTAATAAAAAAAAAGGGAGATTACTACTTTTTCAAATAAAACCACTGCCAGCCAATTTTACCATAAAGTGAGATGAAAAATTGTTTTTCTAGTGACCTGAAAGGTAAGAGTCATTCTTGGATTAAAAGGATAGGGAGTCATATATTAAAGTTACAGAGAATATCTCCTTAGGAGGAGAAACTTATAACTTTTGCGGTCACTCATCCACGTGCCAAAGTCACATACCACACACGTAAGTCCAGCTGAACAAGGCAGCTAGATCATGGCCAGAAAGTTTAAGTTCTTTGGCACCAGACAAGCAAAACTCTAAGAATCCAAGAAAGCTATGTTAGATTTACATCAATAAGTACATTTTATCCTGGAGCAGAATTCACAAAATTTTATCTCTGGATGGACAGTGAAATTACTGTCTACATCAAAATATACAGCATCAGTTATTATAGTTCAACACAGCCACTTCCCAGGTAGAAATATGTAGGAGGTCACCTAGTCCTGCGTGTTTATATAATGCCACGTGAAAGCAAGGGAAAGGGGGGATGAGTGGGAAATGCTTTTTAAAAAACCCAATCTTTTCCACATATCCATTAGAGCTCTAGAGGGCTCAGCCAAGAGAACTAGTCAAGTGAATTCTGAGGAGGTCCAAGAACTATGTGTACAGGGACTATCACATCTGGATACCAAAATTAATTTCATTGATCATTATTACTACATGTGCTGTTACTATACAGATATTTATGTGTAATATTTTTTTTTAAAGGACTTGAAGATTCCTAATTCAGCAGTTGCTGATACTGGGGAAAACAGAAAGGAAATAAGCCATGTGCACCAGCACCATAATTCTGTCCTTAAGAACCACCTCCTTTCTGGTAAGGCATTTCTGTGGTCTTATGTTTTTGACGGTTTACACTTTTTCCTCCTTTCAAGCTATCTGCACCTACATCCTCTTTCAGCAAGGATAAGAGAGACATGAGGAAGCAAAGCAGAAGATCAAATAGACAGAGAAAGAAAGCTAGAGATTTGTAACTTCCTTTTGTGTAACATTCTTTTATGATAAAAGACAAGAAAAGGCAGACATGGAACTCTTGTAGTAATGAATGGCACACCTGGAAATACTTTCTATTTATAATAATTTGGGTCATTGGGCATTAAGTAGTTTCTACAATTCATTAAGTTTTTATACAGGGAAAGAGTAAAGGACAACATAACAGTAAACAGAATAAGAACGCTTTTATTGTAGCAATAACTTTAATAGTTAAGCTGACAGAGCATCACTCCTGTTGGTATCTCTGTCTTAGTCATTCCATCCCCTTTCCTAATGTTCTCTGAAGAATTGTGTATCATACAGAATTGATCACTATGTTTCATTGTCCACCTCAAACAAGGCAGGCTAGTGAATATTCCTTTTATGCTTTGCAGTGGAAAATACTACTTAATCAGAAGCAAAAAAAATCTGTCTCAGCTATCCCAAACTTCTGGAAATGAGTTCAGCTACAGTTCAGGCTTCTCAAGCAAATAATACTTTATGCAGCCACAATGACTCCTCCTCATTCTCCTATGAATCCTCCAACATCTACTCAAACTTTTATTCATATTGTTCATAAAAAACAATAAGCATATGCTTTCAAACATGGAAGAACTCCATCTAATCTGCCTGGAGCGTCCCAATTATTATCTCTGCATCAAAAGTGCACTGCTGCTAATTAATAGCTTTGCTCAAATAAACTATATAAAAGTGTCAAGAATACACATGCCAAAGTATAAAGAATCAAAAAGCAGATCATGCCTTCTAAAAATGCCAAGTTGCTTTCCACATGCCCTGCAAGGACTCACTCATTTACAACAAACAAATGTTCAGAGGGATGCACTTCTTACAATATCTCTGAAAACACTCTTGTTATCCAGCCTCAGTGGCTATGAGCACACAGAAATTTCCTCTGTGAGATAAAGGAGAAAGAGGGTTAATTCCTCTTACTTTGGTGCAGGCTGTCATCATCTTATCCTTTTATAAGATTAAAATCACCTGCATGAAACCAGGCTATCTTTATCATTGGCTATCTTATTGAATATTGCAGAAGAAGTGGAACATTGAAGTCTACAGAGCCCCACAAGAGCTGAACAGAAGGGACTTTGCCATATTGATGACAAGATGCTTCCCTCAGTACAGTTACAACAATAAATAATTCTACAGTGATACTAATGCTTTGAAAAGAAGACCCTCAGAAATTATAAGGTTTTCTCTGCTTTTACTTTTTGATTAAAATGCTTAGCTACCATCTCATCTTTTTCAAGTGGAAAGATGCATTTCTGTGTCTCTTTTATATAGGGCAATATCTTGCTGGAAGGCCATTAGCATCCCAAGGCAAGGAGGGGTTGGGAAGGGGAATTTTCTTTGCCCCCTCTCTCCCTCATTTTTTTCATTTGTGATGGAGGAGGGGCATTGGTTGTTTTTACTTACACCTTTACATAATGACCAGAGAAGCTGCGGTTTGCTGTGTAAAATGTGTGCACAGAGATTTGTGAAACATGAGAATTAATCACAAGATGCCATAAAGAAGAAATTACTGTAAGGACAAAGATGCTGGCAATTTTTCACACACCTTTATGGGTTCCTGACAGGTAGTGAGTTCCTACAAAGCACATGTTGAATATCAAAACAGAAGAATGGCTCAAAAGCAGAGCTGGCAGCTGCTCTGAAAATTTTCAGTAACTTTCAATCTTGGTTAAATATAAATCACTAGCATAAATTTTGTTATTTCTTTCAGGCAGCACTAGTATGGACAAAGTGTTTTAGGATGGTCTTTTCCTTGACCTTGCTGTTCAAAACCAGGAGCATTGTTAATTGCTAAGAAACTAGTAGCAACCCCAGAATCCGTACATTGAAGAAATTTATGTAGCTATCCCACTCAAATCAACCTATATTCTCATACACACACACACGTTTTGCTCATATACAGGCTTTAGAATTATTCTTCTCAAGAAAATGTTGGTTGCCACCAAGGAACAAGAAGTTGCAGTGCCCTACAGATACTCAATATCTTCACTGGGGATCTTACCTGCACCAGTCTTCCCATTTCCTCAAGGAACAGGATCATGTCCATGTACTACCCCACAAGTTAAACAAAATACAGCGCTTAAGAAACAATATTTCTGTGAGGCATGCTAAAAACTTTTATGTTCACAGCTCTGCACAGTGGCTTTACTGTGAAAAGTTAATAAAGTTGAGATGATTTACACTGGCCTACCCAGAAACAAAGTTTAATTATTTACATCCATTCAGCAGTAAAAGGTCCATACCCAAAGTCCTTTAAACACCCACAGAGTCAATTAACCTCACAAGTATACAAGTAAAAATTCCCTGAAATACCCAAACTAATAAAGTGCACAGAATTAGCTCAGCGACTAACTGAAAAGTAGGAAGACCACCCTACTAGACTTTCAAACATACCCCCATCCCTATATAAACATGACCAAAAAAAAGTTAAGCTACTTTTTATTATTTTGGATAAAATGTATTTCAATTTTTAAAGCCCTTTAAAAAAAATAAAACCAACCAAAATCAAACCCAAAGCACCACAATATAGTTCATTGGTTTTGCTATAAACACATGTATCAGCATATTGAATGACTGTAACTTTCACTGCAGACACCCTGGACAATATCTGTAATAAGGTTCAACACAGATTCAGGCAGCATTCAACAGGATTGTGTCCTTTTTATAAGGCTCTGAAGTAAAACTTAGTGCAGAAATTAAGTTGTGTGCCTTTCAAATGACATGAACATCGTTTGAGATTAAGAACAGGGAGATGATTGGTGGCATATATCATACAGGTCATACATGGCACAAACTGCATTTATGTTGAGGTTTTTCCATCAAGGTTTTTGAGTTATGCTCATTGTTTGCTTCAATTTCACTGCTGCCGAATTTTAATATCTTAGATACTATGTAACAGTTGTGTATCTAGAGCAGAATAATTTATAACAGGAAAATGTTCCTGTTAATAGAAACTTGATCCCTTCAGAAGGGTTTAAATAGGAAATTACAATTTAAATGAAAGGATATTTCAGTTCATCCAAAAATAAATTTATTCTGTCTTAGAAAACATCCAAAATATTTCAACTTCAAGCTAAATGAAAAAAAATAATCTGCTGTTTAAAAATAAAATTAACCATTTCTTATTTTCTAGTCAGGATATTATTAATTTTTAATGGTAATAGATGGTTTCCCATTTTTATTGAGTGAGCTTTTCTCCACTTTTAAGGAAAGGGATTTTATTTTATATTTACAACCCGTGAGGAGGTCAAAAAAAGGACACAGAAGTATGTAAAATAGCCTCAAGTACCCATACTTTTAAAATTAGGATTTACAAGAGTTTAATTAAATTAACTTCAAAGTGATTTCAGTCGCACTGACTCTATATTTGTTTTCAGATAAGGCTGTCATATGAACCACTTCGCATCTGCCGAACGCCTTAAACTGCTCTCCTTAACAGGTCAGGGCAACAGAAGCTTCAGCGTAGGTATAAAGAACTCAGAAGCTGCTATATTGTGACTCATCTACAATTTGCCTAAGGAAATATTTGTACACACTAGATGTTCAGAGAGGAAAGGTCAAGACAACTCCTGGTGTAAGTTAAGTAGCCAGGCAATCACAGGAGCAGCGTCTACCAAAGGGAGCACCACTAGAGGGAAACCACATTCATTGAAGCTGCTGCTTAGACCGTCTTAGGAGAGTACAAAGGAGTTACAGTACTCAGTGTTGCTTTCCAGAGTTCCACCCGCTGATACATTTTGCTTTAAAGATGACTCAACCCCAGCAATTAATAAAATAAAACTAGAACGTCAACCAAGCTTTGCCTCCATAATAGCAACTACCCACTGATTTCAGGTATATATATATATAAACACCCAAGAAATGAGTATATACAGAAATTAAAAATATGGAGAACCTCAAAAAGTTTTACCATAAGGGAGAATTTAAAAGTAACCATTATGGAAAGAATTATGTATAAGCTTTAGTACACCAAACAGTAACAGAGGAAAAGAGACCGTATTCTAAGGAAGCTTTGCATTTTATTAGCTTTCCAGTGATGCAGTGCCAATGAAAGCAAGATGCAGGAGTGACAAAACTAGAGATCTAATTCTTTTTTTTATTCCTGTGTAAATACAATAATAGAGATACCAAACCCAAACAGCTTCACACTAATCCCATTGATGCACCTGCCTTGAAGACTAGATAGACTATGCTACCAACAGTAAGACCACTACAGCTTCTCTTCCTGTTTAGTTTCAAATCTCTCTATAAACACTACAAAACAAGTGGATTTATCATGATGATAGAGAGAAAAAGATGCTGGCAATGAGGCTGAGACAAATGGAGTGAGCCATATGTATTATATAGCAGCAATGAAATAATTTGACTGCTAACTGCCTGAATGAGATTCGAACCACTTAGAGGGGAAAAAAATGATGAATCAGATGTATGAGCCTTTAAACCAAGAACTAACCCCTCTCCCTCACATCCCTTCTCAAAGATCTTTGCTTTTGCTATGTTACTAAGAAACAGGAAGGAGCAGGCAGAAAAAGCTCTTATCACTCCATTTAGTGAGTGTTCTCATGCTCTAATTGCCTCTATTACTTCATTTGAAAGGATTATTTGAATTTTTGGATTATATAATCCTTAATGTAGAGGGTTTTTTTGTGTCTTTTAGAAATATTAGAGTAGTAACTTCTCATCTAAATCTGCAAAGCAAGGAGATCAGAAAGATGGATAAATCATACAGTACAGGGCAATACAGTGCCTTATGGTAATTGCACATGTGTCTTTCAGAAAAGGATCTGAGACCACTTTCTAACAATAGGACAGCATCTTTGTCCTCCTCTTTCAGAACACAGAAAATAATACCAAAGGAAAGGTTCTCCTCTTCCCAAAGGCACATTTGGCAGTTGAACAGTCAGCTAAGTCAGAGAAAAAAAAAAAAGAAGCTCTTTGAAGCTCCAGTCCCAAATATTGCATTAAAGTTGGTTTGGTTTTTTCGGTTTTTTTTAATGCTGTTTAGAACAGACTGCACTGTCCTCACCAAGAGCATGGCATTAGAACAGAAGACAGTCCTGGTACCAACACTTCTTTAACCAAATACAAATGGCAAAGAACATCATCTTTTGTTTTCAGATATTACAGGCAAGCTATGTGTGCATAACTGGTAATGCACACTGGTCCTCTCTGCCTGAAGTGAGAAACTGAGAGAAGGATGGTAAGTGGTACTTGGACCTAAAACAGAAGAGTCTTTTTATTTCACTTAAGGAGCTGTTGAGGAAGGATCAAATGCTTCTGGAAAGCTGAGGGATCAGTAGTGCAGACTGGAGTGTTTAATGCTAAAGGCATTTAAAAGCTTACCCACCTCAAAGAGTGTCTTTCATAGGGAATAGAACAGTGACCTCAGCTACTGTTACCTTTTGAAGAGACATTGAATATTCTCCCACTTCTTAAACAGGAATGGTTAGCACAAGATAGTGACCATATAGCAACACAGATGACACTACTGTGACTGAAATTTTTCCTGATATTTAATAAATAGAGCATTGGTATGTATTTTATCTATTTAAGATAAAACACATGTTCAGGTTACATAGCAGAAAACAAGTACAATCCAATAAAAACACTTAGTTCTACTGAAGTTCTACTGAATCTACCTATACAAGGAGTAGAGACATAGAAGAATTTCTCCAAATGCCTCCTTATCCTTTCTCTTCTTGAGCTGCAAGTTAAATACTTCTTTTTGGCTGCCATCCTCTAAGCTTTTCATTTTCATATTAGTATTTGCAGAATTCCTTATTTATCCAGGACATTACAATGCTAATGCAACCTCAAAGTTTGAGGAGGCAGAATGTGGACAAGGTTGTGTTGCCAGCAAAGGTTTGGACCCCTTGTAAAAATGTTTTCCTTTTCCTTTAGCAAACATTTCAAAAATGGAAAGAAAAACCTTACTGGAATTTGGAAGCCAGATCTACATTGACTACTGACTTTAAAGATTAAGACATATCCAGTTAAGTCAAAAAGCTGGTTAGAACACTAGCTGCAAATAATTTGTTTAATGATACTTAAGCTTTCTATTTCCAAAAACCTTTCAGCAGTAGTCACAATGCATAGTCCCAAAAGAACTGTGGCCCTGCTAGCAGAAACCCACCTCAGTCATAGCAACAAAATCTGTATGCACTGATGAAACTCCTCATCAGGTGCTTTACAGACACCACCAATCTCCAGTTTCCCGATAGCGCAGACTGGTTTCTTCCTATCTAAACTGAGAAACCCAGATGAGAAAGACAAGTGGTGTGTAGACCTACAGGCAAGCGACTCCTTATTTAGCTTAAGGAGCTATCAAGGAAGGATCACAGGCTTCTGGAAAGCTGAGGGATCAGACGTGCAGACTAAAGGATAGTTGAGGATTTACAGATAAAGATGACATCTGAGGCAAATATCAAGGACTCCTTTGAAATTCAGATTTTAAAAGTCACAGCTTTCATGTCAGTTAAGGAGCATGTAAAGGAAAAAAATGCCCTGGGAGAAGAAGAGAGAATTATAAAGTTAAGCACATAGCTTTAAACATATCCATATCTCTCTGTCCTCAGTGCTCCCAATAACAGCATAAGATCCAAACTGATGCCATCCATATTCTCAAGAGTATGCCATACCTCTTGAGGCATTCCATTTCATATGTATACTTTCATAAAAATCCTCAATGCTTCATACAACATCTACATGTAAAGCTAACATCGTTGAAATTAAATAGGAGTACACCAGATTTTTGTAAGGAGTCATCCATACCAGGAGAAAGAGAAAAGAGAAAGCAGATCTCTTCCCACAGTAAGTAGACTTACTCCTGGAAAGATACCATCAGCATTTGGGGATCTCCTTTTGGTGTCCAACACAGTGAAAAGTTAATGATTGCTTTAAAAGACTGGAACTCTGACAGCAACAGCAGTGTACAAACCATGAGTTGAACACATGGAAGGAAAGTGTTGACTTTATAGCCCCTGAGCTCAACTGATGCCTGTGCATCTTCATCAGCCATTTTGGTTACAATCAAGGTTTATCAGTCTTTGTGTATCACATTTAAAATAGGAATAAAATTTTAAAAGAAATTTTAAAAATCTAGTTGTGTTGGGATTACATATTAGTTCAAGCTCTTTCAAAGACAATTTAAGCAATAAGGTTGTTTGACTATCAAGTTATAGTATACGTGCTGACCTCTGGCTAAGTTGTAAAAAGTGTAGAATTTGATTAATTGCATAAGCTGGTCACAAATCTCTCTCTATAACATCTCTTTCCATTTCGCATGGAAAGCCTAGTGATGAGCATACTTTGTTTTCCAGTGCAAGTTTGAAAAGACATCCTCTTTCTCTGAGAACAGGTTATTTGTGTGTTGCCTTTTCAAAGATTCAAAAAAAACCCCAAACCTTCAAAATCTCAACCCAATCTTTTTCTCCCTCTTCAGCTGTCTGTTAAAAAAGGAGGCATTGATTGTTACAGGGATGGGTAGATTATACACACCTCTCTCCCTGTATATTGTTCCCCACAATGTCTCTATTTCTAGCTGGTGAACAGCTGGTGTGCTGCAATGCTCATCAAACCAATATTTCTCTAATTTCTATCATTCACAGGAGCACTGTGAGAATGAATCTGTGCATGTTTAGAAAGAATTCAGATTCTATGCTGAACAAATGCTGTAAAACTAGCATTTATACAGTCCATACCAACAGCAAACATATAATTTCAATATTATCACGGCATAACATTTACAGGTTCTCTTTAAAATGTGGATCTTCACATTCTAGAATCGGTGCAAGATAAACACTATCAAGTCCCATGGGTCAGTCAGTTGGGGAAATTTGATTCCTAGGACAGCAGCAGACTGCTAACACAGACCATGATACAAATGGCTGGCACAACTATACAGCTCAAGAGTTTTATGCTCTCTATAGTTTCCACAATTTCAAGGGGACTAAGCACTCGTCGCAAGAAGGGTTTTGCTTGGTGGGAGGTTTTGGGTTTTTTGCTTTGTTTTTAAATGCAAAAGGATATGGCATTTCAGCATGATGTATTAAGAATCATTGCAGAATCAGTCAGGAAAAACAAATGCCAGCACTTAGCTCATCGCACCCCCAAGAACATTAATGATGTGGTGAAGTAAGGCTTTGATGGATTATTCAAAGGAGCAGCCAAGAATGAGGATGAGACCTCAGAAGACTCCTGTTTCTAAATGTTTAAAATACTGGTTCTTTAGAAGTCAGGTTTTCATAGAAATAACTTTTTATCTTTTTGCTTTTATCTGCAAGTGTTATATTAACCTGGTCTCACTAAGGTCTTCTAAAATAACACACTCTGTAGGACCACAGGTCAAGTTTTGGGTTGATTTTTTTTTTCTTTCAGTTTGTTTGTACTGCTTTATTTTTTTGTTTAGTCTGTATTGCTAATGGATACTTAAGATTACTGGTTGTAAACTACTCCCTCTTACTGGTTTGTGAGCTTTTATCAAGTGTAGCATTTCTGACCTGCAATCTGGGAAGGAGCTGGATGGCTTGTTGGAAATTTGAAATGCTTGAATGACAAGAAATTATTCCCTGTCACCAGCCTAAGTTTATCACTCAATGGTTAAACGACCCTGCGTCTCAGCTGAACCATCCTTGGCTAGGAAGAGGCCCCAGGGTTTCTCTCTTGCTTCCTCCTTTTATTTACTCTTTTTTTTTTTTTTTAAGGAAGAGATAGAAACTAGTTCTGATCCTTTTTCATTGCAAAGACTAATTAACAGTATCTCCAACTGACAGCAGTTCAGTTTTAACAAATGCATGTGCACGAATTCAATGGCAGCTTGATTTTCTGAGGTGCTGAAAGGAAGCTATAAAGCACATCAGCCTGGAAAATCAGATGAACTGGCAGATAAATTCAAAGTCTCAATAAATGATAGAGTAATTTTATAGGAAGGGATGTATTTATAGATGTGTCATCTCTCATTCACTCCCAAGTCCAGTTTTAAAAGTTGCTAAACATTTGCTTAATGCAAAACACGCATAATAGCAAATTGGTAGCTGAAGTTTTATCTATAAACCAAGCCATTTGTACAAGCCTGCAAGCAACTGGGTCACATTTAATATCTCTAAACATCACTGTCGCAATTTCAAGCAGATAGAGTAAAAAAACGTGTCAAGTACTACTGAGATGAGCTGGAATTAAGGGACTTCTAATTTCTCATTCAACATCACTAGCATCACAGAGCAAAACTGCTTCTAGTTTTATACCAATGCTGGCTTTTAATGAGGTGTCAAATACAGACACATGATTTCATGCAAAGAACAATTAAAAGACTGCTTCTATCCGAACACCAATCTAGGACAACCATCTGGATCAGCAAATTTACTTTTTTATATTTATAGTCAAATATAAGCAATAGCCACATAGTCAAAAATCATGCTAAGAACATCTGCTCTCTCACCAACACAAAGAAATAAGCCTTTAGCATTCAAACAAATGCAATGTGCACCTTTTCTGTGATTTTCCCTTTCGTAAGCCACATCTGATTATCTGCTGAAGAATGCTCGCTGCTAGAACAGAAAAATCATGTGTGTCGGATCATGACATAAAGGTAAATATTTATACTCTATGCACACACATGTTTGCAGAACAAGGGCTGGACAGAGGTTTTGCCACAGCACAGATCACATTTGACGTCCAGGAAATTAAAAGAAAAAGAGGCATTTTTGGTTCAGGGAACAAATTGGAAACATCAGCAGAAGGAGAGAAAATCACTTCATGCCTTTCAGAAAACATCCTTGGTTTCTGGATCAAAAATTGCCCCCCCAAAAGCAAACCAGAAAATGCAATGCAGGTAGTTGTTTTTTTTTTTTTTAATTCAAATAGGGCTGAAGTACTCACACTATGCCTTCTTTGCTGTGCTGTTCAATGGTATGGTCAGGCCCCCAAAGTTTCTCACATACATAGATTTATGGGACGAGAAAGGCTGCATCCAAATGTACTGAGGGAGCCAGCAATTGTCCATCTTCAATCACCTTTGAAAGGCTGCAGTCACAGAATGAGGTCTCAAAGTGACAAAAATATTTTTAAAAGCTGCCCCTGTTATATGCAGAGAGTTGGACACAGACCTCCAGAGACCGCTTTCCAACCTAAAATTTTCTATGAAAACATTTTATTTCACTGGCAACCAGACATTTTTGGTTTCACTGACTGGGAAAATAAATAATCTTAGAATAAGTTAAACACTGATACATTTTTAAAAATGAAAAGTCAAAATATTTTTATATTAAATGTCATAATATTTTTATATTTCCCATTTCTTTTTTCATAAATACTTGCCAAGTTCAAACTAAATTGACAAATAGATGCAGTCAACATAAATCTGCATGTTTCAGCTAATAAACTGTTCAAATGAAAACACTTAATCTAGTTGTACTTGGCAGCTGCTTTCAGCAATACTACTTCTGGAAAAAAACAAATCATTTGTGAGAAAAACCTCTATTCAGAAAAAAACTGCATATACAATTAACTGCCTCAGGCAAAGCCAATAGACTGATGTCCCTATTTACCAATATTTATTAACCTAAAGTGTTTACCAACACAGATAAAAATATTCTTAGCATCAGACATGAAAACAACTGACCATAAATCTGTATCTATAAACTCAAGTCTGTGAATTTGAGCTGACCATCAGCTCTACTGAATAATGAGCAGCAACATTCTGAACACACTAATGGCATCCATTCATCCATCCAAGTTATTCTTTTGGACTGCACTGTTAAGATGGTACAGATGCTTACAGTATAATCCCTTACAAAATGATCCCTAAGGAAACAGGAAGATTTTGCATATAATTATCAGTTAGGAGAGTTTGCCCTTTTCAAATTGATTTTGATTCTTTTTATCTTCATAGTGAAAGATTTGTGAAAAATGCTTCCTACACTCATCTGTGTTCACAGCAGAGATGGCTCCTACAGCCCAATCACTGACACCACAGCAGAGCAACATGGAGGAATCAAATCTGCCCTGAACAGGCAACCGCTCTAAGTCAGCAACATTCTCTCTGGGTGCCTGTCATCAAAGCAATGATTTATTTCAAGCCCTCTTCAGTCACTGTTATTAGACATGAACAGTGCAATCCCCAGGGCCTCTCAGGAGGAAGAAGCCTGGACACCTCCACTTCCCCATATGCTCCCATACAGAGGGAAAAGGACTGTATCTCCAGTGCACCTGATCTGACAGCTTTCCTCAAAAAAAACAAACAAACAAAAAAACCCAAACAAACAAACAAACAAAAAACCAAACCCAAAACCAACAAAAAGCCATGCAGACATTTCTCCTGCAGTCCTCTCACCCTGAACAAACATTGGGAACGAGTTTTAAAGTCAGACTGTAAGACTGTGCAGAGGAATGCCTGAATCTCCTTACCAAGGTTTTGTTTGTGGCAGTTTTCAATTTCCTTCCTGACAATGTGAGCCCCTTTATTAACCTGACATGATTTATGCAAATAACCACGCCAAGCAAAGAAGACATTTATTTTGTTAAGCCCAGAATTTACATGCATTCAAGGAAAGATAATTTTTTCTTGCTTGCTGCAAAATTGCCATTAATATTACACAAGTACTTCTCTGGCTTTAGGCCAGAGCCCCTGCTATGCATGCATCATATATCCAGTCAACACCCAGTTCCAGGAGAGCAAAATTTACAGCTAAACTAATTCTCTGAATAGGAGCACCAGCTTTTGTCCCTGGCTTTTGTAGGCAAATTGTATCATGAGGCTGGCAGTCTGGCTTTCATTAATAGAAAGTTTTCTGCTAGCCAGCACTCAGAAGCAAAGGAAGCATGTGCACGGGTGTGGGAACGCATGGTGGGGAGATGCAAAGCAAAAAAAGGTTGTGCATTTTCCCAATGCTCTGACCCTGAAAATTTCTCTTCCACCCCCTCCTTCCTCTCTAGCGTTTTCACACCTTCTGTCCATATGGGCAACACAGAGGGTGTGCAACAGAACCACAACTGGTCACAAAAGTCCTGCCTTGCAGTTTCTCTCATTCAGAAACGACAGACCAGACTGAAGCAGTAAAGCACTTCAGCAAATGACTACAGATTGGCAAGGCTCAGAGAGCTTTAATTCCATCATGAGCCTTTAAAATATTTGGGAACACTATTTGCATTTAGAACAATTTATATATCTGTGAAACTTAACCATAGATAGTCTTATAATGGAAAAATAGGTCAAGAATTTCTTGCAAAGAAATGCAGACATTAACTAGGACAAAGGAATACCTTGAAAATATATGGATAAGAATCTTTCCTTTTACTGATACTTTCATGTGGAGTGACACTGAGCCAACCCTATACAGAATATGAATCAGCTCAATGTTAGCCACTTGAACAGATTAACCTGCTTTCTAACTACCACCTAAGTATACCAATGCTAAGACATTAATCACCACTTATTATATTCCACGCTGACAATTATCAGAATCTATCAATTATAAACCTTGTAATGTCAAATTATTTTAGAATTTTCTCTCCACTTTCTCCACTCACCTATCCTGTCAAAAGAATTAAATGCATCAAATCATAAAAGGGAAAAGATGTGTTTCTAAAGGCTTAGAGGGAAAAACCTCAACATTACAAATAGACTGCATGAGCCCTTGGGTATGTTCAAAATGTATTCAAAGTTGCAAAACTGAACAAACACACAGAGTTATTTCCAGCTGACACCTTACACTATCCTGTCACAACAGATATATAACAGATATAAGAAATGACCTCAAAGAACTTTACACTTAAATAGCCACAGACTAAATCAGAAGCATTTCTCTTTTTCTTACAGAAGCATTACAGAACTGAGAGGTAGAAGAGTCTGAAGTCCTCACACATATTTCTCTGAATATAACAGATTAACAGGTTTTTTCCTACATTACAGAAACATTTAGAGACATCTTGCAAAATATTATGCCTCTCTCTAATGGGTGTTTATCAAAAGTAAATGGCTGCTTATCAGTCTAAGCACAAGTAGCTTATTTCTCAAGTGCCATAAGTGTTCTTTTTCTGCACAGATAATGGTTGGTAACCTCAAGGTATGTTTAGGCAACATTATAACTATTATGGCAAAGAAATAACTAATAAACATACTGGGAGGTTCCAGCACATTCTTCGGATCTGAATTATCTCTGTCTCTCGACTTCTCCTCTAATCCCTGACAGTCATTGGGAAAAACAAGGAGAAATCCGCTCCAAAATTATTTCTCTCATTGACTCTGTGTTACTTTCCATGTATCTGACTATTTCCCTGCAAGATTCCTGAAGAAGCACAAGTTTTACTGTGTAAGAAAGCCTCACTGGGAAAGCATCTACTTGCAATGGTGTGAACACAAGCTTAGTGCACACATGCAACTCTGGGGGGGGCCATGTAGATCTGCCAAAGCCAGGTTGTCCTCTGCTTACGTATTGATGGAACTAAATTAATCCCACCTCTAGTATCTTTGTGATCCAGGAGCACCAATCTTGTCCTGAAGGAGTGAATTAGCTATGAAACACAAGAAATTTTAAATAGAAGTAATTCCTAGAACAGAGTAATTCCTACTCTGCAAGCAACACAAGTGAGCTGGTGGTAAATGATACTCGAGATATCTGATGTTCCCTAGTTTCCTGTGCTTCTTAGAGCCTTCCTCAGATACTTGCTAGAGCTGTAGTCAGTTGGCCAGCCAGCCTTACTTTAGCCTCTACAGACAATGGGAGATCTCCCTGACAAAAATTAAAAGTAGTGTCTGCTCAGTGGTGAACACAGTCCAAACATTTTGTGTACATAAGCAGTTCAAAAATTCACAAGGAAAGAAAAAGGTACAATATAAACTCATATTTAAACTTCTCAATGAAGTAGAAAATTATCTGGGAAATAAAAAGCCTTTAGCTACCCTAACCAATGCCTCTCTTCTTCACTCAGAGAAAGTCTGCATCCAGAGTAAGTTATGAAAAATGAATCTGCTGGTCAAAAGAACTCAGAAATTAGTGATATAACAAGGATAAAGGACAAAAAATGAAACCCAAATTGCCAGAAGATCCTGTGACCACAGATCCGTTGCATCAAAGCCCAGAAGTAGAATCTCAGACACCTCCTCTGGCAGTTGATGTCCTAAAAGAAGAGATACAGTCTTAAAGAGCCAGGATCTAACAATTGCAGAAGTTTGAGAATTGCACTTTGAAATACTCTTTGAAAGTAAAGGGATTTAGGTACCATTGTGAAGTTCAGAGGTAGTTCTGCAACCTGGAAGAGCTGCTGGTGTGAGTTTAAGATGAAATGGCCCAAAGCAAATAGAAAGGCTTCAACATTTTGACTAAGCATAGGTGATTTATCTGCACTACATGGACAGCCAGGAGGAACTGAGAAGCCTCAAGCTGAAGAAAAAGTTTCTAACAGCTAAATCTATCCATTTAGAATGGGGCATTTCTTCAGCCATCTTCCCCAGCTTGTTAAGATGCAAGCAAATCTCCTCTGCTTAGCACATGATTTTGTCAGGACACAGGAATGAAAGCTGCTTCTATCTACTAAACCAACAAATTGAAGATTCAGGTAAAATCTGGAGAGTTCTGTAAGGCTTGTATATTAAAATTATGTAATCATGATGCTTTGCATAACAATTCAGAAATTCATTCAATCATAGTAAGTAAGTCTGGTAAGACTGACACATAAGATCAGGCATTATTGTACATAGTTGATGTTAACTAAATGTACTTATCAGTGTATTTAGGGATTTCATAAAATCGTTGATAAAGAAAAATGCTTGCAATTTGGATAAGTTAAGTAGTCATTCCATGAGTGACTATGCATAGAAGAAGATTTGCAAAGAGGAATGCTTGAAGTTGTCTACTTTGACCAAAATTCACAACAATTCACTTTAACATTTATACTAAACACAGTAGAAATAGCAGAAAATATAATATTTTCTACTCATGGTTTGAAAAACCATGTCAGTAAGCTCCTGATTTGCACATCTAAAAATGCCTGAAACATTTACCTTCACTGATAAAGATAATCAAAGACCCTTTAATTATTTGTTTGTTCTGTTTTTTGGGGTTGTTGATTTGGTTTGGGGTTTTTTTTTGTTAGTTTCAGGCCTTTTGCTTCTGATGGATTCACTTTTATTTAATACCTTTTCACACTTTTGGTATGTGTGTCCTAACAATGTTGCATAACTTCAGAAAAACAAAGCTTGTCTCTGGTATGTTTAATCCCAACAAACATAAGAGCAGTATTGTATTCTATTACCAAAGACTTTCTCACAGAACAAAGCACCAAACAACAGTTGGTTCTAGGATGTGACTATCAACCCTGTTTCAAGATATGTTCCTTGACAGCTTCAAGCATCCTTTCATCATTTTTTATGTGTTGTTTACATCCAGTCCTCTAAATTCCATCTCTTACATTAAAATTATGTTCTACTTTGATTAGATTTTTCTCTAATAGTAATAGCAAGGTGCTTACATAACTGCTGTATAAATGTGATGAGTTCCTTGTGAGAAAGCAAAACTGCATTAATTTTACTGGACCTGCAAGGCATGTTCTCTCAGCTGCTAATCTCCAATTCCATAGGTAATCATCCAAATACTGTGGAGAATTCTGTTTGTAAGGCTCTGCCACTTCTCACAAAGCTGCCTGCATGTAGCACTTGATCTCACACCATAGCATTTGACAGTAATGTTGTCAAAAGAGAGATCTTTGGTATCTGTCTTTAAGGTGTTGAGTAGTCTTTTGATGACATAAGGGTGGAAATCAAAAGTTGGTGAGCTTTTCAGTGACATTCAAAACTTTATTGGATAAGACCCTGCAGACTGACCAAATGAAACCTACTTCAAATAACATCCCAGATGAATGGCTCAGGATATCCCTCTTGAGCTAAATTATTCAAAATTCTCTTATCTTGTCTCCCAGAATCAGAGAATGGCTAGGTTGGAAGGGGCCTTAAAAATAATTCAGTTCCAACTTCCTTGGCAAGGGCAGGGACACCTCCCACAAGTCCGGGTTGCTCAGAACTCCACCCAACCTGGCCTTGAACACTTCCAGGGATGAGGCATTCACAGCTTTCCTGGGCAACCTATTCCAGTGTCTCACCACCCTCACAGTAAAGAATATCTTCCCAATATCCAATCTAAATCTACTGTCTTTCAGATTAAAGCCATTCTCCATTGTCCTATCAGTATGTACCCTTGTAAAAAGTCTCTCCTCATCCCCAGGTTTCCTCAGGCACTGGAAGGCCGTAATTAGGTCACCCCCAATCCTTCTCTTCTCTGGAGTGAACAGATCAAATTCTCTCAGCCTTTTCTCAAAAGAGAGGCATTCCAGCTCTCTAGCAATCTTCGTGGCCCTCCTCTGGACTTGCTCCCAGCAAGTCCATGTCCTTCCTGTGCTGGGGCTCCAAGAGCTGGACACAGAACTCAAATAAAACTGGGGTCTCAAGAGAGCAGAACGGAGCGGCCCTGTTGGCCGCTCTTGGCTTTGGATGCAGCCCAGTTTGGCTTTCTGGGCTGTGAGCACACATTGCTGGGTCATGTCCAGCCTCTCACTCACCAACACCTCCAAGTCCTCAGCAGGGCTGATCTCAATCCATTCATCCTCAAACTGTGTTGATACTGGGGTTTGCCCTAACCCAGGTATCACACCATGCTCTTGGAAGAGCTACTTGGCCTGGCCAGCATGCAACTCCCAGTAACACAAGACCTGTACACTAAAGTGATTTTTTAAAAAGTACAGATAATCTGGAAGACTAATGAAAAGCTGGAAATCAAGAGAGACACAGTAAGTTAGCAGATGGACAGATTAAAGATGAGATGATAAGCTGAAATAGAAAGTGGTGTAGCATGGCATATTAAACTAGAACAAAGGAGAACATGCCCACAGCAAGAACAATCACTAAGAAACAATAAAGATATGCTTTGAGGTACAAAAGAGATACAGAATAGGTGACAGGAAAAAAAAAAAGAAAAGTACTTAATTTGAAAAGACCCTAGGGAATAAAGCAGCTGAAAGACTGCTAAAAATAATGGTTTGCTAGATACGTGGTCCAAACATGATATTTGAAGAGGAAGGGGAAAAAAAAAAGACAAACACAAAGAGTAGAAAATTGCTTTTTCAAAGCACAAAGCTGAGGAATAACAATAAACTGCAGGCCTTCATGCTGAAAATAGAATTTGCAAGTAACCTCCAGCTTTTCTTCTAAAGAAAATGTTTCAGAGTGCCAAACAACAGAGGAGAGTATGGTAAGCAGTATCCTGGGCATTTCTAGGCAGCTCCACAAAGCTCAGCTCAATGTTCAATCAGCTCTCAGATGGAAATACTGCCCTCACACTCACATAACACATATAAGTACAGCCAAGTCACTGTAACCTTCTCACATGTACAGGAGCAGCCAAAGAACAACTAAATAATCAGAAATCTGCATTACCACAAGCATATACATTTTATTAGAATGAGGAATGAAACTGAAGATTGTACTGAGAAGACTAACGTGTAGTTATAATCCTGTATTAACTGCTGCATTTAACAGCACTTGCAGGGATTTAATTGGATATTTATATGAAAACGTTGACAGACTAGCTTATTTTCCTCGGTGCACACCTGAGAAAAATCAACAGAAGTAAAGCAACTGCAGTTTTTCTGGGGTGGTAACTTTATATGCATTTCATAAAAGTGCCAGATGAAAAATACATTTAATTTACCTTGAACTCCTGTTTTTTTTCCACAAAATACCCAGTCATGAATCCATCTTCAGCACTTGGTCTGCAGAACATAAGCCTTTTTACTGAACTTTCCTGAAACACAGTACGCCTCTTCACAGCAAGCTAGGTAAAAAATACCATATAGGAGTTGAAATCAAGCTCCAGTTTCACTGAAGTTGCATTCAGGATTAATTTGGCTCAATATCTCTCTCATAAACATGACGAAATCACACAGCAACTACAGTCACTGTAGTACAATGCTGCAGAGAACCATGCAGGAAATATAAGCTAGCCTGTCTACGATTTTCATATAAATATCCAAGTATTTAAATCCCTGCAAGTATTGTTAAACTCATCTGTCCTGTTAGTAATGTTCATTGCAGATTATATGGCTTCTCTAACAAATTAAGATGTGCTGATTTCTTGGGCCACAAAGATCTATGCAATAAAAATAATCACAATTAATTTTTCTGGCTATTAAATAACTCAGTATTGCTATTTTTTATATTTTTCATGTAGAAAACATATTGAATGAAACTTCAGAATGTAAGTGGATTCACCAAGGCACAGATAACTTATGAAGAACAAACAGTATGCTTGCTTAATTTACTTCACTGAGAAACCATTGAGAGGCTTCCTCTAGAGCACCAAGTTATTATATTTAGAGGTAGAATAATAACAACATAAATTGGATTGCACTTTAGGAGACAAAAATAAATAAGAAGTCATGCTGTGAGACCACTACAAAATTAACATAACACCAACAACATTAACACTGAAATTGAGTGTTGGACTACTACCATAGTATTGCAGAGGAATCACAATAGCATGGTGTTTGAAATGTAACGAATAGGCTGCTTTGAATTCCAAAGACTCTTCAGCACCCAAAGCTTTCAAGTCTTTCAAGTCAGGCAAACACCTCGGGAATGCCATAAAGCTGACTGAAGTTACTAGTTCCTTTGTACCTTGCATTTTGAGATGCTAAGTAGGATATTTAAGACTTTGTGCAAAGCTCATCTGGTCTTCTCTTTAATATCAATCTTACCCAACACCTGTCCAACATCAGCTCTTCTAGGTCTGGCAGTTTATCATCTACCTGGTACAGAAATGCATCCAGAATGGTCTACAGCATGGTACTACAGATGCTAAAATGCTCAAGAAAAGTAGAAAAATAAATTATCACATCTCCACACTGCAACAGAACATTTTCCCACGGAGCTCCAAACCCAAAAGGACAGCCACAGTATAATGGAAGCTACAAGTGAAGGTTATTGACACTCACATGACAGCATCCCTTTCAGGACTTGAAGGCAACTGTCTCCTTTCCCAAAGCAAATTACTAGCAGAAAGAGACATCTCAAAGAGAGACACTAGTGACAAAGAAAAAAAAAGGGAAAAAGTGCTGCACAAGGGAAGTTGTTCACATCTTTGGACCCAGGAGTCCTTCACAGCAGGTGCTTCATTACATGCACTGCCTCAAAAGTCAATAGGATTGAAGAGCCTGAGCAATACAAATCTCTGGGCTTTACACAACTCTCCATGCAACTCTCACGTTCACTTTTTGAGAGCTCTTCAGCACTTCAACCTGCAAATCTCATTTACGTGTCAGCTTCCCTATCCCTGGAATTCTCATGAGACATCTCTGATAAAAAGTAACACATTCAACTGCACATTGAGTAAGTATCCAGTCCATAGGGGTATTGAATGGGCCCCAAGCTACATAATCAGATATAAGAGCACTCTCCATGGTACCTAGTAACACTACCTGGTACCAATTGTATCTTTTTTGGAGGAAAAAAACAAACACGAACAAACACAACACAAAAAAACCTGTCCTCAACACCTTCACCACCACCACTGGTAGGAAATAGGGGGTTTGACAGGTTAGTCTCTGTTTCTACAGCACTTACTCCACACAATGGATGGGAGTCATTTTTGGGCCTTCTGAATATAATGTGTGGAAATTGAGAGGTGCTGAAAAACCCTCATTCCCTTGGAAACAGAGAAACAAGCAAAGAACAGCGTGTTAATAACAATTGAGACTGTCAGAAAGAGACAGTTCATAACATAACTGCCAGTTTGGGGCTGGTTTGATGAATTCAGAGGACTGCCTGCAAGCTGAAAAAGTGATGAAAAGATAATTAAGTGAGGCATTACGGGACACTGAAGAGCTCTTTCTAAACACCTTTGAAACACAATCAGTGAGTGAAATATAACTATTACTCTTAAGTATAAGAAATGTAACAGCCTCAAGTCATGACTGTAATTTGTAACAGTTTTGAGAAAATAAGCACAACAGAAATGTATCTGTCAACTTGATGAGAGAATGAGAATGAATTCAAGAATCAGAAAGCAATTACAAACAGAAGCAAGCCATGATAAAGTAGCACCCCTTTCCTGCACATGAAGAAATGAGAGTCCTAGGAATAAAGCCCCCAGAAAGGAGGATAACCAGGGCCACTTTTTCCTTTTTTAAAACAGAAGTTACTACATAAATAAATGTATTATATAGCATATAAGGTGCAGGAAGGAAGTTAAACAATCCTGTACTTGAGCTATGTTTTTTCCTTTGGTTCTCTTTGTGGGCTTTTTAAATTAAATTTCTTGTAGCAGCAAAGCCAGAAATGCTTTTTTAAGTTTAGCTTCATAAAGCATCAGCAGGCCCTTACGTGAGTGTAGAAATACTCTTAGTGTGCTATGTCAGAGAAGTGACAGCAAGTTACAAAATCCTTACTTTTTGTTTTTGTATAATCTATTAAATGTAAATCCAAGTGTCTTTGTTACACAATTTGATTCTTGAAAAAAAATAAAAATCAGTTCTTTGAAAGTTAAAAGCCCAAGCTATTTTGGGATAAAATGTAAGGGAAGGGAAGCCCTTTAAGTATTGCATACTTCCTTCCCAAAAGAATAAAGTCTTTACTCCTATCAATTTTAATGTTTGTTTGCTAATGACACATTGACACTTTAATAGAGAGATTAAAGGAAATTATGTGTGCATTTACACACAATCCCACCAACCCTTGGATAGTCAGTCTTTGAACAGTCTAGTCCAACATTTATTCAGTGTATATAAACTCTTCAAGGAGAAAGAAAACAGCAGGGACATGTCAAGACTAGATTAGTTTGGGAAAGGGAGAATGGCAGAATACAAATAAATCTTTGAAGGAACATATGCTACTTGTACATGGTGCTTCCCTGTGTGACTAACCAATAAAATCTTTTTTGCTTACCTGTAAATTAGCTTAATTCTAAGGCAATTCCCCAGTTCACCACTGAAGCTGTGATACTGGAGAGACTATTCACAAGTATAATATATGGAATATACCAAGTTAATTAGCATTATTGTCTCTTTGATTAACTTTCTGCTATTAATTGAGTTGCTACAATACTACTAATAGTAGCAATAATAGATTGCAGTATTATCAAAATTACTATTGAGCTGCTTGAATAGCCCAAAGGAGCTATTCAATACATCAGCTTGTATACTATGACTGAAAGGAGGTAAGATTACTAATTGATTTTATTTAAATTGCAAAACAGAAGCAGTAGCAAATTTTTTAAAAATCCTGCGTTTTGACTGCATGTTTAAGAGTTATTGTCTTTGGGCTGTTCTGTAAATAATGAAACAAAAGCAGAGCCCACAGCCTATATGATCCTTCCACAGCTACATAAGGTGGACCAGAGATGCTAACTCCTTTCACCATCTCTCCAAGGTACATCTCTCTACCACCACAAATCCACATCACAACTTCTGATCACACTTTAAAATATTTTTTTCTTTTTTGTCACAAAATTTGGAAATCTAAACCAAGAAAAAATGTAGGCTGCCTTTATCAAACAGGTTTCTTAAGTAAGACATCAGTGGGCACCTAGGGTTGAGACACTTGTATTTGATTATTCTCACATGCACTGGTATCTGGTTTGTAGCCTGGTGTGTCTGACTGCCTGCCTTCAGCTCAACTACTGAGTGTCACTTAATGTCCCACATAATCTAGGATTATCCAAGGCATCAACTGTGACATCTGATACTGTGAAACAGTACCATTACATGATTTTTCTTTTCAAATTTACCCTGCTGTAGTGCTATTTCTACTTTGACAACCCACATTGATATTTGATATGCTGTGTGGAAATACTGGAAGCACAGTTTTTTCCAAGGGAAAGTTTTCAAACGTCAGTTCACACAAGTGATGTGCCTGAGGTTGAATATTTTGTTTAGAATATGTTTAAATGTTGATTTGATCAAAACGAGCTATAGGAGAAAATAGTAACATACAATTCCTATCAGTAAATTAGTATGAATGACTTTCAAACAAAACCAGTCAGAATTGCTGCCACTGGTTCAACATTTTGTTTAAAAAGCTATGCAATTAGAGGCAGAAGAGTTGTGGCCAATTATCACAAATATTTACCACTCCATGATTCTGCTTTAAAAAGAACTACACGGAATCACTTCTCCACTTAACTCCTGTCTGCCAATGTAACACATAATGACAGAAAAAAAGGAAAAGCAACTTATTTCCATTGACAGCTAACAATTTTCCTTACTCAGAGTGTAAAGCAGATTAAGTGACTAATATCTTGACAGTCTATCTTAACTGTTACAAAGATGTCAAATTGTCACTACTCATTCATAACTGAAAGGTTTTGTAACCTCTTTCTTAATGAAAATTGGCTTTCACAGAAGTTTCTGGTTTACATCTGTACTTTAATAAGGAAAATCTTCCTACTTCTTAATAGGAAACAAGCTAACACACTTTTGAAACCTCACATCATTTTTGTTTGATGAGAATGATAACTTGTGTTATCACTAAATTACTTCTTGAGCCACCCCACTATCTCTTTCTTCCTACTTTATAAATACAATTTTCAGCTACACTTGTCCATCTCCCCTCTGAGTTAACACCACCTCTACAAAGTGGAACTCAGTTGAACTCCTACGTCCCACTTCAGTGCCCTGTGCTTTTTCCCACCTTGCCTACACTAGGTTCTGAGGTGGGATTACAGGATTCAGTGACTGGCTTCCTGCAGAAGGGTCTGTGAACAGGAGAAGCCAGGCATCACACACTAAAGCAACACAGTTTACAAGCTTTGCCTGCAGAGAGAATCACTGGAAAGGAAATAAAAAAAGAATGAGAAAAAAACCCAATAAACAAATATGGGTGACAGTGTCAGTGGTTGTTATCAACAGCAGTCCAACATGAGAATATTTTAAAGCATTTGTAATGAGCTTATGAATGACAGAATAGGGAACTGTCCCAGATTAGCTTCTGTGCATTACAGGGAAATATTTTATGCTCTTACTTCTCTAGCATTACACAGTGACAATATTTAAATGTAAAGACATTCTGTTCCTCAATCTATATAAGTATTGACAGATGATTCTTTGTGACCAAAGCTGAGTTCAATGTTTGTCTATATGCAAGTTTACAGCAATCTTCAGAATAGGGATATAATCTATTTTGCATTATACTGCCACCACTATCATTAAACATCATGTAACTCCATATCAAATGAAAGAAAGACAGCTACTTGGTAATAATGACCTATGGGTGACCAAAACACAAAAATCTACCCTTTCCAAGACATTGTCATCACAGACTTGAAGATAATTAGATGAGGATAATGTGCATAGATATTTTGGTAAATAAAGCAACCACTTGGGTGGGTCACATCACAACAGAAAAGTCACACTGCAGCCTACATGTTTCTTGTCATTTGCAGCTGATTTCCTCAGTGACATTCTCAACAGATCTACAGATAGCACTTCTGATGTGCAAATCACAAAAAGCACTTTGCCTGAACAGCCCACAGGCAACATTTTATCTGATTCTCTGTGCATAACTTAACACCATACCTAAATCTCAACTCTGTTGGAAGCTTCTCTATCCCTTCAGACAGCATATTCTACATAAAAGTGCAGCAAGCACTCTGTGTTTGTACACACATATACACACACACATATAAATCTACTTCTTTTATTCATACTGCAATTTCAACAGATGTCTTGGTACTGCCAAAAGCATATAGTAGCAGCACTGTCATCAGCTTCTGAAAACACCAGAAGATCTGGAAATTGTTTCTCATAATTTGAGCAGGATGCGTTCACAGTTGGTTCACAAACACTTCGAAGAAAAGCAACTCTACTTCTTCAGTTTTTCTGGGGGTGGAACCTTATATCTCTGTAGAGACATTTTGTGGGCTAGTACCTGCTGCAAATACTGATAAAATAAAACTTCAGCAGATTAGTCATCACAAGCTCTTGAAGCAAGTTTTGAAGCTGTTTAAACATTCACAGCCGTTGCCAAAATATATTATCTCACCACAGATTGATCAGATTGTTTACAGTGGCATTTTTGCTACTCAAACAGAATGCTTCCCTGCTGAGAGATTCATGCACATTTACTTTAAAGATCCCTTTTTAAGTAATAACAGTTTTTAGAAACTTCTGAGAGCTCTAAATCACTTTACACCATCTCCTTAAGTTTTCAGAAAGTTTTCTAATATCTTCTAGAATCTGCTGATGCCTCAGGAACGTGAGAAAAGGACCAATAAGACACCAGCATTTGGTGTATTAACTGCTTTATTTCACTTGCCAATAGAGAACTTGTAGAAAAATAAACATGATGAATATCCACTGGGCAAGGTATCACACATAAGGCTCACGTTCATGGAGGAACATGAGTGTTATTTCCACGTGTGCATTTCATGCTCACTTAACCTGGGTTGAGCATTTTCACTATGTTCACACTCACTTGTGAGTTATGAAAAGTACTGCAGAAAGCTAGCACAGACTTCATCTTGCCTTTTCCCTCCCAACTTCAGCACTGAAATTACACTGAGTGGTTGCACAATCTGCTTCACAACAGCCAGGCATAGACACAGAAAATCAGAATATTACCAAACAATCTAATATAACAACATGGCAGCCACACAAAAAACAAGCACTTTTGTGAGACTCAAGCTTTATTACCATCAATATCAACTGATTTCAGTAGTTACAACTGGAAATTGTTTCCTAATTGGCCATCTGTGCAACTGCTCTCTCCTTCACTCCAATGCTACAAAGATGCACTTCATTACGTCAGACAGTAGTTCTTAATAAGTATTTTGTTACCTGCTGCTCTCACTCTTCAATTTTCTTCAGGAGTATTTTATAAAACCTCTGGACTAAGTATTCATGACAGCTTTCTCAATCCCCAAACTACTCAAACACAGTTACTCCTTGCAATTATCTAAGCAGCCTACAGAGAATGGGTAAATTCAATTAAGTATTGGAGTATAACCAACAATGGAAGGAACACCATTGCTTACTGACAACAAAATTATATTCATCAAAGTTTTAGTATCCGTTGGATGAGGCCCAGTGGATGAAACACCAGCAGCAGGTTTCTTTACTTTGAACTAGTCACCACCTTTACACCATTAGTTAAATCCAGTAAAACACTGCAAGAAATTTAAAAAAAGAAAAACATCAAACCAAGAACACTCAAAATAATGAAAAAGTAAAATTTTGATAGATGAGGAGAGAGAGAGAGAACTAAATAAATGCTTCACCTGACCCAAGCTATTCATTGCAAGTAAAAAATTCATCACAGCACAATGTGCACCAGCACAAACACAAAGCAAATTTTTGCTTTTCCTCTGCAATCCTGCAAGCTGCTTACATTTCATATAGACAACAAAATTTCTTTCCTATATACCAATACCACTTAATGCACCTACTATAAAAATGTGTCATTACCTAGCTCAGCATTTGAAAAGTCTGCACAGACCTCCCTTTCAGGGTTCAAGTTTGTTTATCCAAAAATTACACTCGCTTTCCTTTGTTTAGTCCAGCCTAAACATTTTCTTTCCATTTGCCTATGCAGACATCATAAAAAAGGCACATATTCCTGAGAAATGGTGAATATTAAAAGAAAAGAAAAAAGTAACTCTAAATCTTTATTAGTCCATTTCTATAACAAGTACCGCAATTATTGCACTCAACAGTCAGTTTGAACCTGTTCCCATTATGCTTCATAATTGAAGTCTCCTTTAAATGGTCATGAAACCTATATATACAGGCAATCACATTTTCCCTCTTCAGCCTTCCAAAGCAAATATTTATTGTTATTTCTATACATCCTTGTATAAAAATGAAACTTGCAGGAGGCTAGGACAGTACTTTCCATCCAGTCCTTTTGTCTGCTTTTCATAACCTGCCTACATGGTTTTCTTCAGACTATTCAGATTCTGTACAATGTGGACAATCTCTGATTTCTGTCAATAATTCCAGTTTACCATTATGCCAGGACATGACAGGACTTACTGCCTCTGCTTTTAGCCTCAAAGCACTTATCTACTCATACATAAAGAAAGCAAAATTAACTTAGTGAGGCATTAGAACATTAAAAAAAAAAAATGGAATAGTCCAAGCCACATCAATATTAAATTGAGATCAGTCTGCATGACTAAAATACCTGTCAGACTGTTCTTTCAGGTATGAGGAAAACTAAACACTGTGTTAAGAGATGTCTACAAAACAAAAACATAGATAATGAAATCATTAGCTCCATGTTTCATACCTAATCTCCCATTTCCTTTCTCTCCCACTGCTCAACCATTTTTATCACATCAAAAGCAGCATATACAGAATGTACAGACAATTTAGTGTATTTTTTAAGAATTTAGATGTATTAGTGGCTTATTGCTCTCACCATTTTTTTTTGTTTTTTCACCATAGTTTATATGTACCCAAGCTCTGATCTTAGGAAGCTGCAATCATGAAATTTCTCCGCATAAGCACAAGTGTTTCTGTCTCTTTCTCAAACCTCATTACATTTATTAGAAGATGTACTGTGGGAGAAAGAAGTTGGCCCTGGAAGCCTGGCACACCTTTAATTTCTAAAGGACATATTCCACAGCTTTTCTTTTCCAATTCCAAAAGTGGCTTAGCAAGGACCTCTGAAATAAATAAACCTATATTAGAGACAGATTAAGTATATTAACATAATAAAAAAGCTAATAGCCTTAAAACAACACAAGAGTAAACTTAGATAAGATAAAAAGAAACAGCTTCTTAAAACTAAATGTAATTTTGAAGAGAAAGCACTAATTTTAAAAGTTAGGAAAGGGCAAAAAATGAATATTAAAAGAAAGATCAAATAATAATTCCAGGGAAGCAGAACCACAAAAAGTGTGCAGCAGTTCCAGCACAAGTTTTTCCCCTACCAACCATAACTCCTCAGATGTACAGACAGGGAGAAGTAATAGTTTATTCATTAATACCCATTTTTGTGGAACACCTTTTCATAGAAATATTTAGGTCAGGAGAGACCCCTTGAGCTTATCTAGTCCAAGAGCTGTGCCTCAATCAAAGTGTTCTACAGCAGGTTGCTTAATAGGATGTCAAGTTTTTGATATCTCTAAATGTGGAGATACCACAAGCTCTCTGGGCAAACTGTTTTCATGTTTAAACACCCTCTCATGAGAAAAAAGCAATTGTTTTTCACCTGGTGTTCCTGTGGAAGTTTTCTATTTTTTAAATCTCTGGGCACTGCTGAGAAAATCCTTGCTTCTTTAGTCCTGACCCTCTTGTGCCCTTCTTCCTTTCCCCTGCTACTTCCTCAAATCCTGTCTGAGATCACTTAGGAGGTGTCTGCTAATCTGTGCAAGCCACCTGCTTGTTTTTGCTCCATTTCCTACCTGGTGGGTCAGACCTTGCTTAAGCTTGGAGGAGGTCACCTTAGAATCTCCATCAGGTCTCCTACACCCCTCTTTTCAGGCCTGTATCTCATAGGATTCTTCTAGGCAAACACTGAAGCGGGTGAAGCTCAGTAATTTTAATTACCTCAATTAATTATTTATTAATGAATTAATTAATGAATTAATTATTCAGTGTTGTGTCCTGCTTTTTGTACTGCTCCCTCCACTTAGGACCCTGAACTGCATCAGTTCATGGTCAGTGCAGCTAAGTCTGCCTTCAGCTTTTACAACCATGGCCACTTCTGCCTTGTTTGCAAGTACCAAGTCCAGTAGAGAACACCTCCTTGCTGTCTCCCTGATCATCTGCATCTGGAAATTGTCATGGACATGCTTAAGAAATCTTTTTGAGCCATACTGAGTTGTCCTTCCAAACAATACAGTGGTTAATGTTGTCCAAGAACCAGGGCCTGTGAATGAAATTCTCTTCCAGTTGTTTGAAGGCAGTCTAAACTCTATTTTCAATCACAGACACCCACTCCAACACCTCCCATGTCAGTCTGCCCACTACTCTACACCCACAAACTCTTGACTGAGTCCTGACTGGTCTCAAAGCAGCACCCCATGCATACAGCTGCTCTCACATCAAGGGTAACTTGATGTTTCTCTCCTTGACTTTCCAGTTTACCCTTCTTAAAAATGCTGTCTCTCGTGATTATAGCCCTTCATCATGTAAGCCATCTCACCATGCCCCCACAATCCTGGTGAGGTCACAGCTCTGTTACTGCTCAAGGACTTGTAACCCCTCCTTTTGTTCTCAAGCAAATATGCTGCATAACAGAAGCTCTCCACACCTCCCCAAGAAGTTGCAAGACACTTGGATGCACAACTTCCATTGATGGCCCCATTTGCCATCAATGAGCATGTTAATAGCCAATGATTTCAGCAGAATTACACAAGAAATATTCCCTTTCACAAGCTACTGGCTTGGTCAGAAACATACCAAAAAAGAAAAGTAGCACAGGGTATTACTAATGGTTGCTAGTACCTATAAATAAAGGAATCTGACAAATTCAAAAGCAGAAAAAAGAGAAAATAAGACAAGATGATGAAATGAAGAAAGTTGAGACCTAAAGCCAAGCAAAAAAGTGATAACATAAAATGTACTCCACAGTCAAACATGAGTATGTGTGAGGGAAAACAGTTAAAATATTTGGCTTATGCAAGAGATGTGACAAGATGTTAAGACAATTTAGGGAAGCCTTCTTCCTCTACCAACAGACAAAAAAAAATGGTACATTTTTGGGTGGGTGTTTATACATGTTCCCTGTTAAAGTGAGTTAGTAAAACACAGAATGAAAGAGGACTTGCTGGTGCCCTTCTGCAAGAGCAGGCCTTTGTTTTTACCTCCAAGGAATATTGAAGAAAATGCAGTAAAGGACAACATAAAAATTGTCAACTTGAACACAATAGATGGATTCTTTTATTATAGCAGATGGTGTGTGGCACATAAATAAACTCTCTTCTACCCACAATTGTAATTACAGTGAAATAAAAGAGAAAGAGGAAAAGTTGTGTTTGACTGATACATTCTAAAGAATTATTTAACTGTTTCCTCCTCTACTGTTCAATATCTGATGTCAATTCCATGCAGAATGCCGAGGAAATGGCTGTATGCTTCATGATGGGCTGTTAATCAGAAAATATTCCTTAAAATAGAAAGTTTAGTTTTCCTTATCGAAAGTTTTCCCCTCTCACTTTTGAAGTTATGTTGAGACTGCACTTTGAGCTCTGATCATCACATCAGGGTCATAACCATTGCCAGAGGTATTGGTAATACTCAGCAGAAGGCTGTTTGTAATAGACCAAAACCCTGCACAGAGTTAAAAACCTTGCATCTTAGGACCATTCTGGAGCCTACACTAAGTCCCTGCTGCTGTAGCTTACTACTATGTCAATCCTTATTGGTATGCCAGCAATAGCCAAGCTTACCTGAACTGAGCTAGTCTAAATCTAGCTTGGAAAGCTCAGGAAATACATATCCACAGGGGCTGGGAGGGTCTTTGCCACTCAGCAGCTACTGAGCTTTGCTACCCCTGTTATTTTCACAGCAACTGCTACAAGGAGACCACATCACCAATATAGCTCTGCAGCTTCTCCTACTGATTTGAAAGGCATTTTTCTAGGCAGTCTACGTGCTTCCCCTGATGCTCTTCAAGGATATGAGGTACAGAAAGGCACTCTGCTACAGCAGAGGCTCCACAGTTTCCCTCTGTCTGCCAGGCCAAAGTCTGAAGGCTCAGCATTCTGGAACTCCAGCTTCTTACCTGTGAAAGGAGCAGGACTCTCTTGCTAGCCTAGTTACTAACATAACCAATGTGCAGGAATGTCTATGAAAACCAACCTGGAGTTCTGTATTCCTGCTAAGAGGCACAGTGAAGTCAGCCCACATTACTCTTACATAATAAGATTCCCCTTTGTAGGAGCAGCAGCCTCACATTTCTTCTCTGCAAGCACAGGTTTCAGTTAATGAGCTAAAAGATATGCTCTATTAATCATGAATGATATACAGTCAGGGACTCACAGTAGAGCTGTCCAAGAGAGCATGCACACGAAACACTAGACCTCTCTGATATTTACTCACTGTTGTGCTTACAGCCTTGCAATAGTAAAACCCCTGAATCACTACTATGAAAGGCCAATTTCAGTTTCTGTTGACGATGATTACAACAGTAATACAATGGTACAGCAAACTAGAGGGGAAAAAGAGCTCCAAGTGATTCTGAACTTTGAAGCAACCATCAGTTTTAGTGTTTGTATAGATGGCACATACATACATATGAAATTGAATATGTATATGTAATTAATGCCTTCAGAGAACCACCTCACTTTTTTCTACACTTTTCTCCTGTGAGGTGCTATGGCACTGCCCACTGTGTGTGTTTTAAAAGCACAGGCAGTAGCAAAGAGCCGACGCCCAGCCTGGCAGACACGCCGAGCATCGCGCTCACTGCTCTCACCAGAAGCGCACACGGGCCCTGTGTCACTAGATGGAGCTCATCACCCACCGAAGCTTCACACGGCGCAGGATCATTAGAAAGCAGGAGCTGGACAAACATTGTAAATCAACCAAATTTATATCCAGGCAAGCTATTTAGTTGGTTTGCCTTCTTGTTTCATTTTTAAAACGGTTCTCTTAACCATAAATCTCAGCAGGTTGATGGGACACAGAGAAAAGTAAAGGAGGCACAAGGAAAGACTCCATTCTCTGCACATTCCAGTTTATGCGTATATGCTTTAACTGCTTGTTTCTAGGGACAATCTTTTCCACTGAGGTAAATTCAAATTAAAAGTCCTAGTTTACTAAATGAGAAAACTGAAATCTAGAAAGCTCAGGGCTAAACATCAAAATTTGAAACGATTTCGAATCAATTCTATAGTTGCAGTATATACTTAATACATTCCAAGCTTGAGGCAAAACTAGAAAATTTTCATGTCCTACAGAAATTAAACCCCAGTAGGCCAGATATTCAAGCAAATTTACAAACTCCCATCAATTTCACTGGCATCCAAATATCAATATCCTTTGAGGATTAAAACCTAATGATCTGCCTGATCTGCCTGATTTAGCTTTGCTAGTCTTGCAAAAAGACCTAGATTTACAGTCCTTTGCCTAAATCAAAAAGACTTTTTTTTAATATTAACAATGATAAACGGCTTCAGAAAAAAAATTCTATCTACTCTTAAAAGATCAGGATGCAGTGCAGTAAGACTTTTGAAAACCAGAGCCTCATCTCCTCTCAGTACATTCTTTATTAGTGGGTGGTTGGAGAAAAACACACAGCTGAAAGAGGGTTTTGGTGCTATTGTGGACTGCAAAGAAACAGAAGCGCCAAGAGCAGAGAGATTTCTACAATATGATGACTTTGCTTAACAAGTTGATGCTGTCAGAAAGGTTTGTAAACAGCATTCTTAGGTTAATGGACAGCTTTGCAAATGCTTATGTGACCTCACTTGCAGTTTGCACATACAAAGTGTCTTCTCTAGTGACTTAAAGAGGAAAAGACACACAGTGCAAGAAGGCAGCAATGTCTTTATTACCCATGCTTTCATAGCAAAACATTCCCCAGACTGCAAAATATGTAATCAAAGATGCTCGAAGCATAGCCGGCTCTTCTCAAAACCTAAAAGATTTTCAGACAGAGAATTTCAGACAGAGCTGGCTTAAGTAGTTAAGAGAAGAGAAGTGAAAAAACTCAAAAAGCCTTAAATAGTGGACCCCTCTCTTGATCTGGTTTGTCTGCTGTGCCTAACAACAGCCAAAACAGAGTCCCACTGCAGGTACAAAGGAAAGTAGCAGCAAACAATCACACAGGAGTCTGATCATCAAGAGAGGAATCTCTGAATATGAGAACTATCTTCCAAGCTCCTAGGATGGAAAGACTGGAATAAAAACATAAGTGCAAGTCTCATATGTCCCCTGTGTATATTCTAATCCATGAAAATAAAATTATGACCTAATCCTGGACGTACTTTCATCCAGATGAATTTTCTATTAAAGAGTTGCAGTTAAGTGTTTTGCCTTGACGCTATCTTGCAATAATGACTTTCACTGCTTAGTTACAAAACATGTCAAAATTATTTTATCAATTACTGCTGAAACTGCTGCCTTCAGTTTTCATTCCACAATGTGGGTTCTTCTGCTACTTTCTAAAAAAAAAAAAAAAAAAAAAGAGCATCCCATGCATCACCACTCTTGACTGAGTAGCTCTGTCATTGTCTGCCTCTCACACCCTATCTAACTGATATATTCTTGATTTCTCCCAGAAATATTACTTTGTTGCCAACCTTTTAACACTTGTTTCTGAAAAAAGAAAAAGAAAAAAAAAAACACACAAGAAAATATTTCAGTCTCAGAAGGAATTTTTCCATTGCAGCTAAATTTTACTTAAATAGATAAATATTTTTAGAATCACAGAATACTAAAGATGAAAAAGATTAAGCCTTGTCACATTAAACAGAAGGAAATGCCTCACTGGGAAGTATACAAACAGGGAGCAACAAGCTACAATCAAATCTTAAGTACAGTGATAGTCTATGTCTTACAGTGAACTTGCAGCTAAAAACACAAACAAGCTCTAATCCACTTAATCCACTTCTCTGTTTTCAACCATGGCCAGTGCCAGAGGCAATTGCACAGCTATAAGGAAGAACAAGAGTGGTGCACTGTTCTCTGGATCACATTTCTTTTCAAAATTTTGGTTGTTAGAGGTTGACTATGAAATTGAGCCATAAAACTCCCCTCAAACCTCTATGACAAATAGTGGAATAGAATCTAAGCATCTATACAAAAAACTGAGAATTTATTGATGTTGTGAAAGCATCAATCTGAATGATTACAGCAGTTTATCAATTGTTTGAAAAGTACTTTCTTGTTGCAATTTTGCATTTTCTATCCTTCCATTTTTAACAGGATTTTGTCAGGGTTTCATTGGTTTCATAAAATTATATTTCCTCTGTCATTTATTATTTTAAGTATTTTGATCCTTCCTTTCTGCTGAAAAATAGAGTTTTAAAATCTGAAAAAATATTTCTCACATCTTATCTTCACACAGTTCCATAACACTAAAGCTCTTTTTTTTACCTAGAAACACAATCTTGAATGTTTTAGAAACTGAGAGCCAAGTATTTTTAGAATAAAATAAGTTCACACAGCTCTAAAATAAAAGAATTCTTTGCTCATAAAGTAAGCGTTCCAAGCAGCTGGATGCAATTAACGAGAGCAAAGTTAGTCTGCAACTAACTAGAGCAAAGAAAGTAGTGCTAAAGATTTAAGAAGGGATATTATGCTTTTAAATGTCTTGCATCTTCCAAACCCTGCAGTTTGAAAATCAAAGTCTGAAATGCTGCATATATTTAACTAGACAGAGTCTCAAAGAGAATTTTTTTCCCTGCCTCTTCTCCTCTCATATTTCAACTGAAACCTGTAAAGCTTTCCCAAAGAACAATTTTGATTACTCTAGCCCCAATGGATATTTTTTCCCTTCTATTTCCTTATCCTCCAGGGAAGAGGACAGAGAACAAAGCAGCGTTTCTTGGGCTACATTTCAACTCAAAAAAGAGAAAATTAATAGAAGGCCCTAGAGTGCTGTGAAATGGAGGGAAAAAATAAATAAAAATTGAAGTGAGGCAGTAAAAACCTTTACAGTCCTATTGGCAACTATCCAGCATCAACACATGCAGGAAATAGGACATTTGAAACTTAACTAATACTTTAACATAACTGCTTTTCAGTATATTGTTCAGTTTCTCCCATAACTTGTCTCATTCTATGTCAGAGGCAAAAGAAGACAAATATTCCTGCAGTAAATCACAAGATAATTTCTAGACTAAGTTCTCAGGCCTCAGCCTGCATTCAGGGTTGCATGTGACAGCTTGCCCCTGCTAGACATCAGATCCTCTAACAGCAGAGTGCAGGGAGGACCTCCTGACCAGCTCATTTTGCAGCATGTAACTCCTCTTCCAGAATAGGGTCCATTTAGATGAGAAGCTGACTACAAACTCAATTAGTTGAAATTTAAGCCACAGATCTAGGTAAAATCTTTTTTTCCATCAAAATAAACAACTATATTACCCATGAACAGATATCACTAGATGCCACCAAATTAATTCCAAAATACTCATACTCCACTGGTTAAATACACAAATTGCTTCACATTTTACTAAGCTGCATTTAATTCCTAAGTGAAGCATAAAGCAGTACTACAGCATAGCAGAGCAAATAAAGACTGTCACTGATAAGGGCAGCTGAAAAAGAAAAAACTGAACATTTGGAAATGAGGGTACCACTTAACATTCCTATCTTTGGTAAATGTCAGTTGAACAGGGCCAGGTTTGCTTTCTCAAGCTACACAGGTTGCTGTTGAATCAGAAGACAGTCACACAGTATAGCACAATACACCATTTCAAATCATATTAAAAACATCATTAAAATTAGGAGGTGCTATTGCTACCTAGATTTTGGAAGATTCCTCAACACCCACATGCTCTTCTCAGCAGCAGCTAGAGCCCTACTATATATTTATATCCCCTCTGCCCTAGTTTTGCCAGGATCGTAAAATTTTAGTTAGCGCAACATGCTGTTGCCTAAGCACATATGTCTGCACCACTTAAAACAACTAGTGTTATCTGAGACACCTACACAGCACTGGCAAATATGACCAGGAAAGCCATGCTTCCCTGAAGTGCCAACTACATGCCAGGCTAGTTACCAAGATACTTAAAATGACACTGTACACCTCCCTACAGTCAGTTGAATCCCATCCCTATTCAGCTATCCCAACCCAACAGTTTGGAGTGGCTGAAGGCAGCTTGCACTCCTCCTCTGCTCCCCCAGCCAGCAGCTGTCCTCCCAGTAAAGCACTGGTGAGAAAAATTGCTGCTGACCAAATGAGATGACTGGGCTTTGGGAAAGCATCTTGTGGTGGGGGATGGTCCAAGGAGATTGCTGATTTTGACCATTGCTTTTGAGAGGGGGAACCCTAGGAGAGATGGATGGGGTCCTCCTATCCATACTTCAGTCTGGGAAAGCAGTACTCCAGGTTTCCAAACATGAAATCCACTGGTGCCCAAGAGGTCAGGCCACAGGCTGAAAGATAATAATTTTCATCTAGGCCACAACTCCAGATGGAATTTAACTTGATGACAGTACAATGGATTTTAGCACTGGTAGTATGAAACACTAACAACCCATGGCTCCACAGATGAATGGAAAGCAGTTGGCTGCAGCATCACCAGCAGCTTTCAGCAGCAGCCCTGCAACTCACAACAAATGCAAATTCTGAATCATCTCTGCCATGCTCCCAGACTATCCAGTCTGACAAGATCACAATTACAGTGAGAAGAGCTGTAAATAATTTAATGGGTAAAAATATGCAGGTTTCCACTCTGAATAACTAGCTTGGAAGGAATCACAGAGAATTTCAATATCCCTACACCTACACACTGGCAAAAAGGTGAGAAAGACTTATAAAACCAGAGACAAGATTAGTTGATCCCATCCAATCCATACCTTTGCTATCCTAGTGGAACACAGAGTATTTCTATATAATTTCTTATATTTATTTATTAAGAGTTGATTTTTTTGTTTATTTTGATGTAAATTCCTTTTGATAGACAAAATGCAAATTAAGGTTTCGTTTTTGTCAGCACCAAGCACAAATTTATTGCATTTCAGTCCTCCCACTTTTAACTTCCCCATCTCTATTTTGAAGTCTTATCTGAAGATAAGAGTTCTCTACTCCATAGGAGAGTTCACTTCTCCAGAACAAGTACTAAGAAGCAATAAATCCTCCTGCCTGCAACACAGATTCTTCATCCAGTTTTCCAAGAACAGTATTTTGTTGACAGTTACTTGCAAAAGCGTTCTCCTTGAGTCCAGAGATCACTGCATGCATGGGTTCCACCAAAAGCTACTTAGGTGATAATAGGACTGGTAAACTTGGTAGACAAGAATCTGCCTAAATGGGTATAAATTAACCATCCTGATGGGCCAAGGATGTACTGTACAATATCATTCTTCTCACAAAACAGAGCTGAGGTATTAGAAACAAATTTTTCAAGTATTTTACACATCTCAGGAGGAGTAATTTTAAAGTCTCTGGGATCCTAGAGCCAGAACAAGGACATGTTTCTAACAACATCCAAACTATGAAAGGCAAGACATAACTGGAGTTTACTACCTCATTTACAGAAGATGTCTGCACAGGCTAAAATCCAGATAACTGTAATAGGTTATTTATTGATGTACCAAAGACTGAAATCTCCATGTGCTAAAACTGCCCCTGCTAAGTTTTACTGGCTTGTACAAATATTAATTTAACTGTATTGTTTTCCTGTTATTCTCACTTCAAATTAATAAACAGCTCTAGGGATCTTTGGTTTTGTTACCAGCAATTAAAAAGATAAAACATGAAAACATACGGGGAAAAAAAACCAAACCAAATTTCCTTTTTTCTCCAGAATGAAATTTAAACCAAACAACAGGTGACAAAAGAATGTACAGGGAAATTTTCTCTTATATCTGGAAGAAAATCAGACATTGTCTGGAAATGCAAACACTGTGTAAAGAAAAGTACATGGCATGCCTAGTAAAATCATCGACAATAGCAATGCAGGCATATATGAGAAGAGGAGTGTTCCAGATAGATGTACATCTCCCAAAGTTATGCAGTGTACAGACTGCCAAAGTATCACCGACCAAGCACACATCAAACCACTTCAAAAAAATCTCAACTGATGTCTATATAGCCCCATAACTTAGCTACATCAACAGGGGACGTGACTTGGTTCAGTACAACTTTTGTGGGTACTACAAGACTCTTTTCACATTCCCTTTCATGGTGAAAATATCCTTTCAAATGAAGACTCCCCTCCATTTCTGCTGGTCTTTCATACAGACCTCAACTCAGAGGTACAAGTTTCCCCACATAAAAGAAGCATTGTTGAAGAGAAGCCTGTGAAACTCCAAGGCTGGGGTGGGGATGCAGGATTATCCACCTTATAAGCAAATATTCTCACTGGTAAGGATCCAGAGAATGGCAGAGACTATGAGGTAATCATGATCTGCTGTTTCTGTTCAAATTAAAATTTAAAAAAATGGTCATATGGATTAGGTAGTGGATTGAGACACAAATAAGGTCCAGATTCTTTCTAAGCTCTTCCCCTTTAAACCTCTATCTGTTCATCCTTAATCTATTAACTGAGACAAAACTGTCCCTCTCTCTCTCTCTCCTCTCAAGAAATACCATTATATTAAATGCATCAGAAATGTGTCAACAATCGCAATGTCAGAAATAAAAGGCACAACACTTGAAACTGAAGCAGGAGATGGTCCCCACCATTCAGGCATCAATCTGAGTGTTGCAGGCAGCTGCAGAAGATCCTGAAGGCTGCTGTTAAGTTTTTTCTGTAGAGAGAGCCCTGGTCCTATGTTCAGATGACACCAACACTAACAGACAATGAAAATACAACAAAATTAATCTGTAAAGTTTAGTGACTCTCAGTGACTAGAGTCATTAGGAAAGTAAGCATGCTTGACCTCTACTCTGTTTGCTATGATTTACACATCTAGAGTGAATTTTGCCCCAGGCATATGTTTGATATAAACTTGAACAATGGGCACAAGTAAATCCTTTTCAGCCACCAAAAGTCAAGGACATCTCTTACAAACATAGAAGGAGTTTGTGGAATGCCGAGTAACAAAGCCATAAGGCGAGAAGTTTTGCCTGCAGACTAGATATGCAACAGAAGCACTGAGATTAAAGTATCCCTTTGTCTCAATTATTTTTTATTGAATTAGATAAAACATTACATCAAAAGACATCAGTCCTTGTTGTACACAAACTGAAACCCAGAGAGAAGGCTGTGGTATTAAAGGAAGCCCAAGCACGAGCACCAATATCCATGTTCAAACCCCTCAAGCGCCAGTGCATTCCCACGTAACTTGAGAGATATGCACAGGAAAGGCTGAAGTTACTTCATAGTTACAATAGTCAGTGTTGCTTCTCTCTAAAAGAGACAACAGAAGGTAATAGGTCCCATTCTATGAAATGTACCTACATGTTCAGTATTCCTCCTGGTAAATTCATTTGCCATTAAAATATCAAGTTCTTCTACTGCTAACTGTGACAAAGGCACCGAAGACAGAATACCTATGCCTATTCCAACTTGACCCTGGGCCAGATAAAAGCGCATTTCAGGAATCCCAGAATGCCATGACCAGTTTGAAACAAGTAAGATAACCCTCAATGGAAGGAAACTGGATTAGGGAACACTAAAAGAAACTGGATATAGACAAGTTCATGGACATGATGAGATAAAATGAGTGCTAAGGGAGCTGGCTGATGCCATTGCAAGGGCATTCGCCACTATCTCTGAAAGATCAGAGTGGTCCGGAAAGATCCAGAAAACAGGAAAGGAGAAAGTGTCACTCCTGTCCTCATGGTGGGTAAGGAATATAAGCATAGGCCAGTTAGACTCCCCTCAGTCCCTGGGAAAGTGATGGAGTAAAACCTTCTGCATAACTTTTTTAAATAGTTGGAGAAGGCAATGGAAGTAGTCAGTAAAGAATTCTTATGTAAATCATGCCTGACTAACCTAACAGCCCGCAGGAAGGTGGGCCAAGAGAGAGCAGTGGATGTTATTTACCTTAATGCAATAAGGCTTTTGACACCATGTCTCACAACACCCTCATAGGCAGGATGACAAAGTACATGCTAGATAAGTGCACAGTGAGGTGGACATAAAACTGGATGAAAGACCAGGTCCACCCAGTTGCGCCCAGCAGCAGGGAGTCAGTTTGAAGGAAAGTCACCATGATGTACCCAGAGATGGACACCGGGGCCAGTCCTGTTCAACATCTGCATTCAGGACCTAGATGATGGCACAAAGAATGCCCTCAGAAAGGTCACCAATGACGCAGAGGGAGGATTGGCTATTACAACAGCTACTTGTTGCCCAGTAGATCTGCAACTTTCATCTTCATTCCTTATATTATTATTAAGATCACTCTACATGAAAGTTTTTTAATTGATTTACCTGCAACCACAACATACCACATTCTCAACAATGTGCCATCCCATGCATATAAATCCATTACTTTCGTTATTTGCCTTTGATTTAGATTGTCTCAAGCTTTGTAGTGTTGAGTTCCTTTTGTTTGGATTTTGGTTTTGGCTGGTTTTTTGGTGGCTTTGGTTGGTTTTTTTTTTGTAATGGAAATTAAGCATTCGGGATCACATATGAAATGACAATGACCAATTTGGTTGAAAACTCTGCTCTTCTAGTCGGATTAACTAGCAAGAAACGGAGATCAATAATTTTTTAACAAAATGCACACAGAAAATGGCTTTAAAACAGGACCCAACAAGAGCTTTTGAGGCTTCCATTCACCCGTAAGTACTGTCAAGTCCACAAATTACAAAGACTGTATTCTCTTTACTTTCAGATGTTAGGAATGAGATTCGGGGGCAGGGAAAGAACTCACCTTTTTCAGAAGCACCATCTGATGATACTTTTCAAAAGCTTTTTACACAGTTAAGTTTTCACCATGGAATAATACTGATCACATACTTACTTTTGGTGCATATATCCAATCCTCCATCACCTATCATAGATACGCTTCAGGCATTAAAAAGCATCAGGAACAGGATTTCTAACCAAAGCAGAGAAAGTACCAGAAGGCTCCTTCAACAGGAATAGACAGGAACCCGCATAAAACAAGATTTAATTGGGAAGCCATGCCCGCAGATACCCATAGCAAAACATCTTTTTCTTGAAGGACACATTCTTTCTCAGCATAAACTTCCAGCATCTCCAAGCATGACTTACCAAAACCTCAGATGCTGGGAGCCTTCCTGCTTTTATATTTTTCTTTTCTTTAAAGAAGTGAAAACAAAAGAAATCCAAGCTACATAGACAAGCAAGACAATTTAATTCACAGCAGTACAAGCTGTATCGCTTAGTCAAAGGAATGTTCTAAACACCTGTTTATGAGCAAAACTAGTCATAGAAACAGCTGTTAGCAGCAAACAGAAGCTAACAACAACAATTTCCCATCCTTTTCCAGACACATAATGACATTTAAATCACATAGCTTCACAGAAGAATTGCATAGAGCTGATGGTAATTGACGTAATTACTTGTATGCATTTCTCCACTGCATAGTGTTGTGCTGTAAACCCAAGCATGTTAAAAGTAAACAGAGCTTTTGAAATTCTAAAACAAGAACACAGCATTCCCTGCTGGATCCTTTTAACCTGTAGGTGTTAAGAAAACAACTACTTCAAAGTTTTAAAACTTCAAAATGCATAATTTAAACCTCAGGCAGACACTGAAAAAATTAAAACTTCGCCAGTTCCTTTTGGTTAAATGGGTTCAGATCAGAGCGGAGATGATACACAAACAGGTAATGAATGTTTAAGTGATTAAAGATGAAGACAAAAAGAAAAATAAACCACTAGGGAAAATATGCATAGTCATATTTTACTTCTTTCTTTCAAAAGAACCAAATCTTTCACCTGCAGATTTTTGATGGATCAGAGCAGGGGAAAAAACACATCAGTGAACATGAATCACAGAAAACTCTCCTTCCTTGAGTAGGCATAGCATCAGCAATGAATAACAACATGCTTAAAGTTTTCTTTCAGAGGGGATTGCAGTTTAGGAAGCCTCCAAAAATCCTAAATGACAACAGATTTTACTAAAAAACATTTGAATCCTACCTGTCAGCCACATACATGGACTTTTAAACGGTGTTAGGAGGTTAGGAAGAGGAAAGTAGCTCTGCACTCAAATGTGCCTCTAGTTACATACAGATCTGTGGGTAAACTGTCACACCATGTGGAAAAAACATCTCTTATAAATCCAGTTAAACCATCTGATGAAGAACATCGAGGGGGAAAAACACCCAGTTTCCATATAAATAATAAATGCATCACTCTAGGTAATGAAACTCTACAGGTTAAATGATGAGCCCAGGTGGAGGATTGATATCAATGGAATATCCTATAGTAAGCATGTAAGAATGTAGAGAGGACACAGCACCCTCTATAAGCAAAGAAAGAAGGTTCCAAAGCTATCAGTTCTTTCATATATATAAGCTTTCAAACAGCTATTGCTCAAAAGATTTCTTTTTGACTCTTCATTTGAAAACATTTTTGGATTTAAAATAAAAAAAAATAAGTGGCAATGGGAAAAAGCTTACTGGCCCAGAATGTAACAAAAAAAATCTCTAAAAAAATCCACGACCCTATCACCCCCAAGACATTTTAATTTGGCACTGCTTTTACCAATACTCCAGACAAGTTGGAAGGATGCTGTGGCTGTTTCCAGAGCCGTGACTGTTGATAGATGGGAGGTGTCTCATAAGTACTTTTTAAAGATTAAGACAACTGGGTATTTTATTTCTCTACATAGCTCGACCAGAGCTGCCTAAAGCATCTTAGTACCTTTTAGTAATTAATCCTTCATTCTGGTTCTCTGTGTTAGCAATTTATTGGGACAGCACACAGGCTGAGATAACTTCCATATATCAGATGGTATGTCAACAGATTATCAAATAATATTCTCTGTTCATTTGAAAAACAGCCTTTCTATTAAGTACAAAGGAAGCCCAAGTGATATTGAAGCTACACTAACAGGGCACTGATTTTTGCTCCACAAGCATAAGTCTTTAGAAAGAAGGGAACAAGGCCAAATGCCCCTAAAAACCCTTGCACGTTCTGGTCTCACATTACATGCATATGGCTACTGAAACAACTCCAAGAAAATCATAAAAGGTGGAGTGTAAAGGATCAAAGATGGGCAGTGGGGGACATACAGAATTGACATGCTTAAAAACTTAAATTGCACCTTAACTTAGCTGCTATACTGCTTCTGGACCAATTCAGTACACATTGCAAGATAAGCTAATTAGAAATGGCAAAATTAAGGGTGTTTAAATAAAGTATGCTTTCCTCCAGAAAAAAAAGTCAGAAAAGCACATTTTCTTATGCAGGATGATCCTATCAATCTGGATTTTCCCTGATTAAAAAATGCTTGTCTTCCAAGATGACCTCATGACCTACCTCCCAGACAATTTTAAAGTGTTTTTAACTCTAGAGTGTAAGTCCTACTTACTATTCAACCTAAGATATACTTCTGACCTTTTCTAAGGCAATGTAACTTTGTCAAAATCAAGTTTATCTATCCAGCACTGGAGCAGACAAATTCTGTGGTGGTTTAATCCCAGCCAACAACTAAGTACCACAAGCTGCTTGCTCACTCCTGTCCTCACTTTATGGGATGAGGAAGAGAGTCAGAAAAAGGTAAAATGCATGGGTTGAGGTAAGAACAGATTAATGACTGAAAAAAGTAAAATACTATCATAAAAGGAAAAAGAGAGGAACATAAACCCCAACATCCCAGTATCATTTGGGTTCACAATATTATTGGGGTTCACAAGCCTAACCCACTGCTCACCACCTACTGGCCAATGCCCAGCCAGGCCCCCCAGCAGCATCAGGCCCCCACAGCCAAGTCTCCCCAGTTTATACACTGAGTGTGATGTTCTGTGGTATGGAACATTCCTCTGGGCAGTTCAGGTCAGACGTCCTGAACATGTCCTGGCTTTTTGTGCATTGGCTCACTGGCAGAGACCAGGAAACTGAGAAGCCCTTGACAGCAACAACTAAAAGCCCTGCACAGCAACAACTAAAACCATCAGTGTGTTATTGACATCATTCTCATACCAAATCCAAAACACAGCTCTGAACCTGTTACTAGGAAGAAAAATTACTCTATTCCAGCTAAGACCAGGACAATACCAGAAGTCAAACCAACATTTCCACCTGCCTCTATCTTAAGCTCTCATGAGAGCTATTAATAATAGTGAAATAAGCTGATCTCTATGCATTACAGTCTTGGTTATCAAATGCATATTTGCAGTAGAAGCTCTGTTTATTTTACTGTAGAGTCAGTTTGCATATGCATTGTACCTTTTGTTTAATAATATTAGGCAGAGACATACAATTTCCTCCAAAAATCCATTGTTTACTGCCAGGAAAAAGAAGAAAAAGATGGATTAACTTTCTAATGCTTTGTCAAGCTTTTCATTACTTGGTTTTAAGGGGTCTTCCTGATGTTCAGCAGTGTGTAGCACCCTATTGTGTCACTGAAATCCACATCCTTGGCAATTCTATATGTTTTGTACAGAAGTCTTAGAATTGTGACATGCAAATTCAGAGATCAATTTTTACCATTTTTAAATCAAAATGCCTTTCCTAGCAGTTTACGAGCAGAGTGAAATAAAACTGAGCAGCTATGGCTCATGCATACATGCTCTGTTAACAGCAAATCTGAAAGTTAGAACTACATAAAAATGTAAGGAGAACATAGCTGAACTAACTCCTACATTTTCCTCAAGTGTCTTAAAACAAAACAAAACAAATGCATTGGGGTTATTTCTAAAGCTTTCAAAATTGCTTTGGGCAGTGAGGCAGATAGTTTATGGGCAGCATCTTCGACCACCAGAAGATCTTCCATACATCCAGGATTACAAACTTACACTGTGACACTGACATAAGAAACGGGCAAAAACACAAGAAGCAGCACTATACAGGTCCCTAAAATTACAGTATACTACGTGGGAAAGGAAATTGCCAATGCTGACTGCTGTCTAAGATAAAAGCAGAATAATTTGAAAAAGCTCAATACAGAAAGTGAATCTACTCTGCATAGTCATGCTGCTGTTTTCTGTTATTAGAGATTCCATGGGCCACACACAAAATCATAAAAACACAACCAACAGCATCTACAGGCTCGCTTATGTAAGTTCAGGAAATACTAATTCAAAATTTATAGGCTACACATAGTTCATAATTTTAAATTTTCCTAGAATTTTGTGATACGGATGAAAGAGAAAGGCAATCAGAAAAAGTAGTAAGGCAGTAAGTAAAACTACAGCAGACATAGATAACCTGTTCTTCTACTACTAGTTATGGCTGAATACACCCACAAAAGCCAAGATGTGCTCCATTTAGACAGTAAATAAACTGACAGAAGCAGGAATCTTTAATTTCATGCATTTTTCCTCATAAGTAATCCAAAATATCATAAAGACAATAATCTCAAAACCCCAGGCTTTTTTTACTTTGTTGTTATGAAGTTTTCCTGAGTGACTAACTCTCTAGTTCCCATTTTATGATCAGCTTCAGATCAGATATTGATAAGCAAAGTAGTACCCCTTGCATTCTGCATGACAAACACAACCTGACTGAATCCCTAAGCCTACAGAAGCACTTGAACTCTTTCTCAGCAAGATCAGTGCATGATATTTCTCCATGCTGTTTACACACCTTCACACAAACAACCAAAACTCCAGTGTCCAGTAGGGGAGGGTCCCTCATGTCTCTACAGGCCAGGATGATCTTTTGCATCATTGTCTTTTCAGTAAGAAGATACTTTTCAGTAAGATTGCTGTAAATGCAATCAATCCACAGAAATGTACAACAGTATTCATAACAGAGTATGTCAATCATGTGTTACTGAAACACTTCAGGGAGGATGGCATAAAAGAAAAATCAAAGTGCTTTGAAGAGAACTATCTCCTCGCCACCACCATGAAATCTCACATCAGTAGCATTCATCTCAACTTTAAAATTATAAAAATGCTTAGAAGAAAAGATTAGTTTCAGTTAATTTCCACTCTTGCTAATTTACTAAAATTCAAAAAATATGAAGAAAATTTTGTAACTCTATAGATCCTTCTTTTAGAAAAATTCAAATAAACAATAACAAAAAAATGTAACAGTCTTCATTTTATGGAACAGGAAACTGAAAAGAGTTAAGGTGCATGTAAATCATAAAATACTGCATGAGCTAAACTGAACTTAGCTGCTTTGTTTTCTGACCTTTTTCCCCAATCATCAGTGTTACCTCTGAGAGTTCTTCCATATGACTCTGCTCTTCAGAAAGAGTAAAGAGCTATTCAAAACTTCATTTTTCCACAGAAACAAGGACAGTGTTTATCTATCTAGGAAATAAGTTTAGGAAACAACATGCAATACTTGTGGATTGTTTACCAACAACGAGAATTGTGAGTCACATTAGTACTTAGATCAATGAGAAAGCTGCGCCCAGTCTATAGAAGCCATTCAGAAGACCATGCACATCAGTCTGCTGAGCTAAATCAACTGTTCTTCATATGGACATAGTTTGAAGAAAAGGGAATAATACAAAATGACCAAGTACAAGAAACTATCTATTGGTGAAGACTGAAACCAAAGCCAAAGTGACTTTCTGCTATAGGAAGATACACTCAGTTGGATTAGAATGAAGAATGGGACAAAAGGAGAGAAATTAATCAAATCTCAGAAAAGTGCCAGCTGAGATTAATTTTATTAATTTTAAAAAAGAAAGGGAGGGTAGATAAGAGCAGCTGCATGTTACATTAGAGTGAAAGAGTAAAAGCTGTCACATGTTCTGCAGCGCACAGGCAGTGGGTGGTGGAAAGCAAAGAACAGGATCTGTTTAATTGTGTTAGCACTGCACATCCGTGGAGCTCTTTTCATACTCAGAAGTGCCAAATAGCAAGTGCTAAAAAAGAAGGATCAAAGGCTGAATATGAAAACTGACAAACAATAATGAGAATTACAGAGCAAAAATCACTATGACAAAGAAGTTCCAAGTGACAAAAGAAGTTACACCACATGATAATGTAATCAGCCTTGGAGTAGATTGGTAGTAAGACAAATACTGAAAACAACTAAAGTATAGATGAAAAGGCCAATTACCTGGCATCACTTAAATGTTCAAATTGAGACTGCTCCCTTCAAAACTGTTCCCCAACCACACTTGCTGAAGTCAATAGCTTAAAAAATGCTCATCCTCAATAGTACTAGCTGTGTTCAAAAGGAAACAGACTTCAAGCATTTACAGTAACAGCTAGCTCACCCAGTAAAGGTATTGCAGGATAACAATAAAATAGCACCTCCTCTTAGATCTCTATTGAAAGTGAACATTACGAAAAACTAGAAATGTGACTGTATTGAACACCTGTTTATAAAAGGAAACTTGAGGGTTTTTTACTCTCTAATGGTTTTTATTCCCCAGAAATACAAACTCAACACCTGTAAGACACTCAGTATACTAATTTGGTTAAATTTCATATTTGTGGGAAGGTGCAGCAGAATATCAAGACTTCAACATCCAAATAAAGAAAAATTTGCTTTAAGTACCAAATTTATTGTAAACAATGCAGTAAAGTTGGGGAGAAAATGGACTTCATATGAGCCCATCCTACTCTTCAGTTTTTCCCCTGATTGGCTTTTGGCATATTTTGGTTATTAATGATTTTGCTCCAGTTGAAAATTATTGCTTTCTCTCTATCAGACCTGGAACAGCTGTTTATTCCTTCAGCCTACCACATTTATTAGTTTCATTTTCATGTCATATGGTCATTAGACATTATCTCCTGCTGGAGAAACATATTTTTACATAAAAGCACTCATCTAGTGTCTGTCCAACTTTGCACTGACACAACCAGAATACTGTAGCTGTATCCCAATCTATACCAGAAAGGTACCAACCGATTTTTTGAGAACTTTCTGGTATCAACAGAAAAATAAATGGCAGAAGCTTGAAGAGGTAGTGCTGTACCCCAGAGACCACAGAGAAGATTGAGGATCTCTTATATTTAAACAGCTGACTTAGACTGTCTCTTGGAGGCCTCAAATGAATGAGGAAAGTGTGCTAGCTGCAAAACTGCAAGATGTCACCACAAAGAATTGTTCAGTTACTAATTATCAGGGTGCTGACAGCAGAAAACTCACATCTGGTTTAGATGAACTCCAGCAAAGGGAAGCTTTGTCCAAATTCTCAGACAGAAAAAAATGGAAATGTCAAAAAAGTTAAACATAAAATAAAGCTAGTAGAGTGTTGACAACATTGTAGAGGGAGGATTAGGTCGGCCTAATAGTTAAAGCAATAAAATGACTATACATCAAAAACATCCATCATTCCAACATTTATTTTAGGCAAGTTTTGCTCTAAAAATAAAATCCAATCTGCTTCACCTTTAGCCAAATGCCCTGAGGAAAAACTATTTAACTTTTGCATCTGTCCACTCAGATTGGTAGTAGGCACAGGGCTACGGTGGATTCTTTCTCCATTGTCTGAAAAAGGGTGCAAGACATATCACGAGTGTCTCACTCTTCTGCAAACACTCCTGCATTCAAGAAAGAAAGTAGCCAAGCAGCATGGAAAACTCCTGTCCCTCCTGCACATACCCAAACTACTATAAAAGTAAGCACAATGCAAGCATACAAGCCTGTCAATCCTGCACCTTCAGCAAACATGCTCTCATTTTAAGCAATCTCAATTAAAGAAAATTTAACTTAATTTCATTTTGTACTGTGTCCTTTTGACCTCATTTGGGCCTTAGACCTCACAGTAGCCCACAGCAAAATGCCAGGGTGGCAGCAGTACTGGTCAGTAAGTTTTGGACTCTGGTGCCTTCAATATTGAAATAAAAGTGCCAGTTCTATGAAGGGTCATGCACTGGAGAGGATGGACCACAAAGGCATTTAGGTGTTGACTCCAAAATGGAAGTCAGGACTTACAGAGGCACCAGAGGAGCAAACAGACTGGGTTTCTCTCTTCAACATAAAAAACTGCCTTTCCAGGCAGGTAATCTCATTTTTGGCGCAGGAGGGACTAGGTTTTCATTTGTGGATATAAACGGAACTGTTTCTCAACTTGGTGAAAGGCTTGTTTCTGTTATGTACAATGTACAGAGAAGTATAATGATTACGTATATTATAAACCTGCTAAAAGTCAAAACACTATGCTTTTTTTCAGTATTATGGAGACTGTCTCTCCTAGACATTCTGGATCTGCAGAACAGAGAAAGGTACTACCTAAAAACTAATCATTGTTTTCTATACCTGATATACGGTGGGTGAAATTTTAGAGAGAGAAGCAGCAACAGTTACTGAAGCTGGATGGAGCTGATGAGTTCTGTGCCTGAGTCTTTAAAGCCCTCTCTGCCTTGTCAGAATCATCTTGAACATCACAGAGTGACACAGCCTGACTTAAAGCACTTCCTGACAAGAAGATTCACTTCTTGCAAGACATGAACAGTGTTTAAGCACCAGAAGGGCACACCACTCAAGGATTCGCTTATTCATTCACTATTTATTGCTCAAAGATCACAAATTATAATTTAATACCATTATCAGAAAGAATTACAACCTTTTCTTCTGCCAGCAAAGCCTGAACCCTGACAGAACAGTGTCTGATTTCCAGGTGCTTACCATTACAGCTTCATCACTGAAGTGATAAGAAAGTTAAAAGTGACTGAACATAGGGACTTAAGGTTAACCCGCCCTTTCATATCTAAATGCAAGCTTCTTGTTAACAAACCCTTAACGGTACTCACATCTATCATTAATGCTGCTAAACTGTAATTAGAGCTGGCACGTATCTAGTTCAGAGACAGCAGCAAGCAGCAGGTGTCCCACCAAGTAAAGCCATGCTCCCACCTCCCTTTCAAACAGTCTTTGCTACAGAAGCTCCTGGTATTGTTGGGCAGAGGCAGAACAGGAGAAAAGTTCTCACACAATTTTCCGTAGCTTCAGGGAAGCTATACATACAGCCATATCAGCAAAGAGACCACAATTTCTAGTTCCATATATTTCCTGACAGTATTTCTGCAGCCTTTGCAGCCTTTATTATTAACCAAGCTCTTGTATCTTCAGGGAGGTAAATATCACTCATTCATTTACATATAAAATCACCAAGTTGGAACAAGGTCAGTTCCAGAGAGGCAGGAATGGATTAATACATTTTTCTGGGCAGAATGAGTATTATGATCATATGCACTGACCTCCTGCACAATGCAGGCCACAGCACTTCAGCCAGTAATTTCAACACTCAGACCATAACTTCAGTTTGAACTACAGCTTATCTTTTAGAGAGACATCCAGCCCTGATTTAGAGACTTCAGGTGATGGAAAATCTTCCATCCAACTGAAAAAATGGTTCCAGTGATTAATTGCTCACTCTGTTAGAGACAGGTTCCTTATTTTAAGTCACAATTTGCCTAGCTTTCACTTTCAGTCATCAATCCTCATTACACATTTTCTGCTCCAAAAAGATTAAGAAGCAGTCTACAATCAGAGATCTTTTCCCTGAACAAGTATCTGTAGGCTGTCTTCAATTCCCCTCTTAACCTTCACTTCTATAAACTCTGTAGAGTGAGTTTCCTTGTCTCACTACTCAAGTTATGACACTCCTAAAGTATACATCCTTAAGAAGTAAGATATCAGATCATTTTTAGCCTCCTTTTGAACCCTTTCAAGTTTACTAGGAAATGCTACTTTTGATGCAAAGGACAAAACCTTAAATCCTTACTTTGCTAATGGTCTCCAATGTCACATCCAAGGTAATTCCAATGCATGAATATTCCCCTACTTGCACAGTCCAGTTTTCTCAGCTACACATTTAAAGGGAGCATATGCTTAACTGGCTTAAAAGTCTCAGCCCCCTTTTCAGAACTACTGCTTCCAAAGTAAGAAATGCACTTTGTTACTAGAAACAGGAATTTGCCACAGTCTGTATTAGGAATTACCCAAATGAGCCCACCTCACCAGGTATTAAAAAAAAAAAAAAAAATTTAGGATGATTGATTTTCCCACATCAGTTTTTGTCTCTTCATTATCTTTTTGGTAATTTTAACAGCTGTGTCCTTTATCTGCTCATAACACTACACCCACTACCTCTTCCATGCTCTTGATCAAATAAAGTAGTGCATGTATGGAACACATCATCCATGGTGCCATCTTCCCCTATCCTCAAAGATGTCACTGCCACAGCTATTAACCAACACTACACTTTATTTTCCATCGTCTGCACTTTATTAGAAATCAGAACTGGTGTTTTATAGTTCAATTGTATCACCTTTAAAATATTTTTGTAATAAATATTTCAGTCTCAGAGGCTGAAGACCCATGAATAGAGTATATATTACACATGCAGGATACTCCATGATCATTGCCACTGAACTATTTTGAGATCATAACTGGCACTTTTCCAAATACAGAGTAAGGTATTTGCTGATTACCATTCCTTTCTCACCACTACAAATTATCATTTTAGATATTCATCACTCACGCTCCATAATAGAATCTTTTTTTAATTAAATAAATATTTCAAAATTTAAACTTATTCACTATAGCCAAGTTAATGGTGAGGTGGTTTTTAATTGTGTTTGTTTGGTTTTGTTGTGCTTTTTTTTGTTTTAAACAAATCCACATATAATTGCTATAGTTTTCTTTTTCAATTGCTTGCACTGAATCTCCCAATTTCTATTTCCTTCCCCTCAACTCTAAAAAGGACCATACTCTCTAACTCTACCACAGCACATTTAAGCAATGTGCAGAAAGCCACAAGAACTTTCATACATTTCACCATGCACAATCAGTCTCAGCTAACATTGTACTTCATCACCCTTGTATGTCCCAGTCACACAAAATAAAGGAAAATACAAATCATTTTTACAGTTTATTCTTCCAATAAAATAAGAAAGGCTCATGGTTTTATTGCCACATAGCCCAAATATATTTAGCTCAGAACTCAACATTGACAAAAGGAACATTACCTGTTATCTAGTTTTGTCCACAAAGAAATCCTTCAGCTTCTAAGCCAGAAAGAGACCCAGGGAAACTGGTGGCACAAAGCTGCACAGCTAGCAACCAATGCACATGTAAAATATTCCTCTGTAGGAGAATTTTTTCAAATATTATCAAGTTTCTACTACTTCATGCTCATAGATTAAAAACCTGAATAACATTATCAAAAAAACCTCCAAAACAAAAATAGCTGGGATTCAAGTCCAGTTAACAACAGACCACCAGTCTCAATACAATTCATGAACTGCAATTTATTCCCATTAAATACTCAAGAGAGCTACACAAAATACTTGGGTTTTGACTTCCACATCCAAACCCACTATCATGTTTTCCATTAGGCTGCTCTAGTCACAGTACATGGAGAAAATAAAGAGCCCTTGCTCCTTGATGGTAGGGACTCAGTTAAACTCCACAGGAAGAACTCCCAGAACAGAAGGTAATTTTTGAGCCCATTACTTGGAGTAAATGATAAAACACTAAATAAGAACAGTGGCTTAACATCATGAAAAGGTGAGGATAAGTACAGTTACCTTTGGTAGCAAACAGATTCACACTGGAATTCACACTTAAGACATATTTTTAAACTCAAGGAGACTTTAAAACCTGGTTATCTTATTTTCTTCAGGATAAGCTTTAAAGCAAACAGAAAGCAATTCTGAAGTGTGATGGCCTATGATATAGCAGAGTTCAGGCTACAGTGTCATAATGATTCCTGCTGGCTTTTACAATTTATGAACATAGGTTCACAGCCACAAATGCTGTTTACACAGTGAAGATGAGAGGCACTCCCCCACAGAGATGGATGAAATCAGTGTTTCATTTTCTCTCGCTTTTAGAAATTTGAACTGATCCAGTAATGTTGACCTTTTATATTTAGCAATATTTTACAATGTTCACAGCTTACAAATTTTATTCCATTGGTTTTCTTCCCTCCCTAAGTTATATACTGCTTTATCTGCTTCTTGGTCTCCTTCTCATTCCTTCTCCCTCCTTGTCTTCCTGCATCCACCCTCTTTGTGTTCAACCACCTTTTTCATTACCAAGACCCATTTCCTTAGACTCTTTCCACCCCCATATATGCATCCTAATTAGCACACAATAGGGACAGCAGAGCAAGGAAAAATGCACATCTTCAGAAACACTGTGCATCAGGGGGCTGGTGGAAAAAAAAATTACTTTAACTGATAACATGCCACAGGAATCTCTCAGGTTACTGTCTGCCCTAATGAAATGAGTAACACATGAAAAGGAAGGAGGATGCAGCAGTTTAGACTTCATGCTCTCAGGTAGGGCTGCCTCTTCTAAAACAGCCCTTTGAAATATTACGCCATTTCAGGTGTAATACAAAGGAAAATACTATTTCATCTGTGTGCCTCTTGTAAATCAGAAAGCTTCATGTGAGTTCGGACAGCTCCAGTGGCGCCAGTCTGCAGCTTGAGGCACAAGGAATGCAGAGCTCTGAGGACAAGCCCAGCTGTTCAGCCCTCCCACGCAAATGTGGAGAAAATCCTCTCTGCTAAGTAACAAGTATATAAATGCCAGAGCAGATAGCAATGAAACATTCAGCCAGGAAAGCAGGAGGGACCCAGAGCGCCTTAAATTGACTGGGAATTTTTTAGGAGTTCAATTGAGAGGGCTGGAAGAGTAAATTCAGTTACACCCAGGATAAGCAAACACAAATAAGCTTCAGAAGTGCAGCACTGGAGCTTAATGAAAGTAAGTAGCATTAGACAATAAAAGCAAACACCAGATTTCATCCATCTAGCATCCTAGGTTATTAAATGTTTCTTAAAATTGCATCACAAGAAAGATTAGCATAGGCTACATCTCTGAATACAAGGAGGTTTTAAGCCCCACTTTCACTGCCTGTTTTGCCACTCCTCTTGGAAACCCCTTCTGCCCCAGACACTTCCTTTAAACCTGTCCCTGCCTTTCTGTAAGCACACAATGGACAGCAAAATTCCCAGTCTAGAAGGCCAAAAGGGAAAATTCTAAGGCACCTGGTTTATCCTGTTCGAATCAGAAATCATCGGCATACCCTCCTCGCAGACTTACTTTTACTACAGTTAAAATTCTCCAGGGAAAAAGAAAAAAAAAAAAAAAAGAAGGGGGAAAGAACTGTGTATACAGAAAAAAACCCACACATTCCCAGCACAGCCAAGCCCACAGGCCCTGTGTGTCTCCTCCAGCCCCACTGACCCGCAGCTGCTCAGAGCCTGCCTGCCCGCCCACATCTCTTGCTCCTGGAGAGGGGAGCAGACCCCAGAGAGGAGAGCAGACCCCGGAGAGGAGAGAGACCCCGGAGAGGAAAGCAGACCCCGGAGAGGGGAGCAGACCCCGGAGAGGAGAGCAGACCCCAGAGAGGAGAGCAGACCCCAGAGAGGAGAGCAGCCTCCTGCCCCAGGGTACAGCCCCAGGCTCCCACAGGCAGCAGCAGCCATAGCTCAGCTCTCCTCAGCTCCAGGCCCCCAGCACCTACCCAGGTGCCTCAAGCAGCCCCACAGCAGCTGAACTTCAACACTTCAGTGGCTGCACATGTTGCCCCACTCTCTCTGTTACTTAACAGGAGAGAAGGCCTTTTAAATGTACTATTTGCTTGGGCTTTTAACCAAGAGGTTCAATGAGCCAACAGACCTGGATGAAAAGGCCTCAGTCTGTAAATACAGTAGCAGAAGTACATGCTAGACAGTGGTGAGGCATTACTGCTGTTGAAGGTGGGAGGGAGGAGGAAAAGACAGAATATGACAATGCAGAGACTGGTAGAAGCTATCACAAAACACATAGCCAGTCACCTTCAAAGAAAAGCCAGCCCCTGAATGGCTGAGGACAAAAGAAGGATACCATGCCATTATGGGAAGGCCTTTGGCTGGGGAGTCACTGGACTTCAATCTCACTTTCCCAGCTGTTGGGGAATGGTACCAGGTGCCATCTGTCCCACCTTGATGTCAAGGCATATCCCCGTTCACTCAGAAGAGCTATACCAGAATTGGTTTCCACCTCTCTTGGGGAATTCTGACTAGATTCAGGACTCAAGTTACATTCTTCATACATTGGCAGCATCTTGGGTGCAAACCAACTCCCACATTCCTGCAGAAAGCACAAAGTCCTCTGGGAGGACTACAGGTCCCACCAAAGTCTCTCTCAGCTGAGGATGCACATGGGACAGACTGGTCCAAGCTGAGGACTGCACAGTTTTTTGCAAATTCTGTTAAAAAAATGGCACTTTTAAGGCAGTGTCTGATGTCAAGTCACTGAGGTATCAAACCTCAGTGGTACAATTCAGGGCACTGCTATTCCAGTACCAGAGGATCCAAACAATGCCAGAGAGGATGAGCCTAACTTTGAGCACTGGGAATGGGGTTCAGTGATTATTGGTTCTGAAAAAAGGCACATATACAGGCTTTGAATAACTTGGACTTAATTTATCACTTTACTACACATATTTCATGTATAATTGCCAAATATCCCTCATGATTTTAAGGGATTTTTAAATCCTTAGTGCAGATACAAATTTTAAGACATATGTGATTTAAGACAAATGGTGATTCATCCAGATACAATATGTTTCTTCACAGATGCTTCATAGTTCAAAGGGCAGTTAAAAGCAGAAATCAGTCCTGTGTCATATGGGAGGTCAGGACAGATCCTAATGGCATCTTCAGGCCTCAAAATACATGGTATTAAGCAAATGGTAACACTTAAAGACATGCCAGTAAAGCTGAACTCCTGAAAGCAGATAATCATAGACAATTCAATGTCTATGTGTTTGATGGGTAACTCCATGGAGTACTTAAATTTATTTTTCATGATCTTGTGTTTGTATGTAGATTCTATGACTTCGGTAGTCATTGTCCCAACACTTGTAGGGATCCAGTGTCTTACACCACACTGACTGCTTCAAATCAAACTAACATTAAGTACAACTTAGCATTTAGGGCTAGCTCTGAACCATAACATCTCAATTTGAGGTTTGCTGTAAGTCACATCAGGGTGATAGTTAACAATTCAATGACCAAATCTGCAAGGCCTCTTTCTAGTAATACTGTTCATAGAATCCCACTAGCAGTGATTCACAACCTTCCTAGTCCTTCTCAGTTTGTGACTAACACTAAAATACAGAAGTACAGGCTTATAAGCAAAATTGTCTACTCAATTTGTATGCCCTCCTAATGCAGGGACACAGTCAAGTCTGAAGCCTGAGACAGCAGACTGTCCTCAATGCTTCTTCAGATAAGCTTAGATTATCAAAACTGGTATTTAGGTTTTGACATACATAGCCTTGGGAGTATTGAACACAGAACATCTCCTGACAAAGATGGGAGCTGGAAAACCAACCTCACATTTTGAAAAATGTTGATTCCCTGTCAGATCCCCAGTCTAGGTGGAATATTGTTGTATTTTATTTTTAATTTATTCAACATCTTCTAGATGCTATAAATGAAAGATTAGAAGATTGTAATTTAAATATTCAGTGTCAGCATATAGCAAAGAGCCAGACTCCTGCTGAGAATAAATATTTTTTAGCAGCAGTAGCTCAGCCTGTGGATTATTTTTCAGTGTTTATATAAAGGGGAAGATGCTAACCAATATCACAGTTCAGTGTTTAGCAAGCAATAGAGCGCCAAGAATTGTCACCAGATGAACTATTATAATAAGTCAAGAAAGAAATGCTAGATCTGTCAAGTGGGAAGGGGATTCTTGCAGGCTTTTACTCTGCAGCAGGTAGACAATTGGTTCCATTTGGCACTACCTGCTCTGAAACTATCTGTTCATAAAGCCCTTGAGAATTCTTGGCTTGGAAAAAATACCAACACAAAACCAATAAGCAGCAAATTGTACTTTCCCAATTGATCCCTTTCAGATCAAAATTAATCTAATTCATAGGATTAATCTCTCACTACTCAAAAATCAGGAATTTGAGAGTAGGAACAAAAACATGCAGTATTTTGAGGGAACCAATTCTCTTTGGCTGAGGGAAGGCTGGAGGGAAGTGAAGACCTTTTGTATGAGAGGATACCCCTACATTCTTTCTTCCTGCCTTTTTAAATCCATATGTCAAAAGTTAAATACCAGTTTCAAAAATCTGAACCTATCTGAAAAAACATCAAGGACAGTATTCTGTCTCACGCTTCAGATTTGACTTCAGAAGGTCAGAAAGATTAAGCAGACAATTCTGCTCATAAAATCTGTACTTCCCGCAATGAAAAGTCTCCAGAATAGTCCAGTAACAAAAAAATAGAGGCCAGAACCACAACCCAGCAGGCACAGTCTTGATGGTGTTACGCCCAGGATAAAGGGGTTAGAAGAGTGGAAGGTTAGAGCACTGAGAGAGGGGTATTTCTGAACACACAGGGTTCAGCTGGCAGCCTGAGTTTAGGTGTGAGTGCTGGCCGTCTGCAGGGGTGAGCCAGCCCTACAGTCAGTAAAGGAATAACCTTGGAAAGAATAGAAAATTAAACGGGCTCCTAAGTCCCTTCTGTTAAAGCAAGCAAAATCATTGCCTGTTAGTACTAAAGAGGAAACTCTCCTTTGAAATCACTGAAAGCAAAGGCTTGTGGAAAGGGCACTGGATACCAGCAGTCACTGCACTGCTGATGACAGGGAATGGAGGACAGCAAGGATCCTGGATAACTCAGCTGGTGGAGTCACATTCGCCCTTATCTTTACCGGGAATTCCAAGCCCTTGTCTTTTCATGTGACTTGATGTACCTTCTGTACCTGCATTTAGTTGCCTGCATGAGCACAAGTTTTGTCTCAAGCTCCCCAACATCTATAGAAATTGAACTGCACCGACATTTGCTGCCTAATTTGTATCTTTCCATCAGGAAAAAGCAGCAGAAGCCATGAAACGTGCAGAGTGCCATGGAAAAAGCAAAATTCAATGAGCAATGCTAGGCATAGATTTTTAAACCCGGTGCTTATTTTTATCTAGGCAAAAAAAAACCCAAAAAACAAAAAACAAAAAACCTTGCTTCAGATGAAAATCTCTCTTCATTAGCACCCACTTACATTTTTTGGCAGTGGTTGTGGTGAAAGTAGAAATGCAGTCTTAGATTTGCCTTGAAAAGACAGGATACGCAAGCTCAGCTGGCTTTTTCTAGCTATTTACAGAGCAGTTAAAATGGCTTCTTTCTTCTGTACCCTTAGCATGAACAAATCAATAAAAACATACAAAGAATAGACAAAGAACAAATGACTGACTGACTTGCAAGATAGATTCTGTAAAGACACAAAAACATGCAGAACCATTAAGGCCCGTACACCAATTGATAGATGCACTCAGTGAACATACACTATGCAAGTGTTCAGCAATTGCAGCAGAGAAATTCTAAAGACAGAGGCTCTCCCAGAAGTCAGAAGGTAAAGAAAAAAGGCTTCAATCTATAACAAAAATTACATGCACACGCATGCTGTGTTTCCTTTTTTATATTCCAAGGCTTGGATGCTGCTTTGTATGTTCAGAAAAGCAGTAGCTGTCAGATCTCTGGTATTGTTTGGGGCTATTTATAGAAGGGCAGAGAATAATTATTCTCAAGGTATATGAGGGCTCCAAAACAAACAGGTTAAGACCAAGCTGAGTGAATTTGGAAGCCGATTTGCCACATGTTATGTATTATATATCCAGATCAAAAGTGCAAGTCCTCATTCTCTCCCCGGTCTGGCTTGAGAATCCTTGTTCATTTAAAGAAATAAAATTAATATTCTATTCTCATGTCCAGATGACCCTCCCTTCTCGAGATATTTCTGATGATTCCCTACAGCGAAAAAATTACTCTCTCTACTTTTAGACATCTAAAATCGACCTTGTCAAAACTACAACTTCTTTCTTTATTTTTAGATCTTTCACCTTCACTTGTTATTTAATACTGGCCTCTTTTCAATCTCTTTCTATCTCATCACACATAATTTAGTCTCTTCTGATAAAAAGTATCTTCCTCTGCATTTCCTCCATGCCTTTTTTTACCTAGCTAAGATACCACATCTTTTCAAACCTCATACAATAACTTATTTCATTCTTATATCCGGGATGCACATTAAAATTCTTTTCGTGATAATACTTGTCTTTGTGCTTCTGACTCAAATTCAAAAGGAATATTGCCTTCTTACTCCAGTAAGAAACAGAATCATATTCCAATTACTGGGTGCCACTAGGCCTTGTATGATCATTCATCTCTCTCTGAGTTTATATGAAATGAAATGCCAGGAGGCACAGTTAAAACCAGAAAAATTCTGATCATATATATATGAGTTGATAATCACATGAACACTCCTGTATAACATGAAGATGCCTATGACATAATTACATAATTAGAAAAAAATTCCAGTAACAAAATCCACTTCAGTTTCATTTCAGATTCCAAGACAAGAATCTCATCAAAGCTGTGAAGATTAATGCCAGCAGTGTTTCACTGACCTCTGGTCCCTTGCCACGGTAAGCCACAGGAGCCACAACTCTAGATATTTCCATGAGTTCAAAGAGAAAGCCATCTGAACAGGCACAGCTTCAGTCACAGCTGTAATGACATTCCCCAGGGCATGGGCCAAAGGGACGCCACAGTGACATGAAACTAATCACGACATTCAACAGGGTAAACAGATCATACAGTCATGCACAAAGTCAGCATCATCTCTTCACTTTCATTTAAAGAATTAATCCTTTTTTTAGCATACAAGCAAATTTTAGCTTTAGTATTTCTTGCTAGAGCAACTAAAAGACTGCCATGTCTGTAAGGTAGCTCCCTAGTTCTGGTGTATAGTAATGAACGAAGCAAAACATTATATATGGATAGTATCACAAACCAGGTAACTTGGTACCCAGTCTGTAGGTATTGCAGTCATTCAGAAGGGAGATATGCAATTATGTGCAAGTCACTGTAATTTCTTAATGCCAGCCTCATCATTCTGGCCTAATTATTCTGTCATTTTTATGGAAGTTACAACTGAATCTGAACTACAGTGCAGAAGTACAAAGCCTATAAACCCATACATACTAACCACATTTACAAAAGTTCAGTTATTGCTGATGCAGAAAACTGAGCATTTGTTTCATTGTTGTTTAAGGATCAGGTCCATCATTTCACACTTTCTGAAGACAAAGGCACTGGTATAAGAAACACAGTTATCGCCCTCAGTGTGCTTTTCCCAACAAATACAGACAAATCAAGGCAGAGGAAAGAGAACTGTTATTAACTCATTCAAATATCATAGTAAGATTTGGTCATGTATTGATAGAATACTGCACATACTTATTCTTGTAAATATATCAATATCTTTCTGCTCATTTAAATTCATTTTCTTTACTGCAGTTTAATCTGGCTTTTTTATTCCCATTGGTGTGGCATTTTTCATTGAATTGACAGTATATCTATCTAAATAACTACATCTAAAATTACACATATGCCATGGATGTTGATTTCTTTCAGGAAACTAATTGCCACACATAAAGGGGAAAATTTGCTTGCTGTGATTCCACTAAAATGAACCAGCTGGACAATCTGGCCTTTAACATTTTGAAAAATGTTTCATCATACTGCCACTTATTACTGTAATGTTGTAGGTACTATACAGAAATCCACAATTCTTTCATAGGCACTAAATATGTTTGCACAATACCTTTGTACTTATGATATTAAAGCCTTTACAGACATTCATGACTTCAGTTGCTAAAGCCTCTGGCAAGAAGGTGGCTATTATTAGCTGCACACCACTAGAAAGATGAAATTCGGGTAAATAAATTACTTGCCCAGAGTCTTGCTACTGCAGGGCTACACAGAGATAATCATTATTATCTGGGGACAGTGTGGTGATGTTGACTTAAGAAGCCTCAATCAGGCAATACTCCTGACAATCACCAGGAGGTGCAGGTGGCTCCAAAATGCCCACTGTAGCTTCCAGCTCCAAACCATTCTCTGGAAGATCTTAGTCCTCTCCATTGACTGAAGAGAGACTAGTGTCAACAAACTAAATACTGCTTAATTTAATCATTAGTCTAAATGAAAATGCCCATACACTACCTCTATACCTTCTATCAATGAACACTTTTGGACAATAAAATCTTCAGAGCAGATTCTGTCTCTAAGCCATCCTGTAAAAATACATGGCTATCCATACATGGATACTATTCCTCTCAGCAAGAACCGTAACTAGGATTTTCTTCACACAGAAACAATATCAAAACAGAAGTAGTACTATTCTTAGCTCTGAGGACACCAAGATGATGTTTTTACCAAAGCAAGGAGAGAATACCTATCTACTATGTCAACATACTGGTATTCTCTGATAATAGGTAGCAATCAGGTTATGTATGTAAATTAGCTCACCTACCAAAACTGCCTTGTCCTTTTCAAATACAAGTACTCTGGTCTCTCTTGCCTGTGAATATGCAAGAGCTGGCCACAGTAGAAGGCTGTGGAAGTGAGGTAGGAAAGGGGATGCTAGGCTCCATCTCTAGCCACTGTGGAAATCCTAGAAGCTATAGATATACAGAATTCTCAGTGCTCAAGGAAAATAAGTTTGAAGTATGGACCAACCAAAGAGGAACAGAATTGGGGCAGTGGATTGGTGATTAAAGTGATTTAGAAATATCTGCCTCTTCAGACCAACAGTTCCAGAGCACAATGAACCTTCATGACCTGTTCACTAATATTATTCTCATAAACTAACAATGAGCAGAACAATGTACCACACTAATCTCCACCTGATTTTCCATTATGAAATTTTATAAACTCGGTAAGAACTGACTCAAACCTCACTATGGTCTCTGATGCTTGGAAATTAGGGTTTGAGTTTGTTTCACCTCTGTGTTTGCAGCCAGAGAAATTGTACACCAATGATTTTGTTAGTACTTCAGATAATTTTCTTCAGAAAGTGCTGATTTTGAAATGTGAATTCAATGCTCTTGGGAATTTTTTTCCTAGAATTTCCTTTGCCCTTACAAAATCTGAACAGGTCTTACACTGAATCTACTGCAGTTTCAGAAGACTTACCGCTACCTAGAAGCAAAAGATCTGAACTATTGTCACCTGAGACTGAATGTGAGATTTTTTCAGTATTGATTTGATTAACATTTCATGGGTAGAATTTTACTCCTAACTGATCAGTTCCAGGTATACTTGTAGTCAGCAGCTAAACACTTTTCTTTCAATCAGAATGCAGCCTGCAGGTTTCCAAAATGTACACTGGCAATAAATTCAGTCACAAATCCTTCCTACAAGAGTAGAAGTTGGATCCCTCAAAAAGCTATTAATGCAGTAAGGAAAAAAAGAATGAGTAAGAATGCATAATCTTTCTTTTTGCTCAAAACTTCCCCCTCTACTAAAACTTGTAGCGTAGCATCAGGGTTGAATGGCTTCAACAAAGCTTTCCATCACTGTCAGAAGTGCTTGAATAATGGTACCGTATTAGGGCAGGGTTGAAAGCCCATAATATCACTGCTACTGCTTCTGCATGTTCTGTCCTTCACTACTTCCATGGTGATAGGAATTCCACCACTACTGCAGCCTTGTAAGTATTAAATCATCAGCATCAGTATAATACTCCAAAGATAAAAATATGCTTAAGAACTCCTCAGAAAGGGTTTTTAATTTTAGGCTCAAATCTTAAACCCACTATGAAACAGAATCAAATATTTTTTTTGGTGCTGTAACCAAAAAAGAGATGCCAAAATAAAGCAATGCTTTTGCTCATTTTCAGATTAAGTTACTGTTCCTCCAAAAAAAAAAAAAAAAAAAAATGGAAATGGGTTAAATTATTTTACTACACATCCCTCCTTTATTTTATCAGAATTGCAGTTCTACAGGTATCTCTTAAGTTTTTCTATATTCCCAAAGCTCTCAGAAAAGTGATGTTTCGGTTACATTACTGATCCAGTCGGAAGAAGCAAAAGCAGAAATCTTACATGAAAACATGTTCATATTTACCCATGGAGTCTCAGCATGATACAGATCCCCAGAGGTAAGTCTGTAACACATTAAAACACACACTTTTGCATTCAAAGCTAAGTGACTGAGAGCCTCAGTCTTCTCAAACCTAAATTATTCAAATCACGGTGTTTGAATTAGGCAACAAGCCTTTCAACTTGAAGACATAGCTGTACCAAGAACTTGGATTTACTTCCTTTACCTCACAAGAGGAAAAAATATACAGAACTTCTTATTTGTCATACTTTCAGTTCTAGAAATTTCCCCATAGTATTTGGGAGTAGATCTCTTAAGGCCTTAAGATTTGATTCTTCACAAATGCAGAACATCTAAAATTCTGTGATATTTGACAAGGGTTGACTATACTCAGTACCTCTCTAACATAGAGCTAAAGTAGAGAAACATCTTAATTACCTCCTAATGTACTACTGAAAACCATAGTTTCAGCAATCAGAATGACAGAAAGCTGGCTCTTTTCCCCTTACAATACAGAAATAATTGACATTTGAAAACTATAAAAAGCAGTGCAAGAAAGAGGAATAGATTTGTATTTTAACTTCACTTGAGTGAATTGGACAAAAAGGCTTTGCTCGGAAGAGCAAAGCAAAAAAACACCTCTCTCAAAACAAGGAAGAACTATTTCCTCACGATGCATTAAAGTTTACCTGAAACAGTGAGGGAGGTGGCTAGCACTCATTCAGAGTAACATTTTCCTACACCACCTTCCACATTCACACTTTGGAATTTGATAGGAAACATTCTCCAGCCCTTTGGCTCCCTAAACAAATTTCAGAGCTCAAGTTCTTTGTCCTGTTTTTCAATAGCTCCCTTGCCAGAGTCACTCTTTGCACAATGGTAGAACACACTGATTTCTCAGGTTTACCTTGGCTCAGCTCAAAAACTATCAGACTGAATTTATGGTAAAGAAAAGCACAAGATCTTGCAGAAATCTGAAGTCAGGGGGTTTTGTTATGAAATGAACATCAGATGCAGTTCCAATATTAGCTTAAAATGGCCTTCATATGTATTTCTTTAACTACTCCTTCTCAGAGTTCTCAGAGAGGTTCTGGCTGCTTCAGCTGAGGATTTGGCTTTAAAGCAACATCATGTCTTCCATGTGCTGCCCTGAGTTTCTACAGCCTTTATAATATCTAGATATGGCTGCTACAGTACATTACAATTAACTCTGGGTTAACATGCTTTTAAGGATTTTACCTGAACCCAAGGTACTTCAGTGCCAGGTTTCAAGGAAACTCCTTTCTGAATTAATGCCTAGTTAGGAATGACTGAATATCAGCTATGACAATATAACTGGGTTTAATAAATATTTTTTCTGTTCCTTCTTAGCCTACCTGCTCCACATCCACTCTTGGCTGTTTGTATTACAGAAGAGTATCCACATTTCTGTATGAATTATTAAAAAGTACTTCAGTTCCGTAAGTATTCTATGAAATTTCCAATCTCAGAAGGTGGTAAACATTTCTATAGGTATTCCAAATGATATACTTTATTGAGAATGTTCTGTACATACTTTTATAAGCATACTTTTCTTTTTACATCAAGCCTCATCTTAGTTATCACTAGCTTTCCTGAACCATAACTTTGGAACCACATGCAGGTGGCAGAAACAAATGTTTTGAATGCAGTACAGTATCCATGGTATGCAGATTTAAGCCCTAGGAAAGAACACTGAAGTTAGGATGAGCTAATTTGGTTAATCTGTCAAAAACACAGAGCAGTAGTTTCTGCTATGGCCTGGCAGACCCTTCAGTCTCCATTTTTTGTGTTTATAGCATTTAAGGCACAAAGCTTCAGCTGCACGGCATCAGCTGTTTCAATTTGGGGCAAAAAGGAATCACTTCAAGGAGGCAGAGCACTCAGTTGTTTACTGTGCTGATCAGTGCTGGCCTATGGTACAGCCCACACTTTGCCAGAGTTACTTGTGTCCTATAGAGCATAAAAGTTATGGCAGCCCAGTGCTACTGTCAAGCACCTGTTTGCATTCAAGTTTCACACAGCTCTGCCAGTAAACAGATTCTTCATCTTTGCTGCTTTCTTTAAAGCTCTCTGAACATTCCTTCAACCTTTTCACAGGCAAAAAACAGTAACATAGCAAATTCAAAATGACCATATCACTTTGGAGATATATTTATGCTGCTCAGCAAATGAACTGAGAGGAGACTATAAGATCTGCAGCTGCACCACAAGATGGTGCTCAGTCCCCTCTCTACAACACAGTCAGGAAAGTTTGCTTGAACTGGGTACTGGCATTCCCAGCATAAGCACACACAGACAGCTGTGCTTACAAACAATTCTTTCTATGCAACCCTGCTGGATACAGCAATTCTTGAAAAATACTTATTGTGCTGCTGGTGAAGTTATCCAGCCAGCAAGGACCTGCAGAAAATCACACTTGCTCTGTTGCATTTTAATATGCTTGAAACAAATCAAAGTGTGACTAGTGAGTGAAAAATTATAAACCTTTATTACAATAAGAAGTGGTCCATTTTATTGGTGCTGCTTTTAGTGGCAATGATGATTTAGGAAGCAAGTTTCCTTTAATCTAAAATTTTCCTAAGCAGAAAAATATCATATTATTATAAATTGGAAGTAAAAATCTTTTGTTCTTTCTAATAAAAGAAAACATAGAACTAAATGAGGCTAGTTTCTGTCCATCACACAAAAAAATAAGTGATATTACCCACATTTGTGGCATCAATATTTTGGCAATTCTAGGACTATGATAGGTATTTTCATGGGAGAACTCAATTTGGTGGCAGAATAGGCTACAGTAACAATGTGATTGGGGTACAGGCAATTGAAGTTACAGGCAACGACCTGTGTATGATTTGGCCAACTGGTACTGACATCTAAAAATCTAAGTCCTCTACAAATATGCTTCTACTACCTTGTATTAAAGTTCAGAGTTGCCACATAACATTTGATGTCATCTTCCACAGTAGAATTGGTTGAATATTAGCAGCAATGGATATTTAATACCTAAGAGCCCTTATAAACTCCTGGCTTTATTCACTATCCTACGAAGCAAACACTCCTTACTAGCCTACAAGGAAAAAACCTCTCACATTTCTATAGCTCTTACCAGGGGCCTCTTTGCATTAAAATATTTTTACATTATTTCTGTCTTTAAAAAGGAATTATGAAATTCCTGCAACATTTGCACCAGGTAGTTTTTCTCTTGCACTGACTGAACAAACCCATTTTGTTCAGATTAGAATCTATGCCATTATAAACTCTACACATGTCAACTGCAATGTAGGGAAGTTGTTCAGTATCGAGAACTCCTCACATGCATGCAAATGGACCTGGGTTTTGGGACCATGAAAACAAACATATGACATCTTTCCCCAATTCAGGTAAGAAAGGCTTGTGGTTTTGCTTGCAGCAGAACATTCTGGCAAATACTATCCCTCCTCTTGAAGCTAAGAACTAAACTCTACAATTTCAGGAGGAAAACCATGCTAGAACTAAGTTTGCAACTTTGTTTAGGTTCTTTGTTTAACAGCTTGGTAAAGCAGCAACATCTTGAAACCTGAAAGATGCTCATGTCAGTCAAAAGCAATACCAGGTACACCTCTTCTTTTCCCTACCAGTTCAAAACAGTGGGCAGTGTAATTTCAAATAAGATTCCCCTACAAGAAAAAAGGGAACAAAAACACATTAATCCAAACTATGCCAGCATGCTAGCTGTTTATTAATATGCAATTAAACCCTTACCTGAACCTACTCATGCATTAACAGGTAATTAGCATAAAAACTTGCCTGTTTTGTTTCAAACTTTCTGGTGATTCTGTACCCCAGTTTCATGAGCAAACAAAAATAATAAGACATCCTTAGATGATTAAAAGTCTCCCTAGTGATTTGACTTCCAGTTCATAGTCAGGCCTGGACACTGGGAAATCCACCAAAAGGAAGAAGTTATTTTTCCATAATGAAGTGGCCTCACATGACTGTTTAATATAGCAATCACTGAAGTGAAAAAAGTGAAAAAGATATTTAACTGGAAAAATTACTTGAGAACTTCTCTCAGGTTTTCTAACTTTTCACATTCAGAATGAAAATGCTCAGCATACTGCGTTTTTCACTAGGTAGAAGATTATTTATGATGATATAATGAATCTTCATCACTGATCGGACACATCTGTAGCATCTTGGTCAGGTTTCTTCTGCCATTAAGGCTTCCCACATATTGTATTCCCTTTGCACAAAAGAAGCAAGAAGGTAACAACTGTCTTCTTGGCACTGAAATCACCTTTTCAAGAATCTTTTCACCTTTTCACCTTCTCAAGAATCACCTTTTTTTGAAAGAAGTACAAGATAATACATTAGGAAAGAAGACATTACTGCTGGGAGCTATGCTAAAGGCACGTTTCCAGAGATGCAGCAGCAATGCAAGCTTGCCATAGGCATCACACACCAGTGTGCAGCAGCTTGGCCAAGCAAGACCCTCTCTGGGAGAAAAAGGGTTCTTGTTCTCTGTGGCTCATTTTGACCCTGCACTAACAGTAAACATTTTTATGCCACTTCTTCCAGAGGCAGACCACAAATCTCCAGCTCACCTTTCCCCAGCTCACTTCTTAGCAACCAATATGTAAGTACAGAAGCATCAATGGATATTTTTTAAGTGGACTTCTTACTCCTGTGTACAATTGCAGTTCTCTACTCCCAGAGAGAAGTTTTCTAGGAGCAGTGCCTTTTGCCAGACAAATCAGCCTATCAGTGGAAAATTCAGGCAACGTGATGGGTCACAGTGGCAGGACAGTAGCAGTCACTGCTGAAAGAGGTGGGGTGTGTGAGAATTGTTAAACCTTGAATAAACCTCTCAGCTGTGGAAAAGCAATTTTTCTCTATTATCAACCCTCTCACCATTCATGGAAACAGTAGCCAGTACTCAAGTCCTAATGCAGTCACTATTTGATTTCAAGATAGTCAACAGCCTCATGTCTTAATCCTGAAAACAACAACACATTTCCTACTCCTACACAGCTCTTGGTGTTACCTCTCACACAGCAATTTTGTTCAAACTTAGAGCCTTGTGTAGAAAAAGAAAATCAGTGAAATAGGAAAAGAAATTACCAAATACTTGATGGCTGGACACCATAAATGACACTATTTCGATCTACAGCCCTCTATTTCACTGTATGGCAGCAAAAGCACTGCCTTTTTACATTCTATGTCAAAATGTTCACAAGTTTTCAAGGGTATATTCTTTTCCTGAGTGCACTGGATCTGGCTGAGAGGGAGTTAATTTTCTTCATAGCAACAGACACGGTGGCATGTTTTGGATTTGTGAGCAAAACAATGTTGATAACACACAGGCAGGCTGAGAGTGAGAGAGCAGCTGTGTGCTTCTTAACCACCTACAGGGGTTAAATCAAAACACTGAGGAAAGTGCAAGTGATGACAGCTGATCTGAAAAGAACACAAATCAATTTATACAAGTGGCCAAAATAAAAAATTGAGGTGCTTTCACATTTTTCTATCAAAACCTTTTTTTTCCCCCCAGGCATTCTGGCTGAGATCCTGCAAATATGGTAATAGAAAAGGAAAAAAGGAAACAAGACATCCTGCTTTCCCCAGACATCAGAAAGGAAGCTGACAATATAACAACTTGTGGATATGAGAGAAATGTTGCTGACCACAATTAGTTAATTTAACATATCATTGAACAAAACGTAGCACCATAAGACTTCTTCCTAGGTTACTCCAAGCTTCACCAACAGTATCTTTCTCCTGCAAAAAAACAAAACAAAAAATCCAGCCTCAAATTATTTCATAATCTTTCTTTGTTAGAGCATCCAGGATCCCAATATTAATCAACATTTCTAACATTAAGTAATGGGTATCTATCCTAGTGACTGTCAGGATAATTGATATAGTTTGTTTTGACCTTCAAAACAGTTCTCTTTTTCAGTTATAATCCCACAGAAGGGGTGAGAGGCTACAGGAACTGAAAATTATATATATATTAATGTATAACACACACAAAGACAATCTTTTCAGTAGTCAGAAGGAATCAAGCAAAGCTGCTGGGATAGAAATGACAGCCAGTAAACCAGAAGAGCTGTTTTCCAAAAGTGGGTCATTGATTCCTGACAGATGACTGCTGAGTTTCCAGGGTTAGTTTTCTCTCTTTCTAGGTCTCACCACAGCAATTTAGGTAAAAATAATGCTGAACACTTTCTGCCAAGCTCTACTTTCATCATTGCCATCTCTCCACACTGATGACCTGTCTCTCCCTTAGTACTGGGACTGAAGACTCAGAATTGAGACTTTCAAAGGATGGGACAGTATTAGCTGGAAGATGAAGGCTGACTGCTGTTAACTAACAGCTGAGCCTAGCTGAATTCTAGCAATCATGGACTTGTGATTGTAACCTAGATCTGTGGCCCCTGATAAAATATTCTAGGATTCAGGGATCTTGTGATAAAGCAAACCACAGTTTAGTATTGCTCAAACCAATTATGCCACAGCAAAACCTAAATCTTCATGGCACTGTCTGGATGAGGAGGATTAAAGACATAGTGAAAGGCCTGTGCTCATTAAACCCAATGTTCTGCCCCAATAATGGCTAACATTTGTACCTCGTTGCCAGTCACTCCTTATCCAATATCCACTGACCCTTAAAGCTCACTGATTTGGCCTTAAATTTACAGAATAGGTGGCATCCAACATAGCAAGAAGTGCTTGTGCCGATTGTTTTTTGTCTTTTTAACTATTTAAAGCTTCATTAGAGATGTTCTCTCTGGTTTGTTCTCAAACAAAATTAATAAGATATAAAATACTTGCTTCTTCCTAGATCCTAAGGCAGAGTTTTCAGTTTTGTGCCAATGTTCTTTGAATTAAAAAAAAATAAAAGTGAATGTTCTGGGAGCTAATTACACAATGTAATCTACAGAAGACATACTCTCTAGACATCAGTGAAGCAGAGCAGTTTCTCATATGTGCTTTACCTTTTTTCTCGCAGCCAGATGTAAGATTTCTATATGGAATCCAGCCTAAAAAGGGACTTATCCTCTCCACTGCAACTGATAATTGTATGGACTCTGCTGCACAGTGGCAAGTGGGAGCACAAATCATGGACTCCTGAGCACTGAAAATCCTGTCTAGGTCTCTCCCAGGGCTGTCCCAGCAGAGCCATTGGTTCCCATGTCCACACATGACACTCATCACTATATGTCAGCTGAAACCAGCTCTTGATATCACCTTTTGGATTAAGGGGATTGCTGCATAGGGTGGGACATATGTGATGTCAGGGAAAATAAGTTTGGGGTCAGACAGACTTACTACAAGATGTTTAGGGGAGAAACCAAAGGCACAAAAAGGGAGAAGTTTAGGTGATTCTGGGAAGGGCAAGAGAGGGACAATAAATATGGGATAAGGGGATTAAAAGGGTGGGCATGTAAATAGTTGCTGATCAGTATGTTTGTCTGATCAGTGCAGCCTGTCTTGTCTTCTTATTAAATTCCTTTCTATGTCTTTCCTGGGTGAGGGCCCTTTATTGTCTGTGCATGGGGGTGTATGGGGCTGTGAGTGCTGCAAATGGAGTCAGTCAATAGGCCCAGATGTTCATGGTGCCAGAGACTGGAAAGTATGTGGGTCTGCGAGGAAGCACGTGGTCCCTAGCAACGGGCCTGCCAAAAACACAGCTTCAGCTTGCTACAAATAGAACCTGGGAGCAAGGAGTGCAGTAGCCTCACCTCTCTTGGGCTGTTGGATCCAGCAGGACAGGTTCTCCTCTAACAGAATTCTTATCTTGCCATCTGACAAAATATCTGGGGGGGACTGTTTTTGATCCCCTGACAGAAGAAGTCTTCCAAAGACAGGCTTGCTCCCTTTGTTTCTTGCAGTCTCATGCAGCGGCAGCACAAACCCAGACCAACATCCCGAGTGTGAGACTGCTCAAAGGTGAAATCATTCTCAGCTGGGCTGTGCAGATGCTACAAACAGACACCAGCTTTGCTTTCACCACTACAATGTGGCATTGAATTGACACTTTGAATTGACACTTTTCAGGCTGCATAAGTTCTTTTCTTCCTGACTATGTTTAAATGGAGCTAGGAGATACTACAGTCACAAATGTTTATGTTTAACCATATCGCTTCACTTTCAAAACAATGTTTTCTTGTTAGAGTACTAATAAGATTTTATTAAAATGACAGTAATATCACTAGGAATTGGATAAGTGCACTTGGTTTTACAATATTTTGATTAGAGTAAGCACAGCTTCCTATTTACTTAAGAAGATACTGAAAAAAGAAAACTTGAATCCTCTCCCAGAAAGTTACACGATAGATTCATATTTTATGTTGTTACAGCTGCACTTAATAAAATGAAACATTAACACTGCATTGAATAAGGCACTAAATACAGTAAGCACAGGAACTGAGACAGGAGAACCAAACATACTCTAGCTGGCTCTATTGCCAAAAATCAATTGAATTTCAAATAACATGTTAAATGGGAGACCTCACAGAGACACAGGATCAACTGTGTAGTGGTGATTAACTGATTTGTTATCTTCTTCCATTTATGCTTTTGGCAGCAGGTAGGAGAAAAAGATATGTAAGTTTTGAGGCATCAAAAGTGTCATGAAAATAGATGATGGCTTGTCTGGCATGCTTTAGAGAGAAGAAAAGGCCTCATTATAAAATAAAAAGCAGTAAGACTGGAGTATTCACTGTCCCAAGGAGCTACTTTCAGCAGATCTCTCACAGAATTAATGTCAAAGTATGTGACTGAATATTGACACACAACATAAAAGGCTTGTGAGGAGAGAGAACTAGACCAAGAGTAGTAGCCTAAAAAGAATACAGAATGAAAACATCTCCAAATCTAACAGATGGGTAGCGAACACAGCTCTGTCCTCCAGGCTTAATACTGGGTAGAATGCTGAAAACTATCCACATCTAATTTGCTACGAAGTGGGGTCACTGGATATGGAATAATGAAATTAAGGATTAGATACCTTTGAAAAAATGAAGAAAAATCACAGCACCAGATGTGACACAAAGTATAAAATTATCATAACTTCAGCTTTCTTCAAAGCGAGCAACACATTTTAATAAACAGTTTACAGCAGAGGGACCAGTCTTAGGAAATCTCATTTAAAAAAATAAAATACTTGTAGGCAAAATCCAAGAGATTTATATTTAGACTATACCTATTTATACTATATCTATTCTCCCCATGAATCCAACCAACAAAATTGTGCCATCCATTTTGTCTGCATTATGCTGAGGAATGGTTCAATGCACCTTCGCATAGTTTATTTGGAGATCCTGGTCCTGCTTTTGGTTGTGCTGATTTCACACTCAGAGGAAAAGAGAGTTACTATACAGCTACACATGTGCGAGCAAAAGCTCTGTTTGGTCCTTCTACATGAGCAGAAACAGAAAAGATCAGTTTAGGTATCTTCAAGAGTGAAAGGATAGGATGAGATGAGTTTTAAAATAAATAAAGAGGCAGTAAAAACTGTGAAATACAACCATGATGAAACACAGAGAGAAGGTAAGATGAAATAATGGAAAACAATATTTTGCACCAGATATACAATAGCTCAAAGACACATAAGAGAAAAGCCCTCAATCTTTTCAATGAAAATTAGGAACAAGTATAAATGCTTACCTGGAAAAATATGCAAGACTCCTGTCTAACAGCATGAGCTTCAATGCTTGAAGTAGAGGGCTGTTTGGCTACATGTTCACAAAACCCAAAAAGTACAGCTCTGTTTACCTTAAAACCATGCACTGGGTCCCTTCTATTCAGTTACCAGTGGCAACTGCTTGATTTGAACCTCTAACTGCTGGGAATCCCAATTGTCAAGTTACTTTAAAACACTTCTGCTCATTTCAACAGACCCTGGCAGACCTATATGTATGTGGATAACTCCCTCTGCACAAGTAAATGTCAGTGTGCCTGCAGGAATGCTTTCAGTGATATTTGGTCTGCTTCTGCCTAACCGTATTTTATTCATTCAAGGGTATAGTTTTCACCAATCCCCAGAAGGTTCCCTTCTAGAAAATAGGACAGCTGACCTGAGTTATTGCAACAGGCAGCAAAAAACCCAGGCTGTTGGAGGGACTAAGAGTAAAGATGCACTTTTCAGCAAAGTGCCATAAAAAAAAATTAGGAAGATCCAATGTGTTTTTAAAAAAGAAATAAATTTAAACCTCCAGGGGAAGACTGTATTTAAAAATGCAACAGGCTCAACTATTAAAAATGCATAGTAGCAAAATTATTCAAGATTTTTTGATGCTTACGGGGAAACTAACAAAAACATTTAATTCAAACTGTCTTCCCATTGCTCTCATTATAGAATTCTTTTTCCTCTTTTGTTCTTCCTTTTTTTAAAATATTTGTTCCAGTTAGTGCTACCTTTTTATTTGCATAAAAACCAGACAACTGCTACTTGCTACTAAAGCTGTCTTTCTACCTGAAGATAGTCTTCCATAGCTAAGCCTTTAACAGGCAGCTGTCATCAAAAGTTGAAGAGGTTATCAACATCAGATTTTTGTCCAGTACCAGAGGAATGACATGGATCTTCATGACAAAGATCAAGAAAAACTATGGGGCAAATATTTTGACAGAGTTACAGGTGGCTAAGCTGCAAGAGCATATGAACTATTATGAAGCAAAAGATCCTATTTTTATGTAAATGCCCTCACCACTGCTGCATAAAATCTGGCAATCTCAGCTACTAGACTCAAGACACTTTTTCCTACTGCATATTCTATCTTGAAATTTAGTGTGAAAACTTTGAAGAGAAAAAGGAATTCAACAAGTCCTGTCAAGATTTGAGTTGTACACTGACTAATCCCACTTGTAGCAGTTTAATCCCATACAGTAACTAAGCACCGTGCAGCTGCTTGCTTACACCCCTCCTCCCATCGATGGGATGAGGAGGAAAATCAGAAAAAGGCAAAACACATTTTTGAGACAACAATTTAATAACTGAAATAAAGTAAACTATCATGAACATGCTTCCATGGCATATCAGGTCTTCTCCCCAGCTACAGGCTCCCAGGGACCACTTCCCAAGTCCAAAAAACTAATTGCTCACACTTCCATGCAAAATGGGGTCACAATGAGCTGGTATTTGCCCTTCATAAATACTTCCACATAAAATCTAACACAGAGGACCTGCCAGTTCAGGAATCTGGTTACAAGTTAAGATAAGCCTCAAAGCACACTTGAGAGCTAAACAGCTCCATTGTTTGGGGCGTGCTTTTTACTCTGAGGCCTACATCAAGTTTGATCAGCTCTTTGAAGCAGAACAGAAAAGATTTGGCTTGCTCAGTCTAGAAATGGATGTGATCTTTCACTATGATTTTTTACAGACATTTTATAATCCTTCCTCCCTACTTCTACATACTTAAAGGAATCTTCGGTGACCCAGAGATTCAGATAGAATTTCTTACAGAAACTTAAGTGTGGCATATGCCATATATATACATATATATATAAAGTATATATAATATACTCTAAATGTAAAATCTATTTCTTCTTTATTCTGTACCAAAATAAAAATTACTTTTAATAAATATCATGCTAAATAGTCACCATTCTGTAATAAAACGAGAGTTTGAAGCTTATTTTGTTTGATTTTAAATATGCATTTTTTTTGCAGTGGAGAAGTGCATACAGTACCTGTTGTAATTCTATGTGGTTCCTTAAAAGTTTTCATAAAGACAACAGGTTACCAGTGAAATATAATATCAGCTCATCAGGCTCCTCAGGTGCTCTTCCACAAAGCTATGAAATAACAGTTCATCTCCTCCTTGGAGAAACCTAATACAAAATTTTCCACATACAATCACCTTAAAGCCTTCCCTCCTCCCTCTCCAGCTTGATATCCCACCCAATCTTTCAATTTCAGAAGATTTTTTTTAAGAAAAGAAAAGAAAAAGAAGAAAAAAAGAAAATAAAAACAGCTTATAAAACAGCAAAGAAAATAAAGTTATTTTAATATATATAGAAAGAGAACAAAATGAAACTTGAGGGAAAACTTACTGGCGTTACAGTTTATCCTGATACAGTCTAGATGGGGAAAAATAAATGAAAGATGAAATTGCATCCTTCAAGGTAACAGCTGCAGACATCCAAAAACAATCAGTCCACCCTTCCGGGGACAGACACACGCAAAGAGATGTGGCCATTTTATACTTATACACAGTCTGTACAAGTTCAGGAGTGGGTGTATATGTACAGTATATTCTATGTAAATGTCTGTTACATAAATATATATATATATATACACATATATATATACACATATGTATAGAGAAATATACTAATATACAGACATAGCCCCATGTTGACATAGAAAGTTATTTCCTTTTTGTAGAAACCTACAAATCTAAGAGTATCTTCCACTCCAGACCATGAACTGATGTGAATTACAATTAAAAATTTATAATTAAGGCATAAAAATCTCCCTCAAGACACAAGTCATACTCAAGTGTCATTTTGCTTTTTAGAGACTTTTAGCAATTTCTCTAAGCTTGAAGCTCAAAGTGAACCTTTACACTTGGTTTCTTTTAAATTAATTCATATTGTTATTGCATAAATACACCATCTGTCAACAGAGAATACCTGTAACATCATCCTATGAAATTTGTTGGTGCAATATTTAACCCTTTCCAACTCTCCCAAAGACAGACCCTCTTCTCATTTCCCCAAAGCCAGCCCAGAACACTTTTTAATATGTGCATAGACACATTTGACACTGTCCGCTCAGGTGAGGAAAGGGTTAATATACTGCCCTGTTGTGTCCTATCATAAAATGGCCACTTGCAAACAGCTAACCGCACGAACGCCCAGCCCAGATTTCAGCTACTTCTGGAGGTTGGGAATATTTTTTGGGGGGGGCTTGGCAGGGAGAATGGGGATTTGTTTCAAAGGTGCCCAGCCCTGCCAGTTCCTCAGAGCCCAATCTCATCTTGCTGTCTGAACGCTAAGACTGAATGGGGTGCTTGTAGCGTTCAGGGAGAAGATGAAATGGGTAGTGAAGTGGCAGATCTGGGAACCTTTGCTGGCCCTGCTTCTTTCAGAGGTCACAGGCAAGGGAGGGGCAAAGAGAGGTATAAGGAGAGAAAAACAGAGGTATGCTCATGGAATCTAACAATTGGTAATTGAGCAGCCTGCACAAAGAAAGAAAGTTGAACTAGGAGAGCCTGAGCTGGAGGACTTCTGAGCATTGCTTCTCTCTTTTAACATGCTAATGCTCAGCATATCTCAGGATATGATCCATAAGAAGCTCTTTCATTTAGAAATGCCTATATACAGCCTTGTGAACACCCACTGCTGGGGTGTCTAACATGGGTGAGAGCTTTCATATCCATGCTTTTACATATCTTGGGCTATGTTTACCTTCTCTCAGGAAATTAAGGCCATGAATAATAGTACCATGCTAGTGGACACCTTGTCTGGACAGCTAAAGCTTTAATCACCAAGAATGGTTGTATTTATTACAGAGATATGGCCCAGCAAGGGAGATTATATAGAATGGCAGAGAAATATAATGCCATTTGCTTCTTAACTGGACCAATATTATGTTTTCTCAGACAGATGTAGGAAAATTATTTCAGCAGCTAAACACAGTTCTTAAAAAATGAAGGAGGGGAAAGAACAAGAGTTTATAAATAATAAATAAGGAGTTGTAATGAGCAGGGACATACCAATCAGGAGTAACATAGCCAGAGAGAGTCTGTTTTCAAGCAGAACTTCTCCTGAGAAAATCTGGGTTTGGTTTTGTGCGATTAGGTTTGTCATGTGTCGTCAACCGCAACAGAAAAGTGGGAGCAAACAGCCCTGGAGCAACTGCTACGATCACCATACAGTGGTGGCTATATCCCTTACAGGAGCTGGGTGGGGTAAAGGGAGCTCTGAAGTGCATGCAGGGGAACTTCCCTCTCTGACTCGATGCAGAGTGACAGTAGGGGAGACACCCCAGTCTCAACACAAGCAAGTGAGGTCAAGAGAGTTGCTACAGCTGGAACATGGGAAATTCTTATGAACTAAAGAGCAAGTATGCTGGAAAGGGAAAGAAACATGGCTGGTCTTTAGCAACATTCATCAAAGTAAGAGACTAAAATCACTCCTGTGTTATTAATGTCTTCAGAGTTTTGCTTTTTGTTGTTTTTTTTTTTCCAGTGATACCAAAATAACTATATGTCCTATAGGGCTTGCCCTCAGGCTGAAACATTACTCCAGACAAAGGGGTAGATGTTTCAAACTGAAAACCAGTGTAGCTCTTATCCTGTCTGCAAGATTCCTATTTCTAAGGATGAGAGCCCAGGCTGCTTAGAGGGCTGCCTTGAAAAGTAGATGGCACTATTACATCTCCAGACTGTGAGCACAAAGTCTGCAATGCCATGCACTTGTGTGGCAGACAGAAACACCCAGGTGGACCCCAAAGGAAGCAACTCCCCACCCAGGTTTCATCCAACTGGGCCAGTAGGGATCCTGCATGGCAGCTAAGAGAGGGTATCTGCTTGCACTGCTACACCTGCACCACCATACCATCTACAAATACCAGCAAAGAACATGCATAGCTTTTTTATTATTGCCTTAATTTTGAGCCTTGCTCAAAGCAATCAAAACATTTTCCAACTATTAATATGTGAAGTCATTCTGTCCCTCTTTAAATCACTTTCTAAAAAAGAACAAAACACTTTTGTTCCTCTAAACCAGTACAACAGTACAAATCCAAAGCAGAGGAGATTTTTTCTAGTGGTAAGGGTGCAGGTATAGTCTGGTCTTTGTGCTCAAAACATCAGCATCTGGCTAATTGAGGAATAATTTAAAAAACTCCTTGAGATTCCTCCTGCACAGTACCAGGGCAATAAGACTTCTGATAATCAGAACCTGGGGCATTCAGCCCTGTTTCAGTATTTACTTTTGAAATAGGTTTTGGAGATGAGTATGCCTGAACAGCTGTAAATCCAGTCACCTGCCAGTTCAGCTATTGAATGAGGAATAATGTGGATAGTAGGGAAGTGAGAACAGAGTCTGTTACTGCATGGGGAGTAGGATTAGCTGGGAAGACCTTCTGCAGTTACCTTCTTTCCATTAATTGTCAAATGTAAACCAGAAGTTCCTTTCTTAGTGCTCAGATGAAAGGTTTTCCAGAGCATATCACCTGGAAAATGGGCCAAAGACATTCTCCTTCCTAAAGCTTAAATAGCTCCACTGCAGTTAGCTAACCCAAGGGATCCGTTGTTTGAATGGAGGTATCTTTAGCAGCAGAGATCTGCAATTTAGGCCTGTTTCTTACCATTTTTATCTTTTTATCTGAAATTAGAAATATTTATTTGATGCTGCTAAGGCTTCAGGCTGTTTAATCCTTGAATCAAAAAAGAAATTCACCCTTACTGTGTGAGGACAAAATGTTTTTTTTTTTTTCAAATGAGCATCCATAAATGGCTATGGAAGAATACTTCAAGGCAAGAATTGGACAAAAAAGATAATCAGGGCCCAACTGTTTCTGAGCTCACCCTGAGTTATTTCCTGTAGGAAAACCAGATAAGTCCTGTGCACACCTACCCTACCTTATACTGAGGCTCCTTGCCTCTCTTCTAACTTGCACTATTTGTATGTAGAAATGACAAAAGAAACTTTTCATTTTGGACAGGCAAAGGTGGCTCTGATACCCATCAGGATTTATCGTAGGAAAAGATAGGTGATAGGGATGATTACACTTCCTTAAATGACAGGAAGCAGGAAATATTTATCCTAGTCACCAGAGACCTGAAGATATGCCAGGCTAGGAAGAAAAAAGCCTGAAATAATTTCTAATGAAAGTTAGTAAAACATTATAACCCTGCCACTTAACAAGGGGAGGAAAAATGTGAGCAAGGATCTCCCTATCAGACCAGCCATTTCTTTCCCTTTCTGCAAATCATCTCAGCATCAATTATTATTCCCAAGCATGTTCCAAGCTATGATTTGCTTAATTTCTCTCTCTCCTTCCACTCCAGACCTGTTTCTTTAAAATCCTTCTCAATGGAAGTGAGACATGTATCACATTTAGATTTCTATTCTTCACACAACAAAAACTCAAACTACTGAGAGTCGTGTTGCCAACAGGGAGATTTGCAGTGCCTCAGGCACCCACACTGGAAAGGGTAGAAGCAAATTCCTTGCCCCTTCCTTAGGGAATTATTCGGTGCTGCTCTTCCTTTCCCTCCCACCCAGCTGCCCATGCCCACCCACGCCCACTGTATCTCTGTCCCCTGACTGGTTTGGACTCTGAGTGCTGAGGGGTGAGAGGGATATGCCAGCCCCTGCAGGCTGCTCTGTATGCTCTGTTCTCAGGGCTGTTTGCTGTGCGGGCCGCAGGCTTCAGGCCTTTGAAGGGTCGAATACCATCTTTTGATTTACCATGGCTGATGGGATATGGGAAAGCTTTACAACTGAAACACACACAAGAGTAAAAAAAAATAAAAAAAAAAAAAGGAAAAGAAAGAAAACACAACATAGAAAAGACCTTAATAAAGACAGATGATAATAAGTAATCAAATGGAATAGAGCAGAGAAGAGAAGAAAGAGACAGCTCTTAGGAACAGTATTAAATGACATAAGAAAAGCACAATGAAATAACTCACCCCTCAAAACAGTCTTTTTTACACACATCTATTATGGGTTAGAGGCTCAGGGGATACCGACATATTGCTAGTCAGCACCAGGCATACTCAGGTCTCCAGAGGTGGTGTTGATGACTGTTTCTCACTGGTAAGGGGATTTTGGCAAGGTCGGATAAAGATTTGGTTCTTGTTTGTGACATTTGGGCTATGAACTGTCTCCATACAGAGTTATCATGACTTAGAATAAACAACTGGAAATGAATGGCTCTGGTAAGGTGATTCCTCCTCAAATTCTGTTCTTCAACAGCAACGTAACTGCTGTTTTGGTAGAAGGAAAGTCCTGTTTCAAGGACATTTTCTGACAGCTTTATAAATCTGAATAAAGAAGAGATTGAAGCTCAATCTGGATTCCAACAGTCTAAACTACCCCTCTGTTGAGTCAGATGTAGGAAGGAGAGTGATGACCAGTTTCCAGTGATCCAGTCTATAGTCAGTTTGGGGAATATTCAACCTCACAAAAATTTGCAGCTGAAAAGCTGACAAAATGTGGCATACACCGTGCTTCAGTCCCTGCTACTACACAGAATCAGCCTTCCGTTTACACAGGGGTTTGTTTACAGATTTTGTCCCTGCATTAAGCTGCCAGCAACACATCTTTTCCAAACATGTGTAGACCATCTGTCAAATCTTTAGCCACATCTTTTAGGTGCCAGACAGTAAGAGTTGAACAGTCCACTTCTAGACTAGGTGATGACATAACAAACACCAGTGAGTGCTAAAAGTGACCAATGCCAATCAGGCACATACTCTTGACAGGCTCTGAGGGAAAATACTGTCTGCCAGCACGATATAATGCAAATTGAAAAGGAAAGAGTAAGCTTTAAAAAATAAGTATATTTGGAGTTACATAAATGTACCCTCCTTATTTTCACTTCGGGTCAAGGTCTAGGAGGCTCTGAACACCCAAAATGAGCAATTGCCTTAATTCTCATTCATCTTTAAGAAGATATAACAGAATCAAACAAATGGTATCTTTCTCAGAAGAAAAAGTGGCAATTTTTTATGAAGTCTGGCAATTTTCATGCTGTATTACCTTTCATATTGGAATATCAAAGGTGAGAAAAGCAGCCCTTACTAAAACACTAGCACATCGCCTACAGGATGCAAAGAATTCTCCTTTCAACAAGCAGAGAAACCAAGGCTTGAAAAGTAAAAGAACTGGCTCTGGGCTACAAGAGGATACTGTAGAGTTGGGCGGATACTCAGTTGCCCCATCACTTCCCCAACAGAAGCATGCCACTCCCAATCTTTCAGTGATTAATTTTATTTTCTGAGAAAAAAATAGCTAGCCATAATTTTCAAGAAATGAAACGGGAGAAATATGACCTCATTTTGATTGATTATTAGCAGCAACTGATTAGAACAGAAGAAAATGCAAACACATTTAGGTACACAAGCGCTCTGGGGTTTTGTGGAAGATTCTCTTTGCACGTGTAAGGAGGCTCAACAGCAGCTTTTCTGAGCTGCTCTGCAGAGAAACCCTGCAAATCTATGGCATTTTCTATCACTTAGAGTTAACAGAGATGGCTATCACCAGAGTGCTGTTTCTCTTTGAGATGTTACTGTCACAGCTGAAGTTCATCTGTTCCATCTGTCCTATAGGCCAGTCTGGAGAGCACAGCAACTGCTCTTAAGCAGCTACAGACTCAATAGTGCTTTCTGCCTCTTCAGTCAAGCTAAGCAGAGCAAATATGCAAATATATGGGAGTTTTTTGGTTGGTGTTTTACTTTTATTTACTAAACAGCAAGAGTTTCTATAGACTTTAAGATGGACACTCTTTCCTTTTAAGAGATAGGAACTTGTTTGATGCATCATCTTCACTTTCTCATTCAAAAAGTAAATAATAGGGACTGGCTCACAATTTCAAAACCCACAAAAAAAAACCCCATTAGATGCAATTTTAAAAAGAAAGCTAGTTCCAGAGGAAAACATATTCTACAAACAAAGCTCCTACATGGTTTGCTCCTGATAGCCACAGCAGGGATCTGAAGATAGCGATACTATTGGCTCAAAAAATGTGAAATTTTTTTCAGTGGACCTTAGAACTTTGAAAGCTGACAGAAGCTTTCACAGACCATATACAACCTTCATATACAATAACCTACACATTAAGAGGTAAAGGATTATGCATTATTATGCTAGTTTTGCCTCTTTGGGTCAGAACCTCTTTTTATTTATATTCCTGGATTCACATGAACAAACAAGCTGCATAACTGAAAAGTGAAAGAAAGCTTCAACTCATGTATTTACATTCTTTGAAAAATTGTCATTCAGTAGAATACCTAAAGACTGTCAAGAAAATTAATTGAGGCTTATCTAATAGCACATTCACTCCCAATTGATTTTGTTTCGTTGTTATTGTTGGACTTGTTTCTAATTGTCTTTTAAAATTATTTTCTGGGAAAGAGTAACTCTAAGGAGACAGAATATAGCCCTTTGGGATGGGGAGATGCACTTTTATTATTGTTATTTTCTTTTATATAAAGACACAACAAAAACCACGAGGCTTTTTTTTATTAGATATATAAACTATGGCAAGCTGTATCAAATGCTGCCAAATTAGCAAAGGGCAGGGGGTTCACAGGATTTCTGCTTGCCACCACATCCATTTTGCTTCCTTTCCATGTTTGGCTTTGACTGTTTTGAGTGATGCTGGATGAATGAGGGATGTAACTGATCAAAAGATGGACCAAGTAGCATGTTTCACACAGAGCTCACCAGTCCCAGACCAAGAAAGGAAACTTAAAAACTTAAAGACTTAAAAACCAACACTGTCCATAACAAAGAACTGACAGCAAATCTTCATGCAGCAATGCAGAAGAGAATTTCTCTTCGCAAGAGAATATAATAATAAAAGTTTCAGCAGTTATTTTAGAAAACAATCCAATCCGATCAAACCAACAGAAATTAAATGAAATTATTTATTAAAAAAACACTAATCACAAGCCCAAACTAATAGTGAAGAGGGCAGTGGAAGGCATTTCTACGATACCTAAATTGACCATTAGTTTGACCCGGCCTCCGTCCAGCTCCAGGCGCAGAGTGTCAGCAGAGTCTCGTGAGGTGGTGGCCATCAGCAGCCCATAAGCACGCTGGGACATGAAACGGAAGGACACATCTTCTGCTTCTGTGTGCATAACCATAGGCATGATGATCTTCATGTACATGCTGCCATCATAGCTCAAGATAGAGGCCTCTGCAAGGAATCAGTAAACAATGGCAAAACATGAGAAGTTATACCTCTGAAGAACCCTCACATCTACCAGAGAGTACAGTGACTACAGAAACCACAGCACTTGCCACAGAGGGGTATGTACCTGGGGAAAAATGCAAAAACCGTTTAACTGCATCCAGAAACTTTGTAGGAAAAAATATGAGCAACAAAGAAAGATATGGTGTTCACCGCACCTGGTGATGGCAGTACCCATGGACACAAAATTCCCAAGGTCAAGCATGTTAGAACTGAGCCCTTTTGTGATTATGAGTCAGCAAAGCCTTCATTTTTCATATCTTCCAGAAAATGCAATCTCCTTCAGTGCACTAAACCCCAGCCTTCCCTAGGACTAGCAGTGAAGACTAGAGTGACCAGAGTTCTAATTTCTGGTACTCTTGCTGTCGCTTATTTAGAGAAGAATTTCATTTCACTGATATCACTTTAAAGGCAAACAACTGTACAAAGGGAATTTCCTAATAGGTCTTTTCTAAATCAGATTTGTTCCATTTTGTGATTTTATATTTTTCCACTATTTACTAACAACCAATGTTAGTAGAGCTGATACAACTGATTCAAATAAAGAAAAGAACAAACCAAACTCCAAGTGCCATTCAAATTCAGGAAAGGTTAGAAGACAGAGGCACAATTAAAGCCAGGAAGAATGGGGCAAGAACTGAAGAAGTTATATTTTTCTATCATCTCTGAGGATGTCAAAGAAAATTGGAATTTCAGCTGAGGAAAGGAGTTAAATTTAGCATTCTCTATTTGTTCAGGGTCTTGCCTGCAGAAAGTGATATTCTCCTCTAAAGGGTAGAATTAAATTCTTGTGTTAGAACTGCAGCAAGCACTACAGCATGGCAATCATTGTTTCTTTACAGAACATGCTCAAAACCATTTTTATCTGCAAAATCTACAAAGCTACATAAATATATTAATATATGAATCCTATTCCCCACAGCCAATCCCTACCAAAGGGAGAGCTGCAGAGATTGCTCCATGTAGGGCTTCTGCTATAAAACTACATATCAAAATCCCAGAGTTAAAAAAAAAATTGACTGGATGCTCCCTAAAGCTCTGTTACCAGTACCTCATCCAGTTCAGTTCAGCTGAAGTTTTCTTAAATGATTGACTGGGATTCTCTCCAGGCACCACTACCCCACCACCCTCCCAGAAATTTAACAGCCCATCTAATTTAACCAACTGCAAAACACATATTTGGAACCTAGATGTTCTCCTTATGTTTCAGCCCTTTGTCCCATTTTTCCCAGCCAATAAGAGCAGAACTTCCACCAGGAAACAGAAAGCTTGACAGAGCTTTTAGATGCTTTTTTTAGATCCATTTACCCTACTGTAGCTTTTAGATGCTACAGTAGGGTAAACGGAAGGGAAACTGAGGAACAGCCAAATGCCTGTGTCATAAGCACCCATGGCTGGCTCCAAAATGGCCAGCAATAGAACTGAAATGCAATAAATATGCAAATAAAGCTATGAATGTCAAGCTGATAAAGTGACAGAGGACACACATATATGGCTTCAAAACATTTGGTGGGGATCACAACAGTTGTGCTGGTGCAGCAACCCACCACACAAATAGCTGGTATGCAGCACCTCTGCCGTCATAGGACATGCAAAGACGTTCTCTATATTAAGATAACTTTTCTGGGAGCATCATTAAGATGTCTGTGAACAACATCCCAACTAACCAGTTTTCTTGGCTGCACTTGCCACACACACATAGAAAGCTCTCTACACATATCACCCACTCGGTCATTACATTACACAAATCTCTGGCACCAGCTGCCAATGCTGCCCTGGGTCCCACATCTTCACTTGGCCAAGAAACAGACAAGGAGAGAGAGCTTCTTTTTCAAGGTGGAAGAATAGTTTCTTCTTTTCAAAGTGCAGTTCTCTTCCCCCTCACGTCTGCACCTCTCACTTGCCACCCACAGCTGCAAGCTGGAACTAAATGTACTGTATATTATACATACACTCAAAGGCAATGCCTATGTACACACAAACCTTTCTTGCTCTCTTTCCTCTCTCTCTCTGCAGATTGTATTAGAAAATGCAGTCAAGCATGAAATGGCTCTTTTGACGCCTTCAGCTCAGATGTGCCTTGCATGAAACAGTTGCTGGCCCTCGCACATGAATAGCTGGGACACTATTTGGGGGTTGGAGAATATCGGGACTACAAGTGGGAGTAGCTGACACAAGTGTCCCAGCTCTGCTGTTTCCTTCTCCATAGTGCCATGCATTGGGTGCTTTGAAACCACGAGTTTTTCTGCAGTGACTAGAACAAACCAAAAGCGTGACAATAACGAGTCTCTTCAGTAAAAATTTGTGTCCTTCAGTTTTACTGATCCCATTGCCAGATAATTACTGTCCTTAGACAAGAAATCCCAACCCTTACTATCATACTTATGTAAGAAGGACATGAAGAATATTCAGAACAGCTGAAGACGACACAGACCTCTGGAGAGTGTTTCAGCTGACATCCCACAGTAGCCTAAATCAGGTACTATTGTCCCTTCTCTGGCCAGACTGACACAAACATGATGTAATAAAACCTCATAACGATTAATCAGATAAAATTAAATATCTTGAAATAGTTGAAACAGCCTCCACACAACCTCTATGTGAGACATATAGGAGACAATGCACTATTCTTGTGTTTATCCCATGTACTTGGTATATTTAAAAAATGGCAAGAATTCATTCTCCCTTTTCAAGCTTTCGCAATCTGGAGTATATAGGAGCCTTTCAGCAGATCTTGCAAGCAGACCATTCCCTCCAGCTATGAAAGCACCCCTTCAGGGTATTGCCTCGTAGCAGTCATACAAAAAAAACCTATTTCCTTTTCATGACAGCCAGTACCCAAAGCTTGTGAAAACCATGTTACAGCTGAGCAACACATACAGCAAATCTGCTCAGGTTTGAATGTAACCTGGCAACAAGTGCATGACCTTAGCCTGCCAGACACCTGTGCTGGCAACTTCTGCCTGAATACAGGCATCCATTCAATTGTCCTTGGCCATCTGCAGCAATGGGACTGTATTGCTTTGTTCAGCACCATAAATAAAGGCAGCAATACAGTCATCCAAGTTTAAAATACATGCATGTTTCTGCAACCATTCTACTTTTATGGTAGCTCTGTTGTTGCATGCACAGGAGCAATATGTGAAATCATGTTTGAGATAGATTTGTGCATACAAAAAAATGAGTGGCATTTATTTGTGATCCCAGTGCCAAAAGCTTCATTGCCATTAGTTTGGAGATGGGAAGAGGAAGAAACCAGGTGCTGGTTCACAACTGCTCTGACATAATGCCAGAAATCTGTGCAAATCAATATGTTATTAGGAGCAATTAGCTTCCCAGTCTTGTGCTCTCAGACCCTGCCAGTTTTAATTTTACACTTAACATCCAAAGGAGCAATTCATTGCTGCTCCCCCACAAGGCTCTGCATAAACCTCCTAGGGAGATGGAACAGGCATATTCTTAGCATACAGAAAGAAAATTATTCAAGACCTCTTCATGCTTTTGCTCCTGCTTTCTAACCTCTCTCTTGTATTAATCTTCATTCCTTGCCTCATTTCTTTCTCCTCCCTTTTGGTTTTTCTCTAGTCTCCTGTTCTTTCCTGTGGTCTATTTCCTGTGTCTCACAGTGTAGTTTCTTCCTGAAATTTTCAGAAAGGTGACAGTGCAAAAAGAATTAAAAATATCCACACTTCATGAAAGTTGAAGTCCCCAGTGACAGCAGTCCAGGGCACAGGACATTTTCCCGAGGTATATTTGTGAGACCAAAACATTCAGACTAAAGATTTCCAAGTTCTTGCAAATTCTAATATCCCTAAAGGGCCCAAGCTTTGTATCCACAAACCAAACACTTTCCTGCAGGCATTGATTGCACAGCTCACCTCCTGACCTCACACATTCACTAGCAGACACATGGCCCCAAATAAAAAACAGATTTTCTGAAAATCAAAATTACACTTTAAAACAAAACAAAAAGAAACTAACATTAAAAAAAATAGAAAGAAAGAAATCCACTTTCCTGTCTGAATGGATTCCATACAGATGATTTTCATCAAAAGAAGCCTGACAAGTAATTTGGGAAGCCCAAATGTGATCACTCAGAGGGAATCTGATGACAACCCAGGAGATAATGCTCCTGTTTTGGTGGAAAAGACATGATGGGGCTTTAAGTGCTCACAAGCAGTTAGAACCTTGCACATCATCCAGCAGGATGGGTGCCAGAAGCTGCGGAGTTCCCTGTGCCAGTCCCTTGGTGCCCAGGGCTGTCCCATGCACACAGGAAGGTTGAGTGGGACAGAAGTGCAAAGGGGCCAGGTCCAACCAAGAACCAGGAAGCCTCGCGGTGATGAGGCAGGTCCCTGCTCAGGCCAGGAAGTCAATCTGCTGGCCAGGGCTAAGAGCGATTGCCAGGCAGGGTCACAGGGACAGGGCAGGACGTGGGCCTGGCTTGGCAGCACCCATGGCTGGGCACACTGGGGGGACCTGGAGACTGGCCCTGCTGGGGGGTGCTGATGGCCATGGGGGCTGCCTTGGCGCCCTGGGCCATGAGCAGGCTGGGGGAGCCCCAGGGGCCAGGCTGGGCTTGAGGTGCCCTAAGCGTGCTGGTGGTACCGTGCTCTGGGACTGCTTCTCACTGACCCATAAGAAAAGTCCATGCTTACTAAATGTGCTATGACACCTTCTGCAGTAAACTGAATTTTCCCTGCATGTCTCCCTTCTCAGTGTCATTGGACTTCACCTTAAACTTAGTCCACCAAACAGGAAAGAGCAATTTGAAGGGATGCAAATGTAATTCACTAGCACTGAGAGGGACAATAACAGAGAACACAAAACCATCTCTAAAAACCTGCCTAAACTGAAGCATTACATTAGAAATAAGAACGGGTTTTATTTGTCTAGTAAAATACCCTGCAAACAATAAATATCATTAATAAGCCACTGATAGGGTTTACTGTGCTAGTAAGAACAAAGCTATTCTGCTTTACAGTTTTCAAACTGACAAGAAGTCAATAGTATTATTATGAGTTATTATCCACTGGAAACTCATTAAGATAAAATGGTAAAAATCTTGGACACATACAGCTACAGAAAAGTAAAGAAATCAGATTAGGTTTGCTGGTGCTTAATCTCTCTGAAAGACAAAAGTAATTTTTTCAACATCAATCTAAGTTTTTCTTTGCTTCAAATTGTAATGATACCTTCCTTCTCCACTCCCAAGTGGGTATATGGCTGTTTTACAAAAGGATAATTGTATCCTGAAACTCAGTATATTATTATTCCTGCTCCCTCACTTTATTTTAGTCTAAGCAAACTCCTTTCTACTCAACTCCTCCTAGCTTTTATTTTCTAAAACATGCCTCTCCTGCTTCTCATCTCTGGCTTCTTTCTGATCTATATACTACTTTCTTAAATTCAAATTTTCCAATTTAAATAGCACATGTCAGTTAAGACCAAACAAGCACTTAAAGTAATTACATAAGACATCCTCATCAGTGCAATGTGCACAAAATAGTTCCAAATTAACAGCAAATGGGAGACACAATAGAGCAAGCTCCAAGGCATTCATCACATTTCAGAGATGCAAGAATACTGGTGGAACAGTAATATTAATTGTCACTTATAAGGCCCCTGCTATAGATAAAAATTGCTAGCAGTTGTTTACATAGGTCAGATGACATTCAAATTAATATTCTTCACCAAAAAATTTTTTTCAAAACCTTGCAAATTTTATTTCATAACATTAACTAAAACATTTAATTTTGGGGCCTGAAAATAGTCCAGAAGTGTGAGTTCCTTCATATAAAAGAAAAAATTCCTGAAGAAACCTGAAGTGTAAACCACACCTATTTATTTATCTAGAAAGTCAGAAGAGAATATTCTATTCACCAATTTTCTTTCCATACCACTGTCTCCCCCTGTTCAAGTACCTTTATATATCTTTGATCCCTTTGAAGTCTTCCCAAGCACATAACCAAAGCCTGCAGATAATATTATTGACTAAGTATCCAAAACATGAAAGACATAAAAAAAAAAAAATAGGTAAAGAAGGCAAATAAAGAGCCCTAAGAAATATAGTGCATGTACTATTATGTCCTTCAGACAAAAAAAAAATAAATCTTGATTCACAGAGTTTAGACTTTGAAATTACTTTGGTTATGAACAAAAGTAATTCTGATTTTTCTTTTTAGAACAGCACTTATTTTCTTTTTTGAGTCCAAAATTAACACCTTGCTCTTCTATTTCAATACTATACCAAAATTCTGTAAAACAGTCCTGAGAATTTTCATCTTAAAGTGGGCTAAATCTCAAGGAATTAGTCAAAAGTCTGAGGCTTCTACCATTGTGAGGTAAAATCCCACAATATTTTGCCTATCTACACCAAAAGCTTCAATGGAGACCTTCCAAATTTCAAACTTACCTAGGTAAGACATATTAGGGACATGGCTCCCAAATCTCTCTCCACTAATAAACCTCTCTAACATTTCTCATCTAGATTCTAGCTTTGCTTAACTTATGTATTTAATCAACTGTCCAGCTCCCCAGGTTAACCTGTGCCTACCCTACAAAGTAGTATGTATCAGTTTCCATCAGCATCAGTCTTTGTACGCCCTTTCAACATTCCTGCTGTCACCACACACAAAAGAGTATGAGCTAACCTAGGGATGTTGTCAGCTGGGGAGTTACCAAAAAATAAACTCCTCTACTACACAATGAAAGGCAAATAAACTTTGCTTCTCCTTTCTTTGGGTTGCAGTCATAAAGAACCGGCCTAGGGAGGAGCTGTAGGAGCACCAAGTACCACAGTGGAAATATTTGCAGACAGAGGAAACTGTAGCTTGCAAATGTTATTGCTAGCCCTGGGAGGCAAGGAGTCCTCGAGGTTATATTGCCATACTGAAGCTTGGCAGAGACTCAGGAGAACCAAGAAGGAGCACATGTGCTTTTCAAATCTACTCCAAATGTCACTCTAACATTTACAGAGCTGTGTACAACTATTTGGGAAGAAATCTCTGGCAAGAAGGCTAAGGATAGAAGAAGAATTGCTCAATATAAAGGAGCACAATGGGGAACCTGCTCCTAAAATGATAGTGTGAGTTTGCATTACCATGGGTGGCACTTCAGAATGTGACGCAACTTCTGTTTAGTTCAAACATCTTTGAGACCTCTTCATGGCACTGTCAGGCTACATGAAGCATTTGATCACTACCTGGTGAGTAGTGTTCAATGAGAAAGGGAGATTACAGCAAAAATGTTTCATTTATCTCAGGGTAAAGTGAAAATAAGAGGTAGCAGACACAATTTGTAGCAAGGGTAAATCAAGAAAAAAGATTACACAATGAGGGTTGGCACACACTGCAACAGAACAGCTGTAGAAACCCCAGTCCTGGAAATTTTCAAAATTCAATAGCATGATGTCTTTAACAATCAATTCTGCTCTTCAAGTTAGTCTCACTTGAAGCAGGTGGTGGGGACAACAACTTCCAAAGATCTCTTTCAACCATGATTATTCTATGCCAAGTGCCAGAACGCCCTGACTTCACTGGAAATTGCACCTTTTCACAGTCATCACCTTACACTTGCAAATTGCCACTGATTTGAGAAGGAAAAGGGTTCCAGAGACCACCTCTGGAAGTGTTCAAGAGGCATCTGTATGTGGCACCTGGGATTACAGCTTAGGGGTGATTATGGTGCTGCTGAGTTGACTGTTGGCTAGATTATCTCAAAGGTCTAGCCTTGATGATTCTTTGATTCTGTGATCATCTATCATTTTTGAAAAACAAGGCTGTAATGTAAACTACATTCATAACCTTCTTAAAATCCATAAACAACCTCTCCTCAATTCTGTTTTTCCAATACTGCAAAGAAAAACTAACTACTATTGCCTCTGTTTGTTGGTTTAAGGAAGGTTCACAGCATCAGACAACCCTCAATTCCATTTTCTTCATTTTCCTCATCTGACAGCCCTAAATCCCTAAACTTCATAAATTCCTGGAAGAGGTGTGTTAATAGAACAGAGAGCAAATGGAAAACAGTGATCTACAAACTGTAGGTCAAACTTGTCCACACCATACAGATTTTGAAAAAGCAGAAATTCTTCAAGCCAAACAGTGATTAAGGAAGGGCCAGAAATGAGACACAGCTGTGCTGAAAATAAGAAGGCAGAGGAGCCAGGTAACTCTTTATTAGACTCATGTAAGGCAGGCAGCTTCACGGAAACAAGAATGTCACAACACTCGCAAAGGATGGAAAATAGGTCATCTTTGAAGGGAAGCCCAATACAACAGAGCAGGTAGCAATTAGGAGAGTAACAACAGCATACATGCTGTGGAAAAATACAGGCTAGTATGTAATTTGGGGTTTCAGACTACAGCCTCCAAACTTAAAATACAAGATAAACTGAAATGAGTTTATAATACTAGGATCTGGAGGAAGGTCCCTACAGAGGCTTTTCTTCTCCTATCACAGGTCTGCTGTCTTCCCTAAAATCATTCTCAAACCCATTAATCCACGGGTGGTCCCCATCTGAGAGCAGCACTCAGTCAGTGCAGCACAGATAGACCCAAAATGATGACACCGATTTCCAGGCAACCCACAGGCTCTGTCCATTTCTAACGAAGTCATCAGCAGAGATGCAACAGCCAGATCTGTTCACCCAGCTAATTGCAACCACTGTTCAATTATTGGAACCATGATAAAAAGGCAAAGAGAAGCAGAAGCCAGTAGCTGGCATGGAATGGCTGTTGATACTGCCAGGACCATGAAGGCTGAAGCTAGAGGTACATGTTCAAGCCTGTAAATTTCACTAGTAGATAAAAGAAATTTAGTCTTACTTTCAAGTAAAAGACATTGCCTTTTGAAAACATGATTGTTCCCCAGACCAAATTCCACTTTACAACTCTGGTACCTGTAGATAAATGTTTTTAAAATAAAAGGAATTTCAGATAAAAAAGGAAGAAAAAAATAATTGGCATGAATACGTAAGGTATTTATGTACTAATGATGATCCAAATTACATGGAAATTCAGTGTTTGAACAACTACGGGAATGCCCATGAGCTGTCCCTCCAAATGTGATAAAGTGCAGTTTCTGCCTTATAAAATGAGTATCTTTTGGTAAGGACCCATTTAGAAATTCATAGTCCATAAAACTGGTTATAATGATCCCACAGTTATTAAACTCCTACAAGCCTATCTCAAATGCCAAATGCTGTAGTGCAAGATCTACAGTGCAGGACTGTGTTCTGGTTCAACTGCCTACACTGGCATTCAATGAATGCATTTACAAATAACAGTAGCCAATATGAAATTACAAAGATTTGGAGAAGAGAGTTCCATTAATCTTTTTATTCTTCTCTGAGCTCCAAGAGACTCCAGGGATCTTGATGGGAATTGTAAGTGATAATAAATCCTGCTTCTTGCTGAAGCTGTGAAGATTTAGTCAGCACTGGCAACATATAAGATTCTCCAGTCAAAAGAACTGTAGATGTAGAAATTATGACAGCAGCTGTGACCCCAAAACTTTTACACTCACCATTGTGGAGCACATTTTATTCACTTTGAAATTCAGGGCAGCAGTCAGAATGCAAAGAAGAGTGTCACACTCCAAAAGCACCAGCCTGATGTCACAGTTAAGCAAAGCTGAATTTTATTCAGCTGCTTCTATGAGAGAATTACTGAGATAGCTGCTGAGGCCTGAGACTATTCCTATTCAAAACAAGACTGAACAAATCTTGAATTCACCAAGTATCTTAGACAGAAAATGCCATTTATGTGCAGAAGATTTTCAGATCACCTTCTATGGTGGCTATGACTTTTACTGAAATGCCTGGATCTCTCCTGCTCCTAACTGAAATTGGAAAGCTGTCACATTGTCACCCTGTATCAAGACACTTGCATTCACTCACAGATAAAATGTAAGAATGTACTCATATCCTGTATTGTTCTGTTCCTAGTAGACATAATGAAAAACTCCAAGAGAGTTTTAATGGTGAATAACAGACTATTTATCCTGTCTAAAGCACTTCCATCCACTATAATACAGTCCAGAGGGACGTTTTCTCTCTGGATTTCTAGCAGCAAACTATATGCAATGTATTTTGGTACACCATTTCTCATCCATTACATCAAATTACGTCAGATTAAATGCAGCCTATAAAGGAAGTGGGTCTCCTCAGACCTGTGAACTGCCTCAAATGTAAAATTCTGTAAGTGTCTGCTTATCAGTGACAGCACCCCCTGATTGACACCACTTTTCACACACCTTCACTCAATTCTACGCAGCACATATGCAGAATAAACTTCATGGGAAGGAACTCTGCCATCAGTGGGCAGGTAATAAAAAGCTTCACTTCACTGTGGTCTTCTCAGGTGCTCTAGGTTTTTGAACAATCTCTTTATGTGATTTAGAACCTGAAATACTCACGGAGCAATAGCAAGGAAAAACCAGTCCCCCATCTACATCACTGTTAGTCCTTGTACTGTTCAGAAAAGCATTAAGGATGGTACAGTTGATATCTCTGTCACAATGGTGGGGTAATAAATTCAAACATCAACCGTTCATTCCTAAAGACCAGATTTCAGAAATTCCTTAGACAGAGAAAAATAGGAATTTTGTAATCTCAAACTAAGACTAAATTTTCCACATCCAAAAATCACTGTTTGGAATGACCTGCAGGGCTGCCTGTGCTCTGAGGATGTCTGGGACAAAGGGAGGAATAAAGCTACCCATCACAAATATGACATATTTGCTAATCTAAGTGGCAAAAAGAAAGTGCAATCTCTAAGAATGGATTCTGAATCCTAATAAAAACTTAGGTGTCTGACAAAAACATCAACAGCCACAGTCTTAACACCCTGTACAATGGAAAAAACAGTTTGCTTTCACCTAAAATGTCTCCCAGGCCCCCAAGGGCAGAAGAGATGGAACTAGGAGACTAAAATGCCGAAGCCATCCCATTTATCTAAGTGGGATCGCAGGTAAGGTCAGGGCAGTTAATCACCACCGATTTGCTGAGAATTACCCATAAAGGATATTAGATGCACAATTCTTTTACAGCAATTAGCTCTTGCTGATATGAATATGAAATAGGTACCTAGTAAGAGTTAAGTCAGTAACAAAAGGAAAGAAATTAATCAGAACAAAGATGGAAGCCAAGGTAAAGTTCAGAGATGGCCAGTTTGGGTATGTGTTTGGAGGACTGGATAATGCTTTCACGTGTATTATTTGGCCAAATCTTCAAAGTGTATCAGAGGAAGTGAGATTATTATAACAGAGTCCAACACAATTTAAAAATGCATGGTAAAAGCAGATGGGAGCGTGGCTATCAGATTAACTTTGTATAAAGGCTGTGGCAAATCCATCATGAGGTTTTCCAGGCTCTGAGAAAGCCTGACCAGAACTGGCCCTACCAGCAAATTGTGTTTACTTCAAGGATGAAAATTTTCTCTTCCCTCATTATACAAGGACGAAAAAGTGCTGGGGGAGAGAGACTGACATTTCTTACTCGCTCAAATGGCATTTCTCTATAGTGGTAAAAGCCATTAATCATTACTAATTAAAACTAGGGAACAAGAAAAAATATAGTTACATCTGAAGGCATTCTTTCAGTTTTTCCACTACTTGTTGCTAGCCCCTTCTCTTGGGCTGTCTGCACCTGCACCCCCTACTGTTTCTGTGCCTACTGGAAAGGGTTGAGAAAGCCAGGCTGTAGCTCTGCAAGGCAGCCTTCAGCTGCAGGAGCACAGCCTGGCTGCCACACAGGCAAGCAGGAGCAGTCAGGAACAGCCGCCTGGATGTGCCCCTCCCACCTGCCCGCATTTAAAGGAGCCATAAATCCAGCCCAGGAGATAACAAGCACTCCAAGTTTTACAAGGACAGAGTGGTAGGGGGAGCCAAGAGCTGTCACTTGTGGCTGAAGCATGGTAGTGGAACCTCCTGTGAAACTGGTATCAAGCCTTGGTGTCCCATATGGCCTCCAGTTTGAAAAATATTTGTGACACCATCCAGAAGTCTTCCTACAAGAGATGTAAAGTTGAATTAAAGCAATATAAGGAAACAGTAGAACTCATAGTCTCCAAGTTTCTACATTCTAAAAGTTACTGTAAAATTTCAGAAATCATTTAGACAAAAATTATTTCATAACAACAGGAACTGTTTGAGCCTGACTAACAGCTGCCTATCAGGACACCTTCAATTTAAAACTGAGTACATTGCAGAAAATAATCTAAACCCAACTATCTAAATGTACTTCACCTGTCAAATTTCCCCCTCCTACTGTCCATGGCATCAGAATATGGTATTTCTTTTTTTTGTATCTTTCATATTTTTCTTTCTCCTGTTACTGTGCAAAATGCCAATACAAAGAACAGCAAAAACAGCAAGCTATCTGCACCAGGAAATAAGCAAAGCACATCAGAAAATTCCTTCCTGTAAACTGAAATTAAATTTCATTATGCTTTTCAAACCTGTTCTTCCAATTTCCATCCAGCTTTGGAACAAAACAAATCAGAACATGCAAAGTGCTTCCAAATACGCAATACAATAATCTTCAATGACAGTTAAGGGCTGACTTATCCTTAACAGCAATTTTATCGAGTCAGAACAAGATTCTGCACAATATCAAAGTACAAAGGGCTGTATCAAGCCACTTCACACCCTTTCTCCTGGAAAATACACAGTTACACCTACAGCACATGGCCTTATACAGCACATCACTTCTTTACATTGCATAAACAACCTCCCGTGTTGGCCAGACTGAAGACCACAAAGGGAGGAATGTAGCAGAAAAATACATCAACAAAGGAAGACAGGCAAAGCCCTCATTCTTCCAAACAAAGTCAAGCCTGAGCAACCAGAGCTCAAGACATATTTGGACAACACTCTCAGATACATAGTATTTTTGGGAGTGTCCTTAGCAGGGCTAGGAGTTAGACTCAAGGATCCTTGTGGGTCCCTTCCAGCTCAGGATAGTCTACAATTCTGTGATCTATGGAGTTTAAACTGTCATCTAATGCTGAAACTGTAACTTTGAAGCAGGCAGAGTTAACAGTATACAAGAAACAAGTGCTGCTTTGACCTGCAGCTCTTGGATTCGGGTTGACAATCACCTTTTTCAGCAACATTTAATTATATGCTTCTTCCTGCAGCAGTAGCTGCTGGTGAAGAAAAAGTGTATGTTTTAAATGACAAAACATATTTTCATCAGGGATGTGATTACTGACTCAAACTGCCAGATTTGATTTCCAGTTTTATGCCACAGATAAGAGACTGCACAACAAAGAATATAATAATGCCAAAGTTCAGGCCTGGATCTTTTGAGGACTGATAATGTCATCTTAATTTCTGATGGAAAACCTACCACCATTGAACAAATGCAGAAATGCTGAGTTAAACCATCTAAATTATTCCAGATAGATTTCCTGGATATTTCAGCTATTCCAGAACCAAATCACTGCCAGTCATCTATCATTACCTCATGATCTGGTGGTACAGGTTCCAAATCACTTTCTTTATGACTCAAGTATGAGCAGAATTTGTGGCCTTGCTACGCATCTAAACCAAAGAAAGCTAGTTCAGACAAATCAGTATTTGTCATTCCACTTTGCTTAAAATATAATTAATAGTATCTCTTCATTATGCTTCCACTGATCCCCTAATAATTGCAGAATCATAGAATGGTTTTGGTTGGAAGGGACTTTAGAGATCCTCTAGTTCCAACCCCCTACCATGGAGAGGGACACCTCCACTAGACCAGGTTGCTCAGAGTCCCATTCAACCTGGCCTTCTAATGTTGGCCTATTATCTAAAGCAGAAGAACACAAATTAGGACTATTGAGATCTACTCTACAAGTCACTTTATGATTTTCCTTATTTGATCTGAAAGTAGGAAAGAATGTCATTTACCTCCCTTCAAAAACATGTTTTAGATTCTCACTTAAGCAATCTTTACAAAGTAAGCCAAGTATATTAAAAGGATGATGCAAATGGAAAAATAACACCTAATGAACCCTTGTATTGAAGGTACTATGTGTCAGGCACAGACACATTTGGAATCCACTTCTGACAGGTTACTGACATCTAATTCCACACTGTCACCAAAGACAGCTCAATTTACTCCCCTTTTTAATGTGCAAGTGAGGGCCAGTGAAAGCTATCACACTCATGTGATGAAAGACAAGTACCAGGATGCATAAAGAAAAAAATGCTTCCTTCATAAAACTCTCCAAGTCATTCAAGAGTTTAGAATCTCAGAGCTTAATACATGAGCCATCATTACCCATAGGACTGGAGAAAGGGTTGTTGAGCTCTTCACCCACAGAAGCAGGCATGTGGCCTCTTTTGCAGAAAGAGGGACACTTCTATTTTCAATATAAAGTGAATTACAGGCTCTTACACTGTGGCTTAATCATAATCCTGAAAGTTCAGTACAACACTTGCATGGAACAGCACGTTCTGCTTTCTCCTAAGGGTTCCTGGAGGGCTGCAAGGGTACAAGGGGAGCCCAGAGGGTAGAAAAGTTGTGTGTATTATGGAATTAATATACTTTGGAATATATTTCAAGTCTATTTGAAGACAGGGTGCCAAGGTTTTCCCCAAAAGGGTTGCTAGCAGAAATTCAGCAAATCAAGCAAGCAGCAGTTGCAGGGTGGGCAGAGCAGGCGATGGGGATGTAGAGGCTGTGCGTCCCAGGGACTGGTGCCCCCACTCAGACACTTTGGGGGCACAGTGAGGGGCAGATGGCAGTGCTGCCTGAGGCCATTAATGGGGAAGGAGGCTGCAATTGTCTCCTTGCCTGTGCCTCTAGAGCTGAGAAGTATTTGTTATGTGTTACTTTAAAGGAACAGTAGTGTGGCTTCTCCTGGGGTAGAAGAAAAAGCAGAGACACAAAGCAAATCCCAGTCGGTTTTCTGTGCAATGTCACTGCCACCAGCTCTCACTGTCACTTCCTGGACAAGGTCACAGGTTTCCACTTACATCTGCATAAATCCTGGAGCACAAGGGCTATTTTAAAAGAAGCTTTTCTTAATTTACACCTGGAAAGGACTAGACACAGCTTGACACCACAACACAACCACAAAGAACTGTTTCCTAAAATAAGCAGCTGACATACTCTGACCCAAGAGGAAGAAGAGTAGGTCTCCTAATAGAATGGTTTTCCTGACCTCGATTCCTGTTATTTGAAGTCCTCCACACGATTTCAAAGCATTAAGATGTACTCAGGAATGTCTTTTGAACTGGCCTACTTTCACAACAGAAACAGTCAGAAATAGAAGACAGCTCATCCACTGTCACACTGCAGAGCCAAGACTGGGCAGGGACACGACCCACTGTCCAACACAACTGGGCTGCTGTCCCCCATTTTTTTGGATGATCCAAGGGCTAACTGCCACTTTGTTGTACTTTTCATCAGACAGACCCAGAAAAATTCTCAGAATATCAAACAAGTCAAAATAATGAAGAGGTCAATAATTCCTTTGGAAACTGGAAAATAATCCACAAGCCTAAAAGTAATCTAAATCTGTAACGGAAAGGGGACTGATCTTGACATCACTTGAAACATAGATGGTAAGACTCTATAGATACAACACCTGTTTTTCTTTCAAATTCTGCAGATATAGAGACACTCAAAAGGGGAAGAATTGAGACACAAGACAGTTTTTTAAGATTTCAATTAGCCTTGTTTTTGGACTAGGATTAATTTACTGCAGAGTTAAGCATCTCTCATAGTTACAGATTCTCTATTTATATCTGCTAACTGTGCAAATTTCCTGGTTCTCTGATTCCAGACCAGCTGCTGGGCACAGCTGTGCTCCAACAAAGGCACCAAAACCAGCAGGATTGCTGTGGGACTGTCATACTTCCCTAATTTCATCTGCATCTGGAAGAGGAAATCACAGTGCTTTTCTCACCCACTCCTGACACAGCTCAACAGAACACCACCAATGTAATTAAAAAAAAAACAAAACCCTCAGTGACAGATTGCCAGTGTGAGAAGCTCCCAAGCTTCCACAGCTTTTAAACATTGCTCTAAAATTTCCTGCACAACATGCAAGGTTGCCCACACAAAGAATATAGGAATCTAAGTGAACAATCACCTGCAAACCTTTTAGGCAGAGCAGAGGACATCCTGTGAGCTATTTGACATGTGGGAAGATCAAGGCATAGAACTGCAAGCAATATAGAGCCTGGCAACAAAGAAGCTTCTGTTCAGTGGGAAGGGGGGGGAAGCAAAAGCAGTGCAAACCAGGCAGAGCACCCAAGTGCCTCATAACACACTGCAGGCTGTATGACCTCACAGCTATATGGCATCTCAAACCTGAAGTGGGTTTTAGAATGCAAATTTCATATTTCTGTGGGAATCAAGCTCAAGGATGCAGCAAGATGAAGCCTGGACCTGCCAGAGGGGACTGGCACATCCTCCTCCTGGCATGCACTCCTGGCTCCCTAAAGCCTCTCCCTGCTTCCCCCACCCACTGGCTGTCCTGAACACCATCCTTACTTAATTGCTGCTCCACACCTAAGCACCTTACTTACATATTTGGATTTTACTCTAAGAGTTGATGGGCCCCTAAGCACTACAAACTACTGGGGTTTGCCTGGATTTACTGATTTTATTCATCAAAACCTAACTGATTTGCCAAAAATCAAAGTCCATGACAGAGGAGTAAATGCAGGTGAACTAAATTCTGAACTATGTTTTTGTTGTTGTTTTGGGGGTATATGCAGATGAACAATATTTTGGATAACAGCTTGTCAGTCAGAAAAGTCTCTCCTCCATCTGCCACAAAGAACAGTTAGCAGCATACTTGCTGCTTCTGCTCATGCACTGGCTGGAAAGAATAAACCTTACAGTAGGCTCACATCACCAGCAAGCTGGAAACAACACCCCATGCTTCTCTTTCTCACATGAGTCTGTGAATACCTTATCTAACGGAGATTTGAGTTTGGAATCTGAAGGGTTTTTGGAAACAACTTTTCCCTATAGTGCCTTTCACAAAACCTTCCATAGCAACAGTCTTTTCTCATCTGATACTGTAACACATAATATTGTTACTAATTTGCCTAAACGTGGAGTTTGTGCCACAATTCTTTGAGATCTAGCAAAGTAGCTGAAGTATCAAAATGTTGTTATTTTTACATCATTAACTATTCTACCCTTCCTAATTCAGTATGAGTTATTATAACGAGTAATTACATCAAGAATAAAACAAAACTTACTTTGGTAATCAGTGTCTTGCATGTCATATATATTTATTAATGTACTTGCTAATTAGGAAAACATATCCAGTCATTAATAGGATTTAGAAAGGAAAGAAGCTCTTTTGAAGCTGGAAGACATTTCCAGGTTTTGATTCTGAGGCATACATTTCACACATCCATTCAAGCTAGAAGCAGAAGAGCTGGCAAGATCATGGAGCTCCCTTCCCTTCCTGTCCTCCTTCAAAGTATATTTCATTGAAGTGTGGAGCAGCCTGGCCTTGCTCTGCTGTTTTAGCCATCCTAGTTTCCAATGTCTAACATATGGGATTTTCACCCTTTTCTATTATTCCTGCTATAGCAAAATAAAGCAAAAAGAAAATAAGCTCATTGTTGTGATGGTTTAATATTCACCACTTTCCTTTCTTAACTTAAACCAATATTCCTAATACAGTAAGTGTCCTGTGAACTTCCTTAAACAATTCCCCTTCCTAGGGAAGGCAGTCCTCCCATCAGAGCTGATTAATCATCCTCTCCTCAGGTTATCATTTACCAGTCAATAGGTACTGAATGCTTCTAATCTTTCTCCATATTTCCTCCCTACAGCCTCCTGATTATATTTTAACTTACTTTCCCGATTTCCTTCGTATTGTTGGATTTTACTCTAAACTGCCCAACAGTGCTTTCTTTACACCTTTTATACTTGTATTTCTTGAATATACATTTCTACTTGTGTGACTAGGAATACTTCTGACTAGCACAGGTGTAGCTGAGTACCGAATGGCACTTCATTAGTACACAATTTAAGTGGTGAGGAGTTGATATTCAGGCTTTATTATCTTGGCAAAGGTCAATGGGTAAAACTATTTAAAGCTCCTTTCTTGTTTGCTCTGTAAATCTCATACCACTATCGAGTTAAATACATCCAGCCAATCACTGACACGCCATACAGAATTTCATCATTTGTTTAGTGCTTTATAAAGGGCAATGAATAATTTTACCTTTTCAATGCCAAAGAAACTAGAAAGTTTTTCCCCTTGAGTGGCTCAAGTACTACAGCATTTTATCTACAAAAAATACAGCATTGTGTCTCAACAATCACACAAGGACTGCATCAGCACTGCAGGTATAGAAAAGTAGAGAAGACAGAGTCACCGCTATTTTAAAAGAAAATCTCTGACCTTTACAGATTTTTAATACACATTGTGGGTCTAGGCAATGTTGTTCTTTTGGGGATATGAACTCAAATTATTAACACACCACACCAACAGAGGCCTCCATTTCCGTACTGATGAAGAATAAAATACTCTGTGTCAAGTAGCAATAACAGGAAAATTAGTTAGATAACACAAAAATAAGTATCATGCATTAGGTTAGGTTTCTACCTGTTCCCACAGCAGGATGTCCATTAAGCTTAAGAAAAACTCTGAAATAGAAGGTCAAATACTAGCAAAAATTACACATTTTTCTGATCTTCAACTTTTCTCATCCTAGAATCTTAGTAATCCATGAATTTTTCCATGTTCCAACCCATTTATTATTAAGGAAAGTCCTAAGTATTTGGCTTTTGGGGGCGTTTTTTTTGCAGCTGGGGAAGATAAGGCACAGAAAAAATGAACTTGGCTGTAGTTATATAAGCCAGAAATAGAATTCTAAGCCATGTCTACATTGTATACTTTTGTGAAGCACCAAATTAGTGAAGTCCCATATATGTCAAGGCTTGTTTTGTGAGAAGCCCTGATCAGATTTACTCTCTAGCCTGGCAGTGATGCTGAATTGATGTGACACAACTCACAGGGCTCACCTGCAGGTACTGCCACTGTAGCAGTCAGCAGATGGTCTTGCAAAGCAAACAGGACTACTCAGAACATAGCACAGAATGCTCTGAGCCCAATACACTGCAACACACCTCCTGAAGAGCATCTGTAGGGCAGCTCTGCACAGATTTCTGCGCAACAGCATTTGTAGTGCTTTTACCGTGGTCCACGGGAAATCACTGTATTTTACCTCTCATCATCAGATAACATTTTCTTAATCTTCATTTGTTCCTTAAGTTAAGGCTTATACAACTTCAGTTTTCCTAATAAGCACAACTACTAACTTCTTCCATGTTTTAGTCAGTTGGAGACCCCTGGATTCTGATCAGACACATAGGATGTGATAGCTGAGTGAGCAATGCTGGGTAAGAGAGAAGCTGACCCATGGGGAGCTGTTTGGTAATCAAATTTTCGTTACTGCATGCTGAAAGGCCAAAGTGAATCATGAGTGCTCTTCTGAGTGGGAAAAAAGGAGAGGAAGAGAAGACGAAGAAGCTCTGGTTCTGATATGAATTATCTCTACCCTATCACAATATAAAGTATTTATCTCTAGGAACTGCTAACCAAATATCCCAGGACTATATTACCATGTCTGCAGAGATCTCCAAGTATTATTTAAAGATATCAGATAGCTTTTTCAAGGTGGAAAGAGTATCTTAGTGCCCTAAGAGTCTAATGACTAAATTAGGCAATATCTTAGATTCAGACACTTAAATCCCAGTAAATGAAATCCCCTCAGAGTCAGGGTCTGTGGCTAATTGCTTTTGTAATCTTGAATCTTACTATAGGTGCCTTAATAGTTCTATCACAGTTTCCCAAAATATAAAATTATGATGATATCAATCTCTTTTTGCAAATACTCTCATATGGGAAAAAATGGTACTTGTTTGTAAAGAATTACCAATTTGCATAATTATAAATTGGTTAATGTGGATTTATTTAGCATATTCTGATAGCCCAAAGGCAGGTAGAAATGTCAACAACTTCCTGGCTTTCTCCCAGCTGGGACCTTGTCTCTCATTTTAGGTTTGAAGGGTGGCCCATGATTTATCTGTATGCCAAGGTACAAAAATTCACCCAAGCCTTATCTCTGGCTTCTACAGACAGAGGGGTAAATCAGTGAGATTTGACAGGCCCCACAAAACTATGGCAGAGAACAATCTAAAGTCCATTGCCAACCCATGTTTCAGATGGGTTACAGTTCACTGCTGGAACAGAAAACATCTCATTTACAAACACAAACAAAGCCTAATGCCACTCCTGGTTGTATCTGAGTGCTCTTCCTTCCTGCCCCGAAGTCCCCTTAGGTAGCCTTCAGCCAGAAACTGCTCGAGTGTGTAACCCAGAAGCAATGCAGAAGCAGGAAAAAGCACAGTTACCTGCAGGCACCCAAGCAGATGCTGAACTCCAGTTATGGACATGCACAATCTCTTCAGTGCCTAACAGGATACTGCCTTTCAAGGGATCAGCATGGGAAAAGAAGGTTATGGGTGCCACACAGTTAAATAGGATTTTATTGACCAACACTTTGATGGAGCACATAGACCAAGCATCTCTCCATAATCTGAGTGAAAGGTGTCTAAGAAAACCAACTCACAGCAAAAGGGACATGGCAGCTGTTTCAAAGCTGCTTTTCCTGGAAGATTTGCTGACTGAGCCTTGGCCCGTGGCACATATGAGGGTAGGAACTATAGGCAACACACACAGATGCACAAAGAAAGGTAAATGATCTGCATTTTAATTTTTACAGCTTCTAGAAAAAAACAACAGTGTAAAAGAGAATAGATGGGCTCAGCAAATCATCACCAGCCAGAAGGAAAAGACAAAAGAAAAAATAAATCACAGCAGTGTAAATCAGACAGGGGAGAAACGGCTAAATGAGGATGCTGATTGCTAATCTACATCCTGTCACTCTGACTTTATAAGCAGGTGAGCTCAAGAGGCCATGTGTGCAAGAGCAGTCCCATAAAAGCACTGTTTTTCCCAATCTCATCTGTATTCACAGTGGCCCAGGTTTTCACTTTATGGCTGCAATGTTCCTGTTTCTTCTGCAGGTCCATTAACACTGTGCACATTGCACAGTCAATACCAATTCCAGCCTACACTTTTCTGCCTTTTTTATTTGGACACAAGTCCTTCTGTCTGCTGGATTCATTACTCTTCGACATGGCTATTTGTAGTCTCCCTTTATGTTTTGATTATTTTTTAAAGCAGCCTAAGTGCTGTTGACTTTAAATACAAAAATTAAAAGATAAAGTGAAAACAGTGAGGCATTTAAAAATGTCATGATAAAGCATTTCTGTTTCTCTTTACTTTAATCCTTTTTGTTTTCCATAATTACTTTACTTGAAATGCTTGCAGAATATAAAATAACCCCACCCCTCCCAAAAAATTACCAGCTTTTTGTTCGACAAAGCTCTATCATTGATTTCCTTGCCCCCTTTTCCCACATCCCAAGAAATCTTTCAGGACATTCTTTGTTCTTATAGGAATGTGAAGTTTGATCAAACTGGAAGGTGGCAGGAGGAATCTGACAGGCTTAGGGGAATGGCATACAAGGATTTGAACGAGATACAGACCAGGATGTTGCCTCTGTAAAAGGGAGGGCAACTGACTGGAACAGGAGTCAATCTCCACCCTGCTGAATTCTGGACAATCTCTAACTCCTTCACTAATCTGGCTAAAGGCAGCTCTTTCACACCACAGTGGTGCTTTCAGCATCAGACTGGGATTGCTGAAAAGTAAACTGCCAACTATTACCTGTGCCTTACTTTATTCATACCCTCAGATAACCAATCCCAGGTTTAACATGAAAGAGAGATGGAATTATGAAAAGCACAGCTTTGAGGCCAGCACCTTGGATGCTAAATCATCCTCCAGTAACACTTGACAAGGAGAGAAAGGTTAAAATTCAGCACTGGTCAGTCTTCTAGACTGAGGGACAGAACAATCAAATGCAAATGCAGAATAAAAGAAATTTGCACAAATTGGACATGAGAGCTGACAAGCAGAAATGGGGGAGCAGTGATTTGTGGGGTTTGCATCAAAAAGTCAGATTGCAACAGAAGAGAACTTCACTGAAGATATGGTAAAAAAATGGTGGAAACCTGGATGTTTCCATGACTTGGCACTGAACTGATAGGAACCAGAACCTATATAGTAAGATTATCATAGAGACTCTAGATGTTTTGAAATGTCTTCATATGAAACCAGTTTTTCCTTGATCTATTTTTTCTCTTTGGTCACAAACATTCCCAACAGAGAGATTTAAAAAAACCCCAAAACCCTAAAAAAACAGACTATAAAATATTTGAGACAGTTTCTGTATTCTTGCTTCTTTCCCACTGTTTAGCAAGTACATGCCTTTTGCCAATCACTTGTTCAGGGTGAGATCTCGTCCTCACGAGGCAGATGACACATGCAGCACAAACTCCTTGTTCTGCTTAGTTCAAACCTTGCTCTGCTCCCTGGGCTGGGTGCACTAAGCTGCCTCATGGCTCTGTCTTCAGCAATTTTACACACAAAGGAAAGGAATCGGAGCTATAGAAGTGTTCCTCCTTTCACCATTCTACTTTGTAGCTCTGCTAAAGACCAGGTAAGTCTTAAAGACTGACCTATTTTCTAACCTCTAATGCAAATACTTCTCCAAGAGATGACTATGGTATGTAAAGGAGAGGGACTCTATATATTTCTCATTCTAAGTACAAGCCGAGGGCTCCCAGAGCTGTCAATCTAAAATGTTTTTCAACTGAGGGCTGAATTGTCATTTTCCATTTCACTCATTTAATGAAAGTTAGTAGATAAAAAATCACTATTTAAAATACCATATTTTTCCTTTCTCCACAGTTTGAAATGGGGCCTGTGGGTATTGGGGCAGTCAGACTTTACTAATTCCACATGACTCTATCTGAATCCTAAACTCTGGTGCTTTGATACAACTTCCAACAGTCATCCCCTTCAACCTTCCCTGTCCTTTCACTCCCTTTAGCAGTATCACAACATGAAGAATTACAATTCTTCCTTGTTCAGAAATGGAAAAATGCTGTTGATCACAAGAACACAAGGTAAGTGTGGTAGGTAAGCCAAAGGGCCCAGGCTGACCACAAGAGGACCTTGCGCTAACAGGCAGAACTTCAGAAGTCAAAAGCTGCAGACATGAAAAATGGAAGCATCATGAGATCAACAGCATTTGTGATGAAGCTGCTTTTCTTGTACATCCTTCCTGCTTTGTGATGATTATAGGCAATGAGTAGGTGAATAGATAAAACATAAAACTTGGGAGATATCTATCACATTAAGGCAAAAGTCCTCCCACTGAAGGGACACAGCAGCAGGAAGTCACTCTGAAACTCATGTTAAGATTTGATTCATCAGAATGCAGTTTCCCTCTTCTGCACCTTATCTCCCAACTTTAACCTCCTTGCTCTCGATTACCCAGAAAAAAAAATTAAAAAGAAGGATGCTAGTAAGAAATAAAAATTATGGGTATTATCTTTCCTTTACACATTCTCAGACACTTTAGCAGTGAGAGTGAGAAGGTTTCCCTCTGGAGAGCCATGCCCTGGGGCCTGGTACCTTGTGGCAGTGGATTCATCAGGATCACCCTATGGGCTGCTCTGTGAGATAACTGCGTGTGAGACAAGACAGACAAACCAAGCAGATGGGAGTGAGCCAATATACACCACCAAATAAGATCTTTCCACGCTTGTGGCGATGGCTATGCTTTTGCATATCCTTTCCATATCACATAATAGCCTCATCCAATCAATCAAAGTGTCCAAGGGATGACTGCCTATCTCCACATGCAGAAAGAGTCAATTAAGGGAGCATCATGAATGCCAAGTCTTTCCTCTCCCCCTGAGATGAATAGAGAAAAAGAAATGAGATAGAAAATGCACTGTGTCAGTGCCTGCCTTTCAGCATGATGGCTTTCACTGGGCAAAGCAGGGAGATAGAGAAAGCTAATTTCACAGATAACATCTCCAAGGTCTATATAGTAATTTTAAATATTGGAAATAATTTTTCATGACAAATGAATCTACTTCATCCTGGCTTCTTCCACCAAGATATTCCCTTTAATTGTAAGGACAATTGGCAGTCTCAGCAGAAACACAAACTGGTCTGACTGGAGGGTGTAGAAAGGAAGTGGGGTATGAAGCCACAGGGACAGATATCAGCCACCAAGCTATAAGAGACTCAATGCTAGAGGTAGTCTGAAGCAATCCTTGAACCTAGTATCATCAGTTTGTCACTGGACACCTGACAAATCTCAACAGATGTGGTACATACTCATAGTAAATTCATTCTGGATCATTCATGTGACATGGTGTGAGATTCGACTGTTAATGATTAGTGACTGAAAACATTTGCCCATTTGGGGAGACACCAAGACAATTTGGAGTGATGGTGCTTACTTTCCCAAGTTACTGTTAAATGGGATGGGGCCCTGCTCTCATGAAGATGGCTGAACACCTGCCTGTTATGGGAGGTGGTGAATGAACTCCTTATTTTGCTTTGCTTGCATGTGTGGCTTTTACTTTTCCTATTAAATTGTCTCAAGCCACGAGTTATCTCAATTTTAGCCTTCTGATCCCACTGCTGGAGGAGTGAGTGGCTACTTGGAGCTTGGTGGCTGGCTGGGTTAAACCAGGACACTGTAACTGACCTGCTATGACAAGCTATTCTTCAATCTGAGAGTTATCTGAACAAAATTTTGTGCCTTGACTTATTTTGTGGCTTACATTGAGGAGAAATCATTGTTCTGAACTGTCCTTTATAAACCAGGAGATAAACAAAAACATCATTATAATATTGGTCCTGTAAAAGAGGCCTATACTGATAAAGGTATCATGTTCTATAAGCTTTACTCAAACGGTCTTACATACGTATCAACATCTTTTTTGTTGTTCTTCTAGTGTTCTTTACAGGAGTTGACAGTACACAAAATCATACAGTTTTGAGTAATCATATTTCTTGAACTGGGAGGACCTCATGAAAGCTACACGCAGCAATAAACATCCAGAAGTACAGAAGTTTAGAGGAAAACAGCAGAAATTATTATCTTCTTCTGTGCCATCAACTAACATATTCAGATGATATAAAGAACACCTGGAGTACTAACAAATTCACATGCAGCACGGAAGTCAAGAGTGGCCTTAAATATCAAAAGCAGATAATGACGGAATCAGGATGAAGAAACAGGAGGAACACATGGATAAAAAAAAATCCTACCCATAACATTATACGATATAGGAGAGACAACCAGTTGGTTTTTATACAGCCTCAGATTTTCCAGCTGCTCAGCAGATGCTGTTGGAGATTGTCACATCAATGAGACTCTTCAAAGTTAAAGTTCAACAGCATAAAACCCATGAAACGGTCTTTTCCCAAGCAGATGTAATCACCCTGACTGCAAAATTAACTGCACACTCTTCTGTACTGAGGATATCACAAAGGCATTAGAGTGCAACAAATGCAGTTACTCCTGGAAAGAATATATATTCAGAGTGGCTTTTGACAGAATGTATATATCTATATTCTAACATCATACTTTATATCATGAAATCATAAGAGTTATTCTGATGTTTTGATTTTCTTAAGTCTTTGACTGTTCAAGATGTAGCAAGGATTTAAAGAATTAAAAACATTGCAGCAGAGACTTTTCTTCTAATGTGTCCATCTCTCCTGGGAACAATCAGTCCTAGAGGAAAATCTCTTCTCAGCAGTTATCTAGCATTTCACTGTATATTCAGAAGGTCTGGATAGTCCAGAAAACATCAACACTTTTGAGTTGCTTAAACAAACCTTCAAAATGTGATTATCATCAAACATTTCACTAAAATTGAAAAGAAATCTAAGCTGCTACCTGTGCTTGAGACAGCAAAGTATTCAGCACTTATCCTGTGTAGTAAGCTGTTCTGTAGCATTTCTTATTACCAGTAATTTCACAACATATCCCGTTATTGCATACATAATGGGAAGAAGTGTATGGCCATTAAACTGTTCTTAGTAAACACTGCTGCAAAGGTACTTGGTAGTTAATAAAATGTGCAGCCCTGTGCTCAACATCAGCATTGTTAACAGGAGATGTGTTGCTGCTCACAGAGAGTTTAACACAAAGTACAGAAGAAGCCTGGTTTGCTCAGGGTGTTAGTTGTCCATCTGTGAGCAAACCCAAACAGGAGCGAGCACTGGTTGCAACCCTTGGGAGAAGAAACAGAATGGGATATTTCAGTCTTTCTGCAATAAACACTGGATCAAACTCAGCAAAGGAAATGGCTGGAAGAAGCCTTTTTACCTGGAAAGGACTCTGTATCCAGTTCTGAGCAATTAACTTTTGAGATTTAAAATCTAAACCTCAATGTCTTTTATTTCAGTCTTAAATTATCGGAAGTCTCATACCAACTTGCCTTTTCCAACAATATATACCTCTTACCAAAAAAAAAAAATCCAAGTAAACTGCAGTCAAATCATTTAAGTAGGAGAAAATATTCAAAAGTGAGTGATCGACAACATTTGAGTCTTACTGGCCTAAAATTATATGACTTTCAGTGGTCTTTTGCTTTGTGTCTTCCTGGGCTCTTGTCCTCTGTCATCACTCTCAGAGTGTTTCAGCAGAAGGGAAGGGTGCAGAGAGTTCTCAAGATCCACCAAACAGACCTCATGCATCTTTTTGAGCCCAAGGCATTTTCACTGTTGCTACAGAAAATAGCTAATCTGAATATAACACACATTCCCCTCCTGCTGCTTAGTTAATGCCAGGGCTTCGGGGTCCTCTACAGAAAACTATAGGGCTGTGAGGAGGTACTTTTTAATCACAGCATAGTACATCATCCTCCATGAGCCAGATATCAGCTCCACCCTCTAACATCTTAAGTGCAATTAACAGGGAGTTGCAATGACCTGATGCAACTGATGTCAAATACTAACAAATTACAAGGCAAGGGTAAAGAAGATATTAAGAACTTTAAAAAACCCACCAAAGATCCTTCACAACTGCACTAACCCACACTTCCCACCCTCCTGCATGCCTGCAAAGCCCTCCAACCCTTGCTGTCAAGAATTGCAGCTCACCCTAATTTCTCTTAGGTTCAGTTTGGGCAGGTAGCTCACATGCAACAGGAGGAAGCATGGTATCCATCACATTGAAGGAATATTTTTGTCAATTATCTCAAAGCTTGCCCTGCATCTAATGATCAGACAGCATTTGGGAAGAATTTCCATGGGATTTCAAATATTTTAGTTCCTTTATTTCAAACTAATCAGCAGATGAGCAGACCTGTTGAAATAAGGTACTTCAGAAGAGAGAGGCTGCATTGCAGACACTCTTCTCTGGTACTCTATTCTTTCTAAAATTCTAGGATGTAAGAATGATTCAGTACTACCAACAGGACAAGTACCATGGTTTGTTTTGGTGCTTTTTCCCCCTAATGCCCAGCACACCACAACCCAAAACTGGCAAACTCAGTCCAAAGTCTCAGTACACACTTGCAATTATAACTTCATCATAAATCCACTTCACTATACCTGTGATTCATTTAAGAGCTATTCAAAACTAAATTCTTTCTGGCATGGTTAAATCTCTCTCTTCAACGTATTTAAGAGCAGTGCGACAGAGTTCAGGGAGCAGGAGAAGGTGAGATCATGACCACATTGCAAAGCAGTCAGATTATCACTTGCAGGAGGAATTGTGTCCTGTCTATTAGCTTCTTTTCTATTTCTTTCCTTTCCTTCCTATATTTGCAACATAGTCACACTGATTTAGACTGCTTAGTAGAGAACTATTATGGAATGGTGACAGAGGATGAGAAGCAAGGATTTAAGAAAATAACAGTGTATTACCTGGTCATGACAGTCTCTGGTGGAAGGTGTGAAATGGGGACTGTATTAAGCTAATTGCCAGCATTTGCTGCTGCCTTTGCTTTGTCTCACACTAAGCACTGAGCACTTTGTGGGCACAGCCTGGCCCACAAAAGCACAATCTGGTCCATTCCATGTCTGGCCCCATCTCTTCTATGAAATTTTAATCTCTCAAGGAGAAACTACATTACTACTGGAAACTATTACACTTTCAGACTGCTAACACCTTCATCTGCTTACATCACTGCCAATATCAAAATAATGATTAGATACTGGAATTGTTAGAATGCATTTGAGGCCTTGGCAGCAATTCTCTGTTCTGTGCCCTGGCAAATTCCAGTTACAGCAAGGTTTCTCTATCTGCTCAAAAGTACTGCCTGAGCAGACCACTGTAACCAAAGTCTATGTTACATTCAGTGTAGCTGGCTGAATATACAGAGGTGTTATTTCACTGACAACACAAACTCCCACAGGCTTTAGCTAGAAGTGACATACTGAACACTATGTGAATTGTTTCACCATGAATAAAAGGATCCCAGACTTCTTTTCTAACTGACACAATCAATGTCCTTTTTAGTCCCTTTTTAATGTATCATGTCCTTCATATGGCAAAGTAATAAAATTTATGAGAAATACAGCATTATAAACGTAGAAATCCTATATCTGGAAGGTGGAAGGTAGACTTTATAATCAACAACAAATTAATCATCTGCTTCTCTTTCTAGAGTCATATACATGTCCTTCCTATTTTTAGTACTTTAATTAAATGTTAAGTATGTACTTTGCTTTGTGATAAACAGTGATTTTCCTGACAGTCACCAAGCACAGAAGATTCTTTATTCTAGGCTCCCCTGCCCCTTAACCCTTTATCATACATCTTGGGCTGCAGGAATTACACTTAGCAGGACAGAGGTGTAAGAAAAGAATAAAGTGAAAGGTGGCAGGCTGGAAGAGTAGGTCTATAGCTGTCCCATATTAGATGATCTACCCTGCACCTTCTTCATTCCTACCCTTATACAACAGCCTGTCTGTGCCTCCAGTCCTCTGGCAGCTCATCAGTCATTACACAGCAGTGCGGGTGTGGCATGGCAGAATCTCTCACTTTGACTCCCTTCGCAGTCTCCATTCAACCTTTCTCCTCCCAGCAGTGCTAGGATCACAGACCAGATCCAATCAGGACTTGCAATAATCCTTGGGTGTCAGACCAGGAGAAAGAAAAGTATCACTGGTAGCCTGCAATGCTTTTTGTTCATGGAGGCAAAATCAGTAGGTTCAAATGCAGTTGCCCGACACTAAGCATTTATATCAGAGCATTATGAGGCTGCTATGTAATACCACATAAATATTCTGGACTCAAATGCACTTTAATTTGTACAACTTTTTTCATTTATCCAATCTCAAATATTTATCCCCTATGAGCTGTTTCTCACATTGCCAAGGAATGTCAGGCATTATAGCCACATTCTGCCTGATTCTGGGACTAAACGAGCAATGGGTCTCCAGTTACAGTCAAAATGAGTTTCTCAGGATTAGGACCTTTGCATACATCTTTTATACTGTCCTGAACTGTTTCATCACACTTTTGTTAACCTTAAATACACTCTGATTCTAAAACATATTTCTTATGATCTCAAGTTCCCATGCTACACATTAATTTTTAAATGCATCTCCCTAAATCAGACTGATGCCCATCAGAGCACAGCCAAGTTATGGATCTCAGGCCTAACATGATTTTCATTTCTCCCAAATTAAAATGCTTACATGTCTTTAACCTACTGGTTACTTTTCACTGACAAAAAAAACTAGTAAAAGCTAACACCACAGATATATAAAGGTACATGACATGAACCCTGTTCTTTATGTCACTTCCAGCTTTGGATTCTCTTCTGAAAGCCAGGTCTAGGAGACGGCCATGAGACAGACTCCAAAAAGCTCTGAATCACAGAGCTGGTCCCTCCTAATGCTAAATGAAGACCAAGGGCAAACATACATGCAATTTTGTGGGGGAACGATGCATTTATGGTAGCACTTCCTTCTATCATGTTTGTATAAAACCTAATCACACAACAACTGGCCAAAACAATTCCCAAGGCTATGGCTGAGAAAACCTCTGTCTGATATTTTCTAGAATTTTCAAATCCCATGCAGTCAAAAGACAGAACTGCTGAGCTGACATTGGCATAGCTGATGCCCATGAATCTTACATTTTCTCCCATGCTCCCCCCCAGCATGGATGGCAGTGTTGATGCTTCAGCTGTTTTAAGGCCCACTGGCAATTAACTACTACTGCTGCTTAGGGCAGCATGCAATGAATTACTGGCTGTGAGCAGCTTTATGAACAATCACAGATCTTGCACTGTAAAACCTAAAAATCCCATCCATATAGGAAGAAATTTGGTCATTATCAAAAACTTTCTGCAAAGAAGAAAATCCTCTGTAGAGTGAATGAATTACAAATTTCAATTATACCTAATATTTTATGCATTGTGGCTAAATGTCATGTTCTTTCTAAGTGGCATAATACTATGATCAATAGTAAAGAATGCATAAGGGGGACACTAAGTGGGAAAGGAGTTGCTCAAATATTTATAGCAGAAGTTCAAAAATATATGAATTTCCAGTTCTAAGACACATGTTATAACCATAGTGCCAAGTGAGGTGATATAAAGAAGGGACTGAAAGCCCTAAGACTCTGCTAATGGTTTACAGTTAATTCTTGGGTGCACTGTGGATGCAGTTTAGCCCAAATGCAGTGGTAATGGCCAAATATTAACAGAAAGACTGGTTTAAATATAAGAAAACACCCTCTAGGGAGGTGAGAGTTTTCTGTAACTGAATTTTGCCTCATCTTTTTCCGTAAAACCATTTACCTACCTCATTCTGATGGTGGCAGTAGCACAATAAGGATATAACAGTTAATGGAACCACCTACGTACTTGAGATATATAGAATTCAAATATTTTCCATTAGTAAATCCTTTCTATGTGATCTATAACACATAGAAAATTTGCCTGCCAAATCACTTGGCAACATCTTGGGCCTCGTATCTCCAGTCATATGTCCTTAAATCACGGTTCTGCAGAGAGTCTCCCATCAATCTGCTACAGATTTGCCTTAACAGAGATGAACTTGGAGCCATGCAGCTTTTAACACTATCCTATTAGCTGGCTTTACTCATAAACAGCCATCTAGGAAATTCTACGACACAAAAAAAAGTGAAGAAGCTGAGATGGAACCAGGATTCATCAGCTGTCCTATGCAAGAAAAATCTCCACAATTAAAGCTCACGCTTCATATAGATTCCAGTAATTTGAGACTTCTCACATGCAGTTGCATTTTCCACCCTTATTTCATGAGCATACTTGGCCACTTCACTCCCTAAGCCTTCTGACAGTCTTGTCTTCAGGTTCCAGAGTTTCTTTGGCTAAGTATGGCTTGTCTCCTGAGGTGGAAAAGAATGGAAGGACACAATTAGAGAAGAAAGTTTTCCTAGTGTGGGGACTGGAACTTAGCACTGGGAAGACCAACAAGGGCAGGGGAGAGTCTTATGGGAACACTGGATTTTGTTCTTGTTCCCATGCCCACCTTCATCTTTGTGCAACTAAAGTCAGAAAACACAGCTTACCTCGCTCGCATGTTCTACCCCAATAGCCAGTGCCGGTGCAGTCACAAATGAAGCGGTTCCAGCCGTCCTTGCAGACTGCATTGTTCTTGCAGGGGTAGCTGTCACACTGCTTGGTGCTGAGGCGGGAGCAGGAGGACTTCACTCCAGCAGCATTCTGCGCCTCTGCCAGCTGACGGATGTTCTTGCTTCGTCCATCAATGAACAAGTCTCGGATACAGCCAACGTAGCCATAGTTCAGCATTGCTGTCCAGAGCTCAGTGGGAAGGATGAGGCCTGCCCGGTTCTCTGGCAGCCCACCGAGGTACATGTCACCTTCCAGATCCAGGATCTCGCTCTCCCCACTGGCAGTGAATGGGGTGCGTCGGCTGTTCACTGATATAGTACCTAAATGAGGAAGATAAGGACACATCAACTCTTTCAACTACAGATTTAAGGTTCAGCACCGAAGAGCGAAGATTATTCCCTACCCAAATGGCATTCTAACAGTGCCTCTCACACAGCTCCATCTCCTCCTGATCCACGTGTCCTAAGCACTTCAATGCAGTGACTGATCGTCATGTGTCTGCATCCCAAATTGCATTAGAAAGTCAGAAGTATAACAATTCAATGGCTAAATAATAGCATGTAAAATCTGAGCATTATTCAATGGTATCCGTCCAGCAAAGCAAAAACTTACTGAATACACATAGGAGCTTGATGGCATAAGGACTAGAGACAAAAAAGATAAGCAAAAGCATTTTAATTCCCCCATTATAGCTCTTTTGGAAAGCACTTCATCAGTACCTCCAAACCTGGACCTGGATGATGGACCAACATAGACATGTTTGTAGATGACATGGAGAGAATGGCTGATGCACTGGAGGAAGCACTGGGTTCCCATTTAGAAAAACCCTTGCAAGGTGGAGCAAAGGACTGATAGCAATGTTTGATGTAAATCAAAACTAATAAATACAAAGTCCTACATGTGGGTGGGAAAAGCCTTTACAGCTAAGTACAGGCTAGCAACCATCTGGCTAAGGAGCAACTGCAGAAAAGGACTTGGAGATATGGCAGATAACTTGAACATGAACTAGCACTGTGAACTTGCAGTGGCAAGAGACATGAGCCACAGTAAAGTGTCCTGGTTCCAGCCAGAACAGAGTTAATTCTTTACAGTAGCTGGGAGGGGCATGGCCAGGGGAAGCAAGTGAACAATGTGATTTGGAGAGTCTCAGTGGGACCACTGAAGAGTACCATTCCTCAGCCACAGAAAACGGGAATCTCCAACTCCTTAGAAAAGGACATTTTTCACCACAAGAGTGGCTAAACACAGAAACAGAAACATTAGAAGGGTTTATCTAGACCTAAGATATTCAAAGCTCAACACGACCCTGAAGAAAATCTCGATTGAAGTAGAAATCTCCAGAAGTTTGTCCCAAAGTAAAATATTGCATGGCTTTACCAAGAAAGTTTTCTAATTTCCATTTTATACAGGAAAATTGAGGAAGAGGAAAATGAACATATCTGAAGAACAGTTATTATTAAATCTGTGGTAGATTCCATATGCTTAAAATCAAACGTGAGTATATTGCACTGAGGCCATTCACACGTATTTCAAGACATTGTCCCAGCACATAAAATAGTCAGAACTACTTTATAATATATATTTTATATTCTATAATATATTATAAATATAATCCAAATATGTAAAACAGCTACAGAAAAGCAAAGTGGCTTGTTTAAGGTCAGACAGTGCATCCAAAGAAAAAGAGGGAAAATAATGCACATCTCTCACATTCCAGAGCAGTCTACTCTTCTGAAGAGCATTCAGCAGTTCCTGTGGTAGGGATATCTGTCCACTAGACACTCATCTAAAAATCAGCAATTTTCTCTCCCTAGCTATAAATCATCATATCCAATTGCCTTGTCATTAAGACAGTCTGTCTTCAGGGACACTATCCAAGCTTTAAGATTAATTCCACAGCACTGCATTTTTATCAGACACACCTACAATAAGGAAGGAGAGTTAATAGAGTTAACTCTATCTGTTGTCTCTGTGAGAAAGTCCAGTCTTGTTCATATGCCTTTTCTTTAGTTTTAAGAGGTCTCTTTTTAGAGAAATGTACATATGACACAGATACAAGGTATTCCATGTGTGTGATATTCCGTAATAATTGAGGAATAATGTCAGAGGCAGCAGTGTGTCAGAAGCAACAGAGGCATTACAAATTAAAGGCTCAAAGAGAACCACAGTAATTTGATGAATCATTTTGTATCAACAAACTGGAGCACCACAGGCATTTTCTCTTTTATAAAGTAAGGAAAGAGAAAATGTGACAATACACATACTGTCACACAGGCAGCACGTCACGGAGCCATGGGAACACAACTCCCCTTCCAGCACCTCCACTGCTATTTCTCAAAAGCCTGTAGAGAACATATACTCTAAATCTTAGAACCAAAACACTGGAGGGCTGAGCTCCAGACAGCTGCTACTGTGGAGAGAACAAACGTGCAAATGCCACAAGGGTAAAGAAATCCCTTAAAAGACAAGAAATATTTGATACAATGAAGTATGATCAGAAAGACGTTGAGATGATAAACAGAAATAGTCCAGACAGCAAACTAAACATTCTGAGGGTTTCATACCCAGCAAAAATTCCTGTATGGAGAGAGATGGCACTAGTTTGGATGACCAGCACTTTTAAGACCAAACTGATGAGACAGAGAAATTCTGTATTGATCCTAGAAAGGAGCACTCACAAAAGCTGACATCCTTTTTATTTTTTCCCTCCAAATCCCATGTTTACCACTCCGCTTAGAGTAGATCCAAGTCCATCTTGAGAAATCAGAAGCATCTAAGCATCTCCTTTGCAGTGCAGTTACTTTTTGCTTGACTAAAGAACAGACCAAAACCCCCCAGTCACTGAGGGCAGAACTGGCACACCAAACAGCGCACTGACACAACTGTAAACCAAACCTTCCAGTAAGAGTTTTAGTGTCACCAAGTGGGAAGTCACCTATGTTTTGTAGCTGATGACCAGCTGAAAACGTTGTCCTGTGTAACTTGCTCACTGTTCCCCAGCTAGAAACTGTGACAGGTTTTGTGAATACATGGTGGGAGCTTTCCCCAAGGACAGAAAGGTTACAGGATGTTAGCTGACCATGTCCATGCTGCCAGTTTCTGTCAGAGTAGAAAGACAAAAACAAGTTTTTTTGCTCTGGCAGCCAACACATACCAAAACATGCACAAGGCCTAAAGGGACCAGAGATGCCAGAGGGTATCTGAGCATGACTGCCAAGCTTCCCTGCCTTCGTGTACTGCAACAGTGAATATTTGGATTTTTAAAATCAGCAGAACCTGAAGTTTTGGAGTGTTAGAGAAATGGGAAAAAAGAAGGGGAGCAATGATACCTAACATAGGCCTTGCTGCTTTAGCAAGGAGAATCAGAACTTGCAGGACACTAGCTTATGAAGCTCAAATGGCAGTTTTTAGCCTCTATTAAGTAAATTAATTGTTTCAGTTTCCAAATTATAGTCATTCATATTAGGGGGGAAAAAATCTTCAAGGTTTTTCTCCAGTCCACATATGGAAAAAATACCAAGGACTAAACAAGAAGAGGTCTTGAACACCTTTCTCGCACTTATCCAAAACATCATTTGATAATAGTGGCTGATGCTAGCTAAAGGTACAATGTGAAGAAATCAATGCCAGTATCCTGGTTTTCTCAGGACATAAGACATCAGTCGTTAAGGTCATTAACCAAGCATTCATTGTGAGCAGAGAATACAACTAAATAAAAAGAAAAAAAAAAAAGAAGACATCATATGAACATATTCTTTCTTGTTGCAAAAACTGTTTGTAATTCAAAATCTGTTACCTCTAATCAGTGTCCAGAACATCACAAGCCTCCCTGCCAAGTGACAAACAAGTCAGTCCTACAGTGTCATCCATCAAGCAGCAATGCATCTGTCACTCCCTCCTGTGAATGTGTTCAAATGAACGTGTGTCCCTCTTCATAGGGTTATGCAACCATTCTTTCCATAGAGTCTGTGTCATTTCTGTCTCTTCTCCCTCTGCAGGTGCTGCTTCAGGGATGAGACAGTCCCCAAGTGACCAAGCAAAACTAAAGCCAGTATGAAACACAGCTAATTTAATTTATCCCTGGAAGTTAATTAAATTTTAGCAATTCTAAAGAAATCAAAGCTCCATTTATTTATTTATGCCTTCCTTTGTAAAACGCTCCTATCGATGTTTTTTAGGAGATGGCAATATATAACCACACATATTAAGTCCAAGCAGAACACCACACCAAATACAAAGAAACTACTCACATCATCAAAGGAAAAAATAGCTTCAGGCAAAGACCTGTTCAAACAGCTAGGCCTTGCTTGGTATCTCAAAGTAAGCTCTTTCAAAAACTCAAGGGAAGCAAATTCTAGCACTGCATTCCCTATACTGATGGTATTCAGCAGCTGGAAACATAAAATTAGGGGCCTGAAACTCTCATCTGGAGATCACCAGACAAATCTCAAATCCATTTGCAAATGTAAGCAAAATTCCTTTTGAAGTGAAGGCTTTGAGATCCCAATGATTCAGAAAAAATTGTACAATTGTATGAAAAGTACAATTGTTATTCTCTAGATGAAGTTACAATAATTGAGCATTTTTATTTTCCTCCACAATTCCAGAATATATCATGAGTATGTTAGCTTGATATTCAGCACTGGAAACAATAAAAATATCTCTTGGCAATTGCATGGTAGGTGTATTTTTAGAAATAAACTAAAATCCATATTTGAAAATGAGAAGCTGCAAAGAAAGAAAAGAAACATGCACTGAGCTGACTCAGACTTTAAGACTAGTATCTGTCAGGCAGAAGAGTAATGAAACTTAACGCAAAATTATAGGATACTAAAGGAAACAGAATGGGATAAAAATGTTGATTTGTTGCCATAATTTTGTTACTTGTTGTGCCCATTACTCTTATTTTTCTCACAAGATCCCAAGTGCAGAAACCCAGAGTAGATCAGTAAGAATTTATCAAACTGAGAAAAATGGTTCTGAAGGACTTTAAACCTTACCACAGTACTACTACAAAGAAGTCATCACTGTAACTATGCATGCAACTGCAAAGACAGGTCCAGAATATCTGAGGATTGTGAATAAAATATTAATACATTGCCTCTGTGTTGTGCTATCCAAAGTTCACACTAAACATTTAATGAAAACATTTAATGAAAACCATTCACATTTTTGGTTTGCTGGACAAACATCACTAGAGTAACACTAAGCTTTGTTAAGGAGGGGACTCATATCTAACAGGTATGGAATGTTCTGAGAATTAATACATACCCCTAGGTCTGAACCTTAAATTCTATTTAAGAAAAAGTTATAACTCTACCTGATCTTCCATCTCGTTGAATATCCACATGATACCACTCTCCATCATTGGCTTTCTTCTGGGTGGCCTTGACTTTAATGGTCCCAGAGCCCATGTCCAGCAGCAAGTAGAGGTTTCCATCTAGAAGCTCAACTGCAAAGAAGTCTACCTTGGTATTTTTCTGGCTTCTGGTATCTTTCCTCTCCTGAGGCTTGCCATGAGTGAAAAGGATCAGTCCGTTGGGTTCAGTGGTTCGGAAATCAAATGAGATGGAGCCCATCCTTTTGGTATTCCATTTAGGCAGACTAATGTAGGCCTCAGGTGTCTCAAAGCTGATGGGATCCAGTGTAGCCACATTTTCACATACGAATTTCACTTCCCCATAGATCTTCATCTTAGTGTCACCAATCCGTGCCAAGCGAGACAGCTCCAGACGAATGTCGTTATTCTTATAAACAACCTGCCAGACACAAGGAAAAGTATCATACATCAATCCTGCATACAATACAAATACCCCAATTACCTTCAGCCATGGGAGATAAACTTTTCCCAAAAGGCAGTGGGGAGAGGAAAGGAAAGAGTGCAAGAGTCTGACATCATGACAGAGGGAGTGAGTTGAACTAGAAGAGCGTATAGAAATGACAGCAATGGGTACTTTGCAATGACTTAGATCAGATAAGCGGTCAGAAGATAATATTTAACTGAAGGGCAGTGAGAACAATTAACTCTACCACAGGCCCACTCGGCTGTAAAAGCTTCTGTACATAAAATCCAGTGTGTGTCTGGTATCATGCTGTTGTATTTGCATAAATCCCATACAAAATACATAACAAAGTGTAACCTTCATGTCCATCTCTACTTGCCACAGCAGGGAGCTTGGTACCACCACTGTCATTTCTCTATTATTCCTATAAGCCTACTTAACTGCTAGGAGAGTGATGCAAAAAGATTTCAGCAAGTTGCTGCAAACTTGCTGTGTGAGTCCAAAAGAAAAAATAACAAAGACAAAATTTCTCTGACCAAGAAATCTTAGATCACTACTGACACAAACTTGCCATGGAGATATCTATGTAGCTTACCCTTGCTTCAAGAAACCAACAATTTCTGCGTTAACACATAAAAACCTGTACATTTTCAGTGCCCGGACTCCCACTTTCTCTGGGTTAAGGACCCAAACTCTGGGCTCTATTTTGCTACACAGATTGAAATTAGTCAAGATAGGAGTCCCAAAAAGGCAAGCTCTCTTGAGCATGTCTGACTTATTCAGGAGTACAGACCTCCTAATCTTCTCTTTCTCTCAAGTACAAAATTAATTCCTGGAAAGCAGACTCTTCTCTGCCCTGTGCCATTCTCACAGAGGCATAAATTGGAGAAGGCACAAAACTGAAATTGTAAACTGCGCTTCCTCTCAACAACCTTCCACACACGTTAAATGCAGAGCTGAAAAGATCAGCAAGTAAAACCACTTCTAAAAGCAACTAGCACAATTTTTATTGATTGTTCATTGATACTACTGAAGACTCTAATTTCTTCTAAGCAGTTATTATTCTAAAATACTTTGTGTCTGTCACATATAGCATATATATACACACATTTGATTTCTGCTTTCAAATTTCTATCAGGATGAGTTGTCAGCAATTTGTTAAAAAAAAAACAGAAGGGAAAGTAGATATTCATTGTTACTTCTACTATTAGGACAAGAAAATCAGAAAAATGTGTATGCCGTAAATATTAAAAGGCTAACGATAAAAAGAATGAGGGATAAGCTTATAAATTAGGTAACTTCAGGATGAAAATAGAAATGAAATCACGATTCAATACATTGATAGCTAGCAAAGAATTTCCAGCTTTCACTAAGCATTAAAGGAGAATTTCCCCAGTGCAGTCAGCACAGCATCAGATTTTCCTGTTGTAAAGACAAAACAGAGTGAAAGGAGAAGTCATCTGTTAAATCTCATTTGGAGAAATGGCACAAAGCTCAAGTTCTTCCCAGCAGAGGACGGTATTGACCCACAGTAGCTTGTTTTGCTCCAATTCCTAATAATGTGCTCTGCCCTCACACAGGCATCAGAAATATCAAGTCTATTAATATCTGCAACAGGGATAAAATACATTTTAAATTAATGGGACTGTAGTAGTTTTATTCTACAGATTAATTGTGTCAAATGCTCTCATTAGAGAGATGATAGACTCCTTCCACTGACACAGCAAGAGGGTACATTAGAGCTTCCTCTCTTGCCAGGCAATGAGGTGCACCTCAGTGAGACTTTAGTTCTGAGCACTGCATGAAGTCCTTTCTCTGCTTCTTAAGGAGAAAGAGGAAATAAATAGAGTAACTAAAAGGATGGAACAGGATGCTTTATGAGGATAGGCTGAAAAGGCCAAGCTCATATTTGGAGAGGACTGAGAAAAATATGATTGAAGTTTACAGAAGATGGAGAAGGTTAATATAGAATTGCTCTTTGCCAAACCCAGCAATAACAGAGTTAGAGGCACTTGCTGAAACTTGCATGAAATCAGCATAAAATGAATTTTTAGAACTACTTATTTACACGGAGGGTAGTGAACTTCTGGAACTTGCTGCCAGAAGAGGTCACAGGATTAGCATGCAACAGAAGATGCAAAAAGAACCAGAAATAACAATGGACAGCAAGGTCACAAACTTATACTAAAAAAAAAGGAAAGAGTGTGTATCCTAGCAGTTTTACCCAACAGCATGGGTACGGTGGGAGTGTAAGGGAATGCACCACTGATAAGGTCATGCGTTCTCCCTAAATAGCACTTGCATCCTCCACTGCTGGAGACACCATTTTGGATGCATGGACTGACCATTTTTCAGGCCCACGAGGCTTACAACTTTGGTACATCATTGCATTTTTGGTTTCACTACAGTATGGAGTTGCTGTGGTGAGCAAGAGAATGCCAGGCCTGAATGAGCTGTGGCCCTAATGATCCTAAGGAGCTGCCCTTATAGGATACCAGTAACAATTGCTCAAACCAGACTCCTCTAAACTGCATCTTGACACGGTCTTTCCACACATGAGAGGAGCAGACAGGTAGCACAGTACCCTACACACGGTTGATGGGTGGTGCTGGGCTGTATCCAGCCATGACTCAGTGATCTGTTTTCTGCAATCTCTGCAGGTTGCTGGTAGAGGCAATATTATATGTACATAAGCAACTCCTACATACAGCTGAGCCACATGCAGGTTACAGCTCCTTCTTTGATCATTTGATACTTGAGTAACAGGTCCCATCTTTTCTGGGGAAATGCAGAGGGTTTGTCTCTGAGTTTATTTGAGGTTTGATGCTGACTGTTTTGTGTTTCATTAGTCATACAAGTACCACAGCTGGAGAATACTTGAAACAGAATCCTTTCAAAGAAACTAGAAAAAAATTACATAGTTAGTTGTAATCAAGAAAGTGACTAACAATGAAGAATCTGAGGCCAAGAATGAAGAGACCAAGAAAACAAGCACAAAGGAAGACCTGGGGAAGAGAGAAGAAAGGCTGTTGAATAGATACAAGAGTTCTGAATTCAATCTTTACAAAGAAACATATCCACCCAATCTGAATCTCTATAGTTCAAATGTTGCTCTAAATTATTTTCTTTTTTAAAGCCACAAAACAAAACACCTAGCTTGAGAAATCTAAAAAAACACTTATGCTTATGGAAAAAGTGCGAGTGTTTCCATAGGTGACTTAAGGTATTATTGACAGGCACATTTGGACATCAACATCGTGATGTATGATCAAGTGCACCGGAATGCACTTGATGCACTCATCATAACAATAAAAGAAAAGGATATAAATAATGCTTGGGTGTAAAACCAATGTGAATCCTTGGCAGGAAGAGAGAAACATTTAGGCAGCTTCTGATAATGACAGTTCAATTGTTATATTAAAGGTTCAAGATTGAGGAGGAAATATAATTAAATGACTGGTATGCATGTCCTATAGTGGAGAACATTCAAATTCAGTCTGTTTAATAGGTAGAGGTTAAAATGTGATTCGATTGCAATCTACAAGTACCTGTGCAGAAAATGGAATTTGGCAATAGAGGGCTCTTCAATGCATGTGACAAAGGGACAATGAGATCTGGGGGCTAGAGACTGAAGTTAGAGAAATTCACATTTTAAAATATTATGACTTATTTTTACATGAGGGTAATTTGCTACTGAAATAATTTACTATAGGTTATGGTGTGTTCTCTGCTACTGGCAAATTTTAAATTAAAATAGTATCCTGTTTTCTCTAAAAGACATAGTGAGACAGGAATTAATTATACAGCAGATCAGCCTAGATTATCATAATGGCTTGTTCTGGCCTCATAACCTATGAATCTTTGTGTTTTAATGAAATCAACAGATGTTTCAGTGCAGTTTGCAGGACAGATGAAGCACATCTTCCCAACTGTGAAAATTACCTGGTATAGGAGAAGATGCTATTGTCAGTTCTGGTCTGACTTGTCATCAGTGGTTTCAGTGAATTTTTTGTTATATATTTACATGTTTGTGATCCTACCTTAAAACATACCATTAAAAGGAAGGTAAGCAAAAAGTCTTTGACAAAAAAAAAAAAAAGATTCTACAATTCAAATATATAAGCTTCAAGAAACAGTTTCTTAGAGTCACCTGCTGCAAGCCAGAGAAGATCCATTTTCATGTTTCAGTGAGGAAGCTTTCTGCCAGCAGTAGAATCCACCATCTGCATAGCACTTCCTACCTAATGGTCTGATTTTATGAGCAACCTCTGAACTTGAAGGCTCTTCAGTATATGCCAAAATACCTATTGAAACCCACTCCTCTAAATTCAAATGAGGCCTTGACTGTCTCAGAACACTGTTCCTCACTAGGACAGTGCTCTAGTGCCACACATGGCTTCCATAGCAACTGAGAAGCAAGTAAAGCAATGAAAGCAGTGCTCATCAGCTTCTCCATTTATGTCAGGTGCCTTCTGAACAATGCCAATCTTGCCTGTTTAAACAGAGACAAGCTTGAACTCATCCCAGGTCTGATATGTGTATCAGAGAAGGTCTAAGGGAGTCAAGGACATGATTCCTGATACAGAAATACACATCTTTATTTTGGGAAGGAAGGTGGAAAAGAGAAAGGGGAAGAAAATTATTAGCAAAAGCTATGCATAGAGCTTTTGAAAAGTAGCCTTCATTCCTCCAATCTTAAAATTGCTTTATATTGCAAAAATGAAACAAGAAAAATGAAAACAGTTGGTTTTCCCTTTTCCATGAGGACTGTTTCTAAATATACTTTAACAAAGGCATATTAACCATTCAACGCCTTTGTTTAATGAATTAGAACAGTATAAATGTATGGTGAGGAAGGGCATAGTCCAGATACACACGGTCCTGATAATCAGCAGTAGAATTTCATGAAACCTAAAACATTCTGAGGGGAAAAAAAAGTACATACATTAAATCCCATTTCTTATAAATCTGCTGAGAAAGAAGAGCTTGTTTTAGGCAGCGCTAAAACAAATTTGCAATCTAGATTTGAGGTTTCTTTAAAATGGCAAGTTTGCAATTCTGAAGCATTCAAGGAATTTCTCCAGCTAAACTTCTTATAAGTTTCACTCATGGGTTAATGACAGCTCTAATCAGATGGCTTTTCACGATGATGAAAAGCATCTCTCTGCAATCAAGTGAAGTTGCAGATAGCAAAGGAGTAACAAAAAGGGAGGAAAAATTATGTGCTAAGTTTGGCCAGTAGCCAATATAAAAATTCCTCTCCAAGCTGGTGTTATTAAGTGGGAAAGATGATTTTTGGTACAGACTGGACCCAGGCATGCTCCAATGGGGAATAGCTGTCGATAGTCTGGCAATTAGATGACTATTTTTCATGAACCATCATGAAAAAGAGCAGTTACTTGAAGGCTGCATATGTTTAGCTAGCTAGGAAGAGCACCTCTGAAGGCCAGACAAATTGTACACCTATTGCACCCTGGATATTGCTTTCTTCTGTCACAAGCTACACCCCTTCACCAACTGCCCGTATCAATTCTCACAAAGGATAACTGCTAGATATTCAGGCTAGAGCCTAAGACTTCTTTAAAGGCACCTACACATAACCAAGCAAGGTCCTACAGCAAAAAATTACAGTTTATCCACTGTCTTATTAGACCTGTGTTTCCTAGCCTTCCCTGACAAGCAAGTAGCAACAAACACATTGGGTTAGCAGCATTTTACTTTGTGTCTGGGGCAGGCTATGTATGTAGCGATCCAAGGCTTCAGTGATGGGAACTAAAGCTCCTACATTTATTTAACAGCACTGTGTAGACTGTGGATACCTGATGTAAACATATTTGATGTTTCACTGGGATGACAAGAGTATAAAAGCCAAGAGATTCCTTTGTTTAAGGTCCCTCCTCAGAGAAACCGAACTCAAGCTGTTATTTAGCTATTGAATCAAGATTAAACTATTTTAAGGATCCAGAGATTTGAGATTCTGCTATAGGAAACCCAGAGTTGAGCTGGTAACGAAACCTTGCCTGACCCTGTGAGAATGGTACATGTAGCTGCAAAGAAGTCTCTATCTAGCTTAGATGCTGCAACTGTGACTGCCAGAGCGGCTGCCTCCTGGATGGTCAGACAGTAACATAGTTCACCTTTAAGTCATAGCAAAGTGTTTAAGGTATTTCACTGTGGATTCAGGTGCACAACTTTCCTCTTGTTCATGTTCTATTCAACTTCTATTTGGCCTAGTAACAGAGAGAAAAAAGCTGCAAGACAGAGAACTAAGCCAGGCAGCTGTGATGTTCCTCACCTGTGCCACAGACACAGCTATACCTCATGATAGCCCTGAAAATTTGTATCTTAGATGTATTTCTGGATATAAGGACACAGAGAAGATATGTCTGTACTTTAAAAATACTCATCCATATACAATTATGAGGAAATTCTGTGTTCTGCACTGAGCCTAGTGCAGAGGTAAAACAACATAGAAGAAATAAACACTTAGCTACACATAGAAAATCATTCTTTGGATGGGTTGAAAGATGCATGCTGGAATGTATGGAGACTTAGAAAGAGATGGTAATGTACTCTGCTGGAGATCATGTCTGCTTTGGAGAATTGTACTTCAAGAAAGAGTGGAACTATTGGAAAGAGTCCTAGTAGAGCAATGAAAATAATCAGGTGTCTAGAAAACGGAAGTTTGAAAGGAGACACTATAAAGTGTTCAAATAGAAAAGGGCGTTACAGGGCAGAAAGGAACAATCTCTTCTTTGTACCCATGCTGAAAAGGACAAGAAATAATTGGCAAAAAATTACAGCAAGAAAGTGTTAGGAAAAGGTTTTTTTAATTTAAGAACAGTGAAGGACTGGAAGAGATTGTCTAAAGAGCAACGATCACTGGAGACCTTAATTTCAGGCCAAAAATATTGCTGTCAAGACTCACATAGATGTCACTGACTTTTTCTTTTTTTTGGGACGTGTAAAGGATTAGAAAACCTCTCATGGTCCATTCTAGTTTTATTTTCTATGATTCTATGTTAGGGGGTGTGGGCAGACTAGAGGAGCATGTAAAAGAGCAAATTACTATGTATCTAAAGACTTTCCTACAGTGTTCAAGCACAATACAATACGAGCACAATACAATACAATACAAGGAATACAATATTGACGCCTCACAAATCTGAAGAGCTTAAATTTACAAATTACCTTCCTAGCAAATGAAGGCTTGAGAGTTTAAAAAAAAAACCAACGAAAACTTAAAAAAAAATCATTATCACAGCACCTTCTTTACCAGCATGCAGGAGTTTACTTCAATTACATTCAGTCCTGTAATGAGCTTATAAAGCCATTCACCAGTTACAGAATACTCTGCTCCTCCCAAATGCATCCTGAAATCTCAGATTTGTCTAGCAAGCACAAGCTAAATCTGTCAAGCTTGGTTCAGTGATTATTAAGTGAGGAAATGATTACTGTCAAGTGCCTTAAGAATTTCATCTAAAAGGCTGAGAGGAATTATTTTAGGATGGCCCCATTGATCATTTAAGGCTTGAACCTTAGTACACGGAAAAGTCTATCAGACAATGACTTAGCAAATAACACTCCATTTAGTGATTTCATTGTATTTCAAATCTACCTAAGGTTGTGCAAGTACAAAAGACCTGTCTCCAGAAATAGATCTATTTAGTATGGCTGGGTGAATGCTTCCATCAGGATGACTTTTTAACACAGAATTCCATTTCCCGCACAGAGAACTAGCAATGAAATGCTTCACTTCAATCCGTAACAAACCAAAATGGCAACTTTAGTTTCCCAAACTTTACAGAAAAGCTTTTGCATGAACTTAACCATAACACAAATCACTATTTTTCAGGCATTGCATTTACTGTCAATAGCAGTCCCCAAATCTATCTCTGGTCTCCATTCCCTAAGAAAATACTTTCCCATGAAACAATGTCAGTGTCCCACCTGACATCAACAGAGACACATGACTGGTTTTACCACAAAGTAGCTTGACAAAATACTCTGCTCCCTCTGGGAGAATGGACACAAAGGCCCTACATGAACTGCACTGAACAGGAAAATACAGTTTATGTTAAACTGGCTCCAGATTATTTGAGGTCAGCTCAAAAATCAATATGAAATAATTTGATTCAGAAAACATCAGAATGTTACATATGAATTCAGTTTTGAAATTGCATGGATTTACATTTTTAAAAAATTAATCTGATCAGCAGCAATGAAAACAAATGTCAGCTCAAGGAAACTTCTTTGGGACAGAAACTCTTAACTTCATTAAGCTTTTCACTTCAGTGATAAAATGTGCTTGTATGAGAACACTAATGTGTAAAGTCTTCTGTAAGAATACTGAATATATATTGCTCATTCACAGATATGCAGTTTTTCCTTACAACCTAGCTCCCCTAGCCAATACACCTTGAGCCTGCTTCACTAGAATATCCTCAGTAGGTACAAGAAGGTAGTTCAGTCTCCATATGCCAGGCAATGTAAGTAAAGCAAATGCTAAGCAAATTGTGCCAACCACAGCAGTGTCTTCCATGTTTTTGTCTCTTGCCCAGCAAAAAACAAATTGAAAATATTTACCACTACATATGGGAGAGCACATGCTCAAATGTGAGCACTGCTCAAGTAACAATGCGATTACAGCCACAGAGGAAGCATTGAGTGGATTTCATATTGTACAAACTAAGCCTACAAACTTGAAGTGCTGCCACTGCAGCAGGATGGTGTCACTGTAGCTGGTTTTCCTGAGGGTGCTGCATCCCAGCATGTGTCCCTCCCTCAGCCTTAGCACAAAGGTCTCAGGGGCACTGACATCTCTCTCCACCTGCAATGCTGGCCAAAGAAAGAGGATTGCCTTCAGCTAGGCTCTCCTCCTGTGAGGGACCAAAGACACTGGGTCTGCTGAAGAACTCCCATTGCAGGATGACACTATCCCATGGCTGACACCATCTGTCACAGGTCCAGATGGACTGGTGAGCAGGAGGAGGATTGTCTCCATATGGCTAGCCAAAATACTATGGGATTCTAAACTTCTTTTTAATGCCTCTCTTTTTGCCCTGTGCAAAAACTTGCCAGCACTGACATCTCTCCAGGATCTCTCTGCTCATCTCTCTACAAATTCTAAACCATGAAACAAAGTTCAAACCTTCCGCGGGTAGGATTCCTCAAACATTTATTTGCACTGGGCCTTACATTGTGTGAAAACAGGGATGTGATGAGCTAACTATTTCCTTGAATATTTGCTGTAGAGGGCAGGGAATGTAGTTAATGCCCTACTTGCAAGAGGCATCAAGAGAAAAATACTTTCATCTTATAACCCCCAACGTGGTGTGAGAAAAAGAACCATAAGCTCTTTTATAGCTTTCTCTCATGTGTATCTAAAAATTCCCTCATGTGTGACCTTCATCTCAAAGCTTGAATCAATAATAAAAGGAAGAGAGGCAGAAATAATAATAAAAAAAATCTATACCTATCTTCTATTTGGGATTGAGCCCCAGTTACCACAATGCCAAAAGATCTAGTTCATCTATTCATCCAGAAGCCACCCGTGCATCAGCCGCAGTTTTAGTGCATAGCGCAACACTGTCTGAGACCAAGAGAGCAAGGCTTGGAATGGGACAGTTCCTCCTCAGCTGCTCATCTGGTTTTATCTGGCCTCCAGAGGAACCCTTAATAACAAAACTGTCCCCTGCACCCACCACCTTTACAGGTTTCTTGGGGAAGAGTGTTAATACTTGCAAAGAACCCAGTGGCACTACCAGGGTTCACCTGGTAGTTTTGCTGGCAAAACTTCACCTTCATCCCTTGCTTTGATCTGGAAGCTGTGTGCATGGAGTGTAAGTCCAGTGGCTCCTGGGGGACAAGAGGGGATATGGAAGCATTCAGCATAGCCAGAACTGCTGCCTCAGTGAGAGAACTTTAAGGAAAGCACATGAAAGCAGAAACAAAAGCAAAAGGTGGTATTTTCCAGTGGAAGCACTGGAATGAGAAGCAGAAATTGGAGACAGATGAAGAACTCAGCACCCAATTCAGCACCAGATTACAATTCCTTCTCAAAGTAGGTGGGCTGCTGCAATCAGGAGGAGAGAGCTCTTCAGAAAGCAGAGAGGTCAGGACTGGAGTCAGCACTAAGCACCAGACAAAAGAGACACCTGATTAGTGGTTCCCAGCACAAAGGAAACTAGAAAAGAAATCATGCCATTGTATAAATACTTTCTACAAGAAATTGCTACAGAGCAGCTTAAGTTACTCAGTGAATATTACTGTCTTGTCATTAGTTCATTTCATATGGTATTATCTTCCACTGCCCCACTAAGGGCAACTATCCTTGATTTTGAGAACATGAAAGAAGGAACTGAATTATTCTGAAGTCAATAGATGGCAAGAATATTCCTTCTTCCTAATTACTACTCTGTGCCTAAGGTATAGCTGAAAAAAATGCTTCGGTAACACAGATCAGTGCAAATAATCCACTCATCTCTTTCAGTTTTAGAATTATATAATATAAATACTGAACAATAATAAACCTTTACCTCAGTTTGTTTCCTTTTGCTATAATGCCATTTTAATGCACCCAGGCATGGTATTCCCATCTCCACTGTGTGGAGATCAAGGAAGACTGATCTCACATCAGCTTTCTTGGGAAAGCTTCTTTGTAACAAGACTCATTTACTTCTGTTTTCTGTTTAGCTGAGTACTGTCTTACTGCTTAAGAATGATCTATACTCTTTCTTAAGAAAGATCTTAAGCAGAGCAATACAGGTGACATTGATTAAACACTAAGAGGCAGAAAACAAAATCTGCCTTAGCCACTCTTTGGCAAGAATTTGCCTAAACCTTTCTGGTTTTAGTGGACTTCCCATGCACTTTAGAGGTTTAAGTCCCAACAGTCTTTTCCAACCTTTACAGAGCTTCCAACCTTTACTGAGGTACTACTGCATCAGCAGCAGTTTCAGAACATAGTGAACTTCCATTTCTGGAGTTGCCTCCTTTGGAGGACAGGTTGAGAAGAGGTCTCTGGTCTTGTTATTACCCAAACCATGTTGACCAGAATATAGAATTGATTTGTCTGTCTACATGGTACTCAAACAACATACTGTTTCTCCTCTACAGCAGTTTTATTTTCCTTGCACTGAGCAAGTGCTGTCAAAAATAGCAAAATAGAAATCAGTCTGCCATTCTTTTTCTAATATATCAAGAAAACTTGTCTGTTTGTTTTACTGGCAGCTGAAGGGGAAAAGAAGGGAATAAGAGAAAATGGCTGACATAGTCACAAAACTTGAAAAAAATCCTGGAAGCAAGGACACATATACAGTCCTCAGTGCAGGACTGTTTGGATGTTTGGACATGTAATTAACCCACATGCTATATTTTTTTGCCTAGATGTACTTATATACATTAACATATATATATATATAAACTGTGCATAGATGCATAAGAAAGCATATGTATTTCTGTACTCCTGTACAGATCTGCACTGGTAGCTACTACAGGCATATATATGTGTTTATACACATTTTTAACAGTACCTGCATGCACTCAACTGTATGTGGATACATGTGCACATGTGCATTCATCTCTTCACTTGTGATTTTTAGGCTATGCTGTTGTGATTTGACCCTAGCCAGCAACAAAGCACCACGTGGGATGGGAAGGAGAATAATAAATATAAAATAAAAGGTAAAACCTGTAGGCTGAGATAAGAAAATGAGTAAGAGTAAGAGTAAGAGTAAGGGTAAGGGTAAGGGTAAGGGTAAGGGTAAGGGTAAGGGTAAGGGTAAGGGTAAGGGTAAGGGTAAGGGTAAGGGTAAGAATAAGAATAAGAATAAGAATAAGAATAAGAATAAGAATAAGA
>JAHLSL010000007.1:18349987-18448093 GCA_025920805.1 Petroica traversi
AATAAGAATAAGAATAAGAATAAGAATAAGAATAAGAATAAGAATAATTGCTTACCATGCACTAACTGATGCCCAGCCCATGTTTATCCAGGACAGTAAAAGTAGCATTAGAAGAATGCACATCATATTTATGCAGATCCCCACATTCTGTTCTTATGCCACTGTGTGACCAGAAAACTGCTTGGCAATCTGGTAACTGCCATCCTCTTCCTCTGAAAGTAGCTCACAAAGCAAAAGTATATGTTTTTGTTGAAACACTGTGCTGCTTTGGGCTGAGGTAGAGTTAATTTCCTTCACAGTGGCTGATATGAGGCTGTGCCTTGGATTTGTGCTGAACACAGAGATGGTAATAGAGAGATGGTTTTGTTATTGCTGAGCAGGGCTTACACAGAGCCAAGGCCTTTCCTGCTCTCCGTACTGCTCAGCTGGTGAGGAGTTGGGGGTGCAGGGGAGGTTGGGAGGAGACACAGCCAGGACAGGTGACCCCAAGTGCCCAAAGGGATATTCCAGACCAAATGACATCATGCTCAGAATAGAAAGTGGGGGGAAGGAGGAGGACGGGAGGATTTTTGGAGTGATGGTGTTTGTATTCCCCAGTCACCATTACGTGTGACGGGGCCCTGCTCTCCTGGAGATGGCTGAACACCTGCCTGCCATGGAAAGCAGTGAATTAATTCCTTGTTTTGCTTTGCTTGTATGCATGGATTTTGCTTTTCCTATTAAATTGTCTTTATCTCAATCTACAAGTGTTCTCTGTTCTGCCCTTCTGACTCTCTCCCCACCCTCCTGGTGGCTGTGCAGTGCTTGGCTGCTGGCTGGGGTTAAACCACAACAAACACCACACAAGGATGGAGTTATCATTAGAGAAAAGAGTGGTGGAGGTGAGTTTCCACCAGAATCCTTCTGACTGAAAATTCAGCCTTTCCACACCCTCCAGAACAGCCAGAAAATATCAGTTCAGAAGATGGAACTAACTTGGCACACATTGGACTGTGTGCCGAATGGGACTTTGCAGAGCCTAACCGTGCTCCTTCATACATTTCTTTTTCTTTCACATTGGCATGGTCAAACCTGAAAGAAGCACACAAAAGGGAGGAAGCAAAGAAAATAACAACAGGGGCTTTTAAGTGAAGTATTTCTAATGTGAGATATACTGGATTTGGCATATTATTGCCTACAGTCGTGTTCCAATGCCAAATAACTCAGTGTCAGCTCTGATTATTGTATTATTTCAAATAGGCAATTAAGAAAAAAAAAACAAAAACACAACAACCACAAAAAAAATCTCCATGTGCAGAATATTAAGAGGAAAATACTGAAAAGCATGTTGTTAGCACAGAATATATGTTCAGCCCATGCTGCTTCCCAGCATCACTGTGTCCTGCCATTCCCAGGCAGTCATTGTTCTGCTTGGCTCGGCTCCTTCACATATAAGGACTCAGAAGGAGAGCATTAGTGGTGATGGTTATGGCACACTAAAAGTGCTGCTGTTTTCTATACTTCACTAGTCACCTTTTTTTCCCTCTTTCTTTCCCTAGGGCAATATACTCTGAAAGGGTTACATTTTTCAGCTACCCCATGCTTCCCCATTTTGCTTTGGGAGCAATATAAATAGTAAACAAAACAGGCAAGTCATTTCTCTTACTCTTCAGTCATTCTGTCAATAAGATCTGTGTGGTTTTATAACACAATTTCTTTGCCCTTCAAAGTACAAGAATCTCATACTGTTCTGACATCCACAAGCCTGGTACCTCTCACTGCAAACCTATCATTTGCATGCAGGTCTATCAACAGGTTTTACTAAGGGTAAGAATTATTTCCCAAGAGCTTCTAAAAGGCAAGATGGGTTGCAGACATCTGTCCCAGATCCTGTTAGTCCCTCACAAAGACACAGTAGTTCAGAAGACAGAGAAGAGAGAAGTTCTCAACTGTGTTTCTGCACTGCGCTACAAATTTGTTATGTCCTACATAGGCTAACATGCCTTTAAAAGGCAGATCATCAGCCTCCTGCCATTTTTTTCCTTGCTTATGTAGATGTATTGGACCCTGAAAGTCAAAATCTAAAATTAGTTTGAAGCAAGAAAATAAACCCTCTCATGTTAATCAAATCCTGCAAACTTGGCTTGCATGTTCCTGCAAGAGGTATAAGATGCATAGTCACTGCCGTCTAAAACCAAGTTCCACTTTGCCAGACTGAATGTAAAATCTGTGTCACTAAAGAAACATTACTATTACATTATCACTACTATTACTACAATTGCTATTGATTATTACATGTTGAAGACACTGGACAGGGAAGTGAGGAGGTAGCAAGTGGCAGGTGCAAACTGCAAATGACAGTTTCCATTGACATAGAGAAACAAAAGGATCATCCTGTACCATCTATTACCAAAAATTTAAGACTGCAGGCTTATTTCAATGTCCTAGGATCCCTTGCATCAAAAGAAAATTAAGGGCAAGAATAGGACACAGACAAGCAGGTAGAGTTTTCTTTGATGTTTCTTCTAATTTTATGGAAGAAGTGCTATTAATAAAGCTTTCCAGGTGCCAGAGGGAGACAGACTGAGGTAACACACTGGGGAAAGTGACACTGCCCAGAAACTTTCAGTCCTACCTCAGCTGAACTACAACCAAAGAGCAGCTTCCAGATACTACAAAGTAGTCATGACACCTAAGGTAGTTTTTTGGAGAAGAACAATAGGATAGCTAAAATTCAGATTACTTATCACTTTGACATGCATATAATAACATATACTCAGACACATTATTTCAGTTCAGGCCATTGCTAGATTAGAGATTTAGGATCAAAGACTGTAAGCAACTCTCACACAATGGGAACCGTATCTAAGCCCTCCAAAGAGTGACTATGAAAAGAGCATGCATGCCTTGGTGCATAACCAATTGAACATGAAATGCCTTTGTAAAGCAGTTCTGAAGAAGGCTAATTGTGATTCTTCAGTGTCAAAGTAGGAACCTATCAAGAAAGTACAGACAAAAGACACTGATTATATATGTAGGACTGCTGAAACCATTTCAAAATTCTGTGGGCTGTTATCTTGCCTATGCTTTTAAAAATATGTTAAAAAAAACATCAAAGAACACAAAAAACCCTTAATCTTATCCTATACTGGGTGAGCGAATTCCATCTATTTCACCCAAAGGTAGGTTACAAGCTGATCCAAATCTACATGCTACAGGGATCTCCATCTGACAGAGGAGATCTGTTTATGTTTAGGAGATAAAAGCATAATGATACAGCCAAATCACAATGCCTCAGGTTGGAAAATATGTGCAATGTTTCCTAGTGATCCAATGAAAAAAAAATAATACCAAGATGGCAATTGTTAAACAGGTTCAGCCTATAAAATTTATGAAGTATGCAATATTTTTTCTCTGTCAGATATAAATACATGAAGAACCTAAGTGTTTATATCACAAGAAGATGACAAAGTGTTTTGCAATCCATGAGAATAAAAGAGGATGTTGATCAGCTACCAGGAATAAAAATGCTTTATTTTTAATTTCACAGACTTGGGTCACTTGCTCCAATTTCTTAAAAGAGCTGAATGAGGAGATTTATGATCCACTGGGGTTTATTTTTAATCCTGGAATAACAGAAAGATAACAGAAGAATAAAAGAATGATAATGTTGTGTGAATGTTTTAAAAAGCCAAACAGGACAAGATGTATAACTGTAGAAGGGTTTAGTCTGGAGGAAACATCAACCCTGGAGGGTTGCACAACACAACAAATTCCATTTGAAGTGCTTAATGAAAACATTAAAGGAGAAAAATACAATACTTAATGTCATTAGACCTTCCTGTGTAAAAGGAGCTTCTGTCAAATAAACCTGATATAATTTGAATTACAATGGTGAAAGCACAGATGAAACATACTAAAGGTATTTGGCTGAACACCAGAAGACAGCTCTGCTCAAACAAGCAGCATATAAGAACAAAACAGGATGTAATTATTGATAGATAGATAGATAGATAGATAGATAGGATGGATCATCAGTCCTCAGCTGACAAGTCTAAAAAAGCATTTGTCAGTGGTGATTACTGATAAGCGGCATTTCTAAATCACCATAAGAATCTATGTTTGATGTAATATTATTAGATAGTTTAATAATTACCTAGAAGTAAGTATAAAAAGCAGTGAAGCTGATACTCGCAGGTAACACCAAGTTTGGCAGATCACTGAACAACCCCAATGACATGCCAGTCATACAGAGTTATTCACAGAGCATGGAAGTCCAGGCCCTTTCATTCCAAGCAGCTTTTAAAACATTTGCATACTCAAATATATAAGCTTACAACCATGGAAGACAGGCCTTGAACTTCAGAACCAGGAAGTGGAAGCTGCAAGGGAGTTGCACCTTTGAAAACGACTCAGAAAACATCAGAGGAGAAAATGTGAGCTTCCAGTGAAACGCTAGGGGCAAAAGGGCAGTAAAGTCTCTGGGCAAATGAATAGAATAAACAATATGCAGCATTGATACCATCATTGTAACCCTAGGTATAATTCTAATGTCTAAATTTTCTTAAAGAACTCTAAATAATTGCAAAGAATGTATCAAGAAGCTTCAACATGATTTGAATACTAGAATAAATGACATAGTGTAAAAAACAAGGAGCTCCATTGGTTTCGTTTTTCAAAAGACAAATAAAGAAAAGGCTTGATTACAGCAGATAAAGAAAAACCACCAGATTTCTGAAGATCTTTGTTTCAGTAGAAAACTGCATCGAAAGAATCCACATTTAGGGGCCATTGTCAAACAAATTCCAAACAGATTAAAGGCCCAATTGCTTTTGTAGTAGGAGGTGGTTAACCAACACAACAACTTAAAAAGAGGTCCAAATTATCAGATGTAATGTGGGGGACATAGGAGAAAGTGAGGCTTTATGTTTTTTGTTTATGACTACTCTGAATGCATGTATAATGGGAATGATTAGATAATCACCTGAAGGCTGAGCTAGCTGGGTATGGAGGGGGGTTTGGGGCCTTAAAATTCTCCAATATTTTGAAATGCTTACATGCCACAAATCACTCAGTTAGGAAGAGGAAATATGACTGTGGACTCAGTTTGAGTAGCAGGCATTTGTAACTGCTGTGTTAAGCAACAGATCAGTTATTATGTTTCCTGGTTTTTATTCCTGATCCTGCCACTTGTCTGTTGAATAACTTTGGCCAGTTTTTCACATGAATTCTTAGTTGAAATTTTTTTTAATTAACTAAATACTGCTAATACATGTAATTCTCCAAATAATAACTGTTTTCAATTTAATTGCTTTTTATTTTCATATATGTTTATTGTTAAGTCTCCAGTACCCAAAATGCAAAGAAACCAAGGTGCAAAGAGAAGTCTTACTTGTCCTTAAGACATCTTTAGCAGCAGTAAACAGAACACAGAAAATGACAGCCACAGTCCCATGGAGAATAACTCTTTGCAGAAATGCTTCCAAGTTAATACACTGAAGGGAACAATGGCACTCCTGGCAAGAGAAGATGGACAAGGTGACCTGACAGATGTTTACTGTTTCTAATATCTAATATTCTCTGGAGTTTGTCCCAGTAGGGTAAATAGTTTTCATCCTTTTTTTACATAGCACCAGTCCACCTTTCTGAGGAAGTTAAAAATGCTCCTTGGGTTTTAAGTCTTCTGTAAAAGATAACTCCAGGTGGATTCAGTGCTCAGAAAAGGGGTCCAGTTGGGCAGTAATAAACCTTCTTAATAGTTACTTCCACGGTTACAGCCAGAGGGAAAAAACTACAGATGATCACTGTATGACCATTAGTCATGGATGGAAAAATCTCCAAATCCAAATTAAGGCTTGAGAGCTGTCTGCTGCTACCACAACCCATAGTGATCTGGGAAGATATTCCTATTGGAAATCTCCCTCCAAATCTTTACAGAATTCCCAATTCCATACACAGAAAAATCATCTTTAATGAAAGACAAATCCTTTTACCATGTAGCTCAACAAGCAGAGCTGTTAAACTGCTTCTAATATCCTCATTTCCAATCAATTGTTTTGGAGGCTTTAATATTTACAAATGGTGAAATAAGTCAAGCTGTTTTGCATTTCCCTGAAAACATCTGGGATTCATCTAGCCCTCCTTGTTTTTCTTTTCACTTAAAGCAACTTCCTCAAATGTTGGCTGCCAGCATATATCTACACTTGTTTTCAAAGGGGCATCATGACACCTCCTGCCAACATGGGACACTCCAACCCTTCCTCAGCCCTTGTGTGTCTGTTCCTCTAGCTCTTCCTAACACATCTCACTTCCACATCTGCACATTGCTGCACAAACCTGTAGGTCAAACTTCACACCAAATTGATTCTCTGCTGCCTTTCCCCTCAGCTGTGTACAAGCCTTCCGGAACATGACCTTGCTATGCAATACTTGCAATGAAGGGATTTTGTGTTCAATGGCCTCTCATGGGTTGTGGCACACTGTAGTTAATAGAAGGCAAAGAAAATGGAATATCAATTTTGAAATACTGCAGGGAGATTAGAAATGGTGTAGCTGTAACGGGAAATATTTAAACATAAAATTCTCCATATTACATTGGATCAGTATCCTACAACTGGAAACCACCTCCGCAAATACCCAAGTCTAACAGAACATCTGTGCAGCAATACCCACACATAAAATCATTTCACAAACTCCACTTAACTGGGGCTGTGAGAGTCTGCATGCAGAAACTTATGTCTTTGTATTTCATGTACCATCAATAATTTTTCTTCTGTGATTTTTCCAGGCACAGTTACATCCCATAGCAAGGACTTCCATGACTTTAATTGCCATCATATTTCTTTTTGATTGTTCTGAAGCTTGCCCTGCCTTTGTCTTTTGATACCACTTAGTCCCTGTATTCTAAAAGAAACAGAAAGTACACTATGATTCCCCACTCTCATATCCTTTTTCCATCACTTCAGTTAGAAAAAGCCCCAGCCTGTACTGACTGTTCCTGTACAGGAGTCTCTCTAATGACCTTTGATTATCTTTGTTGTCCTTCTCCCCTTTTTGAGATTAAAATGACAGGATGACAGTGTCCAGTGTAGTGGTATTTAATGAAATCATTATATTTTCTACTGCATTCTTATTCCCTTCCTAGAAATGCATAATATTAGATGTGCTTACCTGCCCAATACTGACCAGTGAGGAAATATTTTTAAATAATTATTTAGTGAAACATCAGAATCAACTCAAAGGCCATCATTGCATATGCGTAATAGGGGATCTTTTCTCTCCCTCCCAATATAAACACCTCAACTTGTGTTTACACACACCTAATGTAATCTATTTATTTGTCCAGACATTCAGCATTACTAGGTTATCCTCTGCAGTTCTGCAGACAATCTTCACTTGAAAATTGTCATATTCTCAGTATGTAAATGTAAAATGTATGCTGTCTCCATATGTATCCCTTTCCACTCATAATTCTACTAACGAATCTTCAGAGCTGAGAATGGATCCCAGAAATCTTTCCGCTGGGTCCCTACCATGGGAAGCATTTCTGAATTCGGTTTATTCCATTCTGTTTTTTACCTTCCAACCCATTCTTCCTCTGTGCCCAGCCATTTTTTCTCTGCCACTGCTTTTTCAGTTGCTGAAGATCTTTCTGGTTGGGACACATCACTGAAAGGCTTTTGAAAACTAGGCTACATTTACCAAAACTCTCCTGTCCACACATTTATTGAGGCCTCAAAAAAAACCAAGGAAGCCCGTGGCTGCAACAGCTCAAATTCAGTGCCAGTACTATTCTTAAGTCCTTAGCACCACCATCAAAGCTTGTCTGCTGCACTCCAAAGAATTAGAGACTGTGGAATGGTTTTAGGGGAGTATTGCCACACAGCTGATCTGTTAGACTTGCCTGGGTTTCTTCGGAGGCTGTTTTCAGATCTAGGCCTTTGACATGGCTCCTCACAACATCCTTCTCTCTAAATTATAGAAATATGGATTTGATGGATGGACTTTTCAGTGGATGAGGGATTGTTGTATGGTTGCATCCAAAGGGTTATGGTCAATGTCTCAATGCCCGAATGGAGATCAGTGACAAGTGGGACTGTGACTGTTTAGTACCTTCATCAATGACATAGACAACATCATCAAGTACACCTTATGCAAGTTTGGAGAGGACACCAAGCTGAGTGGTGCAGCTGACACACCTTGAAGATGTGGACACCATCCAGAGGGACCTGCACAGGCTCAAGAAGTGGGCTCATGGGAACCTCATGATGTTTAACAAGGTCCATTGATAGCCCTGGAGCAGGTGCAGAGGAGAGCCACAAAGATGAGCAAAGGGCAAAAGCACCTCTCCTATGAGGCTGGTCTGAGAGAGTTCGAATTGTTCAGCCTGGAGAAGAGAAGGCTCTGCAGAAACTTCATTGCAGCCGTTCGGTTCTTAAGGAGAGCTTTTAAGACAGGAACAAACTCTTTTGCAGGGCCTGTTGCAATAGGACAAGGGCTGATGGTTTTAAACTAGAAGAGGGTAAGATGAAAATATTTAATGATGTGGGTGGTGTGGCACAGGCCACAGGAGAGGTGGTAAGATCCCTATAAACACTCAAAGTCAGGCTGGATGGGGCTCTGAAAAGCCTGATCTAGTAAAAGATGTCTCTACTCATTGCAGGGGGGTGATCTTTAAAGGCCTCTTCCAGTGCAAACCATTCAATGATTCTTACCAAGAGGTATCCTCATACATACCAAGTTTTTCACTTAAACTCCAGTTGCAAAATCAAAGAGGACACCAACATTTAATTGCTTTCCTTTGCTGGATGCACAGGCAGTTCCAGCCTCCAGGAGCAATGTGGAAACAGCTGGAATCAAGTTTTTAAAAACCATCTGTGGTTTTCACACAGACACAAAACTCTTAAGAAGGGATAGAAAGGCTTTAGAAAATGCACTCGATGTCAAAGCTGTCCTTTGAATTATTAATGCATAACTTTAAATGAAGCTCACAATAAGATGAAAGTTATTAACCTAATAAGTTACATGCATAATTAATTTCTCCTATGATATATGATTTGTGAAGTTCTAACAAAATGTGTCACAGGGGTTGTAAACATGAAAACTAGCCTGAAGCCAGAAGAGATAAGCATATGCTAATTAGAGAACATATGAGAAATACACAGTAAGAAAAAAAAACTGAGAAGAGAGAGGAAGTGACAGCACTGCATATCTATGTCAGAATACCAGGAACTAGTCAGACAAGGAGGGAGAAGCAAGTACACCAAACTAAAGGAGAACGGAGGCATTCAGTGTTCTCATTATCTTAGATGAGGCTAGTTTAGGACAAATCAGCCCTAGAATATAAACCAGGGAAATGGAAGAAAGTGCTCAGATGACAGCTTACCTTGTTATCTGAACACTAAAATTGCAGAGGAAGAACCCATTCTTAAATATGAAAATACAATATGCTCTTTTAGAGCTTTGCTTCGTAAATTATTTTAATATTGCAATTGACTGTTTAACCATTATCTGGACTGAATAAATAAAGTGGGCATCCCCAGTAACAGCTTCTACTTGAGAGAGATAACAAACACAACAGCCTTGTCCTCTAGAAGTCATCCCAAGGATCCTGGTTTATCAAACCCTTTAGAAAGATCTTCCCTTTGCTATATGTGTTTTTCTTTATACTTCTCAAAGATGTAAAGAACTGTAATGTGGCAGTCCCCCTCCTTTGGGAGACTACAACCCATATTCCCTTTAATCAGTCACCCTATGGGGTTATATAGGGCAGCTACAGAAATACACACATCAGCAGCACCAGGAGAACAGGTTTCACTTCAGCATCTCACTAGACTTTTCATGAAAACCTGTGGTTTTGAAGACAGCCATAAAAAAAGATATAGTGTGTGAACTGGTCTTCTGAGTTAATTGTCTATTTGTTGGGAAGATATCCTAGCATCATTGAAATTGAAACAGGCTTGAAACCCTCCAATGTCAGAGGTGTGAGAGAACTGGCTCCTTCATAACCAGAATAACCACCTCCTCTACCGACTCAGAGAGTAGCTATATTGAGCCCATATTAGCTAAAATCTCCAAGTACCAAATCTCTAGGCTCCGCTGTCCTTTTAAATCAGGAGTTAACAATATGAGAGAAACTCTTTGCTTCCCCATTTTGCTGCCCATGCAGTAATCTTGCCAGAGACTGGGAAAAATTTTGTCATCAGAGCCTAGTCCAGATTGTTCCAGTGGTTTAGCCACTCCAGCTGCAAACATGAAAACAACTATTCTGCCCTTCTAGCATTTCACAGCAAAGTTTTAGTCACCTCAAGTGTCATGAATTCCACAGCCAGATCTTTTCTCTGACAGAAAGGATCAGCATACTTATCTTCACATCTGTTCAGGGCTTGAAACCCAATGGAACACTTCACAAACAAAACTGAACTGGAAAAGGAACACTGGAAGGTAGCTTAGAAGGAGGATCAGAATGATATGGACTTGACCAGCCTTCTGAAAAATCACTGGCTTCATTCCCTGTTGCTGCTGCTGCCTCATGTTTGCAAGTGCATGCAAAAGCAGACTGTCCGCCTACCTCCTGCCCTAATCAGGGGAGCATCTTGCCTCTGGCTGGCATTTCTCTGCATTCAGCTGTAGTAAAAAAGGGAAATCTCAAGGACAACCAATCCAGCCAGGATGTTCTGCCAAGGTTGCTGTTCCTAGCTGAGGAAATAGTCCTCTCAATTTTTCTCAGCTAGAAAGAGAGAGAGAATGTACACACACCCCCACCCCTATTATCCTAAAGCCCGCAGGTGCCAGCAATCCAAATAAACGTAGAGCAATTAACAGAATTAACACAGCTTTAAATAGCTTGGCACACCAGATGCGGACTCCTAGCAGGGTTCTATAAAATGTAAAGTTATTACGGATAAAACCATTAATCATCTGTTCAGAGACTTGTTCTAGATGCAAAACCCATTTTACTTAAAATGGCTAATAATCAGAAAGAAAGGCACAGATTTAACAGCAATGATTATGCCATTCTCAAGCCCCATTTCCAAATGCCATTTTTCATCTCTGCCACCATTCCCAAACCTCTGTGTTCCCTCTGCTTGCTAATGCTGATACAGTAAGAAAGCTTTGCAGGCAGCCCTCACAATTACTTCTCAGGGTGATAGAAAAGAGACACCACATTTCAGCCTCTTCCATTTTGGACAGAGGAGGTTAGCGACTCGTACACCTGCTGCTTTCCTGCACGGAGTTGTTACTGTTCAGTTGTGTGTCATCAGCCTCATGCAGCTCACAGATAACTGATGCTCACGCTGATGAATTAAGTGTTGAAGTGCTAGGATTTGTACTTAGAAAAGATGAGCATTTGAGTTTTCCCCCTTCTGGCACTATGAAGTCGCCAGGAGCCACCGTATGCAATACAACAGTGCTCCTGATATTCCCTGTTCAAATAACTCCCATTTACTACATCTATGTCTACATAGCTACAGGAAGCAGGGGTCAGGGGCTGACCCTAATTCATCTTTGAGCTCTGATGTTGCCATTTCTGACACTTCCACTTATGGAACCATAGCTCGAAGAGCAATTCAGAGCTACAATTGCATCTTTCCACATATCTATATTAATCCCATTGATTTGTTTAGGAATCCAGATACACACACTGTTAATTCCAACTAAATGAATTCTGCCTATGCAGTTTGAAGAAAGGAGGGAGATAAAACAATCCTAAAGCACAAATATTCAGTGCATCAGACATCAAAAGAAGTAGACCAAAGCAAGAGAGCAGCCATGACAAAGAACTAGAATAGGGAGTGTATCAGAGACTATACAAAACCTGCTTGTATTATATCAAGCCTGCTGCCTTTTCCAGGCTGTTCAAATAACAAATGCTGCCCATTAGCTGCCTGCCCACTCCTGTGCTCCTCACATTTGACAGCTGGCTCACTGCTACAGAGGAGTGGCAGACCTGGGAGGAGTTGTCCAGCCCACTCACTCAACATTCAAACTTCATCATCCTTTCCTGCCTCTCTTGTTGGCACAGCTGAGCAGCCTGGATTTTTGTGGTGGGTAACAGAGGCTCAGTCTTTCCCCACTGCCCACAAAGCATATGCGCATTTCATAGCAATACTCTGACTTTCAGGGTCAATCTGCTGCCCCCCCAAAGGGATGACACTTGTCAAGGAGCTGAAAGTGCCTGTTTTAAACACATGTATAAAATAGAACAGTCTTGCAACTTCTCTCATGTGATTTTATTTATATTAGCATATGGCAGGTCCTGACTCTCCACAACTTCTCTCATTTTTATTTCTGTCTGACAGGATAAGGATGGATCCTTAGCAATCTCTTTCGTGCAACATAAAGAGGAACAAATAAAAGCATATCTTCTATTTCTTTTCAGTATTCGTCCAAACCAAGAGTTTACTGATCTCAGTGAACTACAAAGCCAAGTAAAGCAAAAGAAGCTTTTACTTTCAGTCTAAGATGAGCAGATCAGACTTTGGACAACTGAAGTTAAGATCACAGCATCCATTAGGATGGGCCATTTGGCTAACAGCATATGTAAAAGACAGCCAGAAATTCCTTGCCAGAGTAATCACCAGAGTATCTCCACTGCTTTGCTAATGACTTTGGACTCAGCTACACTTGTCTATCAATGTATCCTGTCTTAGTTTGGTCAGTCTTACATGGGTAGAGGCCAGATCACATATTTCTGTAAGGATTTTTGCTTTAATATTTAATAGTTACCAACCAGCTTTATTATATGCACCAAACACAGCTCCAATCCCCATTATGTTTTCTGAATTTGTTGATACAAATACAGTTCTACACCTGTAAACACTCTAATTTTCTGAACCACAGCACATGGCACAACCCTTCCAGCTAGAGAAGCTCAGCAGGAGGTAGGTTCATTATGCAGGAAAGAAAAGCCTGATCGTGATGATCATACTGCAAAGCAAGCACAGATGGCCTCAACACCAGAACTGAAAGTCACATGTGGGCAGCTCAGTCAGGATTCAGTGTCACTGTTGTGACATATCAGTCCGCAGGCTGCACTGCCCAGTGGTGGCACTACCTCTGCTAGTTTCCTCCCTAGGTACCTGTTCCAGGGGCAGTTGAACATAGTTGAACAGGGTAAGACCCCACTTTGTTTAGCTCCATACATTCTCTGTAGCTTGTAAGTATGGTAGCAGTACATAGTTCAAATACCTCATGCACAGAAAGATGCAGTTTCTATGTTTGCTCATCCATGCTTGCTTTAGAATGTGTGCACAATCAATAAACCTACTCTATTATTCAGACTTTGGCTATTAATTCCTTCTGTAAAATTTCTAATAGTGCAGTAAGCTTAGGAGTTCAATGTCACTGAACTGTTCATATGTGAATCATCCTTTAAATTAATCCCCAAGAAAATATATGTACTCAGGCTGACCTAGAATGCCTACCCTATCCTGTCTGAGCATTGATAGAGAAAACAAAATACTACATTGTAATAAATGTGAACTATTTTCTAGATTCATTATGGCTGTAGGATTCTACAGGATTCTACAGCCTTTGCTATTTGGATAGCATTAAAGAAAGAATTTTAGAAGCCTAGAGGGTTTTTTTCAGTAAACAGTTGATAAAACAACATCTCTTCCATCTCCTGTACCAAAGCTAAAATCTCAAAACTCTCTTCCTGTCTTTGGACTCCCATGTTTTACTAATTGAAAAATAATTCTAGCACTTCACTTGCATACTCCATTCACTAAATATTAATTTCACGAGGCAATTTTAATTGTTTTCCTGCTTAACTGGAATACTTTTCATGGATATATGAGGTCATGAGTAAACTTTCTACAGATATGTCATGTGTACATTACTCTTCTACTTTTCTATGTATTCAGAAACATTTGATGAAAGAGACTGATCAGTTACTGAGGTTAGCTTGTTAATTTGCAACAAACACCCATTCAATATCATTATGCAAGAAAAGCTCTTGTTATGGATGAATATAAGCCAAGGTGACCAAGTTCTTTTCTGTGTCATGCACAAAGCAAGGCAATAAAGCTATCAGAAATCTCACTTTGGTAGAGTACACAGGGGCTAAGCTACGTAAGGAACAGAGGCTTTGAATAAACCATTAGTTAAAGCAAATCTGCAGCTAATACAGAAATATCAAATGCAAACCAGCCAGGACCTGAGATTATAAGCCTTACCCAATGAGAAAACACTACCATACTTCCCTCTCCATCTATTGGTCTACTCAGAATTCTCTCAGCATCTTGCCTCCTATCATATTGCTCTCAATTTCTAAATGACTCTGTTCCCACCTCCAAATTAAATCAGTAATAAGTGGGGTTTTTTTCTTATTAGTTTAAGAATGTCATAAGCAGCTACTCAAAATGCTGGCCTGCATCTCCACTTTTTTGTGTTGCTACAACAGTGGTACTCAAAAACCTGATGAAGGCTTTATGTTTGATGCTCTGCAGATGTACAGAGAAAATGACTGACATTCTTGACTCTCAAATCACACAGTGTAGAGCTGCAACAGAAGACTGATCCACCAGAGCAGCAGTGCAATTGGAAGCTTAAGAGTGAGAGGCAACCAAAAACTTTACTGATCTCTAGATATGGGATCTTAGGAATAAGGGTGATAATCACCATCCAGTCTATTTGGGATGCTCTGGCAGGGAGTTGTAATAAGAAAACAAGATAAGAAAAAGTAATATTTTTAGAAGTGGAATCATATTCAACCTGAGGCTGTGCTTCTAGCCCCTCCCTTTCTTTTTCAAATGTTAAATTCGTTAAATATTACAGATAGGAAGCAGACAGGCCCAAACACAATAGGACAGCTGGAGCAGCAGTATTGGACTAACGTACGTGGGCAATTAGTGCCATTCATGTTGGAACTTCCTCCACTGTACCTCACTGCAGTCCCCATACTGTTGATTCTTGATTCTCCTCCTATGCATTCCTGGGGCTCTGTTAAGTCACTGCAGTGGAAGGGGAGCTTGGGCACCCAAAAGCTTTTGAGCTTAGGGAGGGTCTCTTAAAAGTACAACTTTGCCTGTTTTCCTCTTCCTCCAGTTTTAGGCTGCCTTCCATCTGCACCTTCAGACTCCTCCCAACTTCTGACACTGCAGTCAGAAAAACTCATCCCCAAACAGAAATCACATCATCACTACACATCAAACAGTCCTGAAAAAGACTTGGCTTGCAGATAGCATCCGAGATTTACATACAGCAACTGGGCACACTCATGAACCATTTTGAAATCTGGCTCCTAGAAGTTAAATTGCAGACAGAAATGATCTAAGCATTCACAGCTTTCTCCCATCACAGCCAGATGGTGCCTGACCCCTGTAATAATTTCTGCCATATTCCACCCATATGCAAGCCTCACTGCTTCCATCAAGCTGTTAGTACCAATCAACATTTTTCAGCATTGAGATTTTAATAAAGCATTGATAGAAAAATGTGAAGATTTCATAAATTCTCTCATGAATATCCATTCTATAGGGACCACCTTAGGCTCTTCTAAAACACCTCCATCTGTACCATTTAAGTCCTGCTCCAAGTAAATCAAATTTGAATGGCTGGCTCCCTAACCCCAGGAAATATTCTGATTCTCTCCCTTCCCTAGCAACTGGATATTGAAATATCCATTTTCCCCTCTTTGCCCATACAACTCCTACCCTGCCACTTTCTATCTCCATTTGTGATTACTAAAAACTCCTTCCTGAAGCCCTTCATTACATGCAAAACACAGCTGTTTCTTCTTACTTTTCTTGTCCTAACTCTTTCTGGCCATATAAGTGCCATTAAACCCATTAATGGATCCTTTTCCTTTCCACCTTCAGTCAGTGCTCTCCCTTTGTAACAATCACTATCTGTTAAAGGACTGTCATACCTTCCTGACACCCATTAAAATAATTTCTGCTCAGTTGTCTCAAGATATGTTCCTGTAACTTCTCCTGCCCCATCTCTGTATCTGGTTTCATCCATAATAGGAAATACACCAGCTTCCCCCCCAGAATTCCTCTAGAATGATTCTTCCTAAGAATGAAGGTCCAAAAAGCCTTAGATTCTATGCAACTACAATGCAATGCCCATATTTGATATCTGTGTACTTCCCCATTAGCATATTCTTTAACACCTTCAAGAGATCAGTACAGGGCTTGGCAGGATGTTCTCCACCATTATAAACAGCGCAATCCACTCAGGGGTGCTGTGTCTCTGGTAACAGGCAGCTACAAAACTAGGATTCTACCATGAAAGAAGAGCTTTGCTCTGCTAGAAAGCATAAACTGAAAGGAACAGTATTTGCTGTTAGTCCATCCTACCCCTTCATCTAAAATATTCTAAAATTTGTAGTTTAGAATGTTTTTGTTAAAAATGCAAGCTCCTCCAGTACTGGTAATGAGAGACTGAGTATCCTTTTTGGCTACAGAGGAAGAAAAAAAGCTTAAAACATAAGCTATAGGGACTGATTTATGAAATATGCTGACAAGCTACACAGAAAGCCAAGTAAAGTTCCCCAGAGCCAGTTTTGGAACCAGACACATTATAACCACGCAAGCACTGCACTTCCCCAGTTCTGCCTCCTCCAGGATCAAAGCTGGCTGAAAGCATTACTGGGCCACTACTATAAGTGGGCTGCTTTTAAGTAGACTCTAAAGCAGCCAGCAAGTCAAGACATCTGCTCATACACATCTCCTGTCATTGCCTAGTCAAGTGAAGATTACAAAGCACATTCTGATTATCTGTTTTCTTCCTCTCACTCTTAAGTGGTTGCTTGGGTTTTTCTTCTCACAGAGCATTATGATCCTGGAATGACTATGCTGGCGGCTCTTAGCATACTGTGCAAGCTAACAGAATACAAATGATTATATAAATAATAAAGCTGCTGAAGATTTTCTTGTCACTGCTTTCTTTGCTCCATTGGCTTGACTTAGAGCACACATAAAAATGGCCTCTGCTAAGTGTTATGTTCATAGCATCCATAAATAAAATTAAGATCCTGATTTAAAGAGACACTAAGAAGCTGTATCTCCTCCTGATTTCAATCAAACTGGGATGCTCAGTGCCTAGGAAAATCAGACCCGAGGCTCTATAGATGTAACCAGAAGGAGTTGATCTCTGTATGGAGTTTTTATTCAAGCATCAAAGTTTCATTTCCCATATAAGATGCTCACACACTCTTCTCTAGCATATGTACATCCCTTTAATCCAGAGGTCAGGCAGGGGAGCAGCTTCAGACCCTGACAACTCTTCCTCATATCAGAGGCCTGGCACATAACATACAAGCCCTGACACCACGAGTCAAGCATCAGTAGGATGATGACTTTTCAAGGCCACAGAACAACATCCAGCTCAGCATTGCTGCTCCCAAGATTCCTACATAAGCTTTTCATAACACTTTGTGGCGACATCAATATCTGTATTCCATTAGTCACAGTGATAATCACAAATTACATTAGAAGAGAGAAGAAAGACAACAAAAGATGACTGCAAACCAGCATCAAAACTAAACTTTACCAAGTTTTGAATTCGGACTGAACTTATCTTTTAACTGTTTTGTTTTGGGTTTTTTTTTCAAGGATCACTATTCTGGTTCCTGCTGCTAGCCAGGCAGTCTAATCTCTATTATCCATGTGTGAATTTTCTCAGTGCTGTGGATTAATTATGAGACAAGTGCAACTCGCCAGAGTAAGACAACGCAGATTTTAGAACCAGCTAGTTCCTCCTGATCAAAGCAGCCACATAAATGCACAGACTTAGCAACACACTGTAAGAACTTAAAGATCACAGTAGCCTCTTAAGGCCACAGAATGCCGTGGGATGAGCAGCTCAGAATGGAGTGACAGGATAGAGCTAACTCCAGGCAGAGGTGAGATCTGGTCAACACATCCTGGGTAATGCATCCAGACAAAATTTCCCACTGCGGCAAACTTTGTAAAGAAGCAATTTTTGCACATATCACTGGTCAAACAAAGAATACTCCAAGTTAGGGGACAGATGGCACCTAGGACCACTGAGGGGGTCCCTGACCTCTTAATGCTTTCCCCAAATGTGCCTCCATGAATACCGGGAACTTGGGCTTTAAATTAAGCCACCATGATCGAGAACTTGAGATAAGATAGAGGTGATTCTATTGTCCAAGTGTTATCTCAAGCCTAGAGGGAGGTAAACAAAGCTGTGAGAGGAGAACGTATAACTCATAATGGACATAAAAAATGCAGAATTTATGGGCCACAAGGAAAGCAACTGAGCTGCATCAGCTTGGACTGGGTAAAAGGTAATTCCATCACAGGGAGATTGTGACCACTGACTCACAAGCTATTGACTCAAGAAACCCACCAACTAAAACAGAAAGACTGAGCATGGGACTAATTAACATTAGAAGCAAGGGAATCATTTAACCACTAGAATAAAAGATGTGTGCAACTAATGAGCATTAATTCCTTTGTTTGCAAAAATATATAAATACTGAAAAGTTTTGAGTGTCCTCAGGCCTCCACCACTGAGAAGCCCAGGGTGAAAAAGGCCCAAGAAGATACCACTGGATGCATGGGTGGTGACTTTCTTCTGCTTAATCTCTCTCTCTCTTTCCCCTCTTTTCTGCTTCTTTCTATCTCTCTACCTCACATTTTATTGTTCAATAAAATCTATACTATTGACTTCAGCATAGGGTTTCGTTTGCACTTTAATTCAGGGAGAGGCATCTCTCAATAATCATAACACTTCATGTCCACATGATTGCCACACCTCCATTACACCCTCATGCTGCATTCTCCTTGCAAAATTTACACTTTTTGTGCTACTTGCAACTTGCCTTTTCCTACTAAATTCTATTTCTGTATCAAAAATACAGATCTAACTATACTCCCAGGTAAAATCCAGGACCTTAAAAAGTATCCTAAATAAACTTCTTGTTACGATTTTTTTTCATCTCAAAATTCGACTTAGTACTCAAAGGTCATTTATCTTTTTATAATGGCTATTCCCTAAGTGCCTCAAAGAGAGTAATACTATATCCTGAAGGGCTAACAACTTAGAGAAGACACCTCTCAAACTACCATGAGCATTTTTTCTGCAATCCAAGCACTACAGGTATGATTCTGCCCTTAAGCTCATGAGTTTTCCAGCATTCTGACCAGGTGAATGACAAGTTTATCTTTACAGAGCTGTTGCAGTTATCAGTATAAAATTAAGCATCAGGGAAGGAATTGAGTGTGTACGGCAGGAAAGAATGGTGACTTTAACAAATCAAAAGCACAGAGACAAGAATTAATTTAAAACAGTTACCTCTTTGAGGCAGCCCATGAAGTTATTGCTTACTGGAGACCCAGGTAAATCAGCAGTGCTGGGGCTCCCTCCCACGTAAAAGAAGTCATCCGAGCCCAGCATGGTGTAGTCCTCCTGTGTATAGCCCGTGGTGGTAAGGATGCCATCTACAGAGATTGTCACCTGTTTGAGGGACACAATGGACAAAGAAAACCCCAGCAATGACCTTACAATCCTGAACAGAACAACTTACCTCCCCTATAATTTTATGCCAGTTTTATTAAGGATTTTGTTGAGATTTGGTATGCTTTTTTTTTTTTTAACTTAGTCAAGCTCTATTTTCTGGTCTGATTTTTCCACAGAGAAATGCTTCAGCATCTGCTTCTCCCCTTTCTGGTGCATCAGCACTCTCAGGCTTAACCAGCAGCCTATCTATCCAGATGCTTTTCATCTATTCAGGCCAGAAAATATAACTGTCCTTGAAAGACATTTCTCATATTAGCTGATTTTATGATTAATTAGAATTTATTTTAATGATTACAGTTAGTTATGGTTGTTAGTAAAAAAAAAAAAAAAACAAACACTAATGAAGACGAGGTTGGTATTTTTTATTTTTTAAGTTTCTTTTGCTCACAGCACACTGACAATCATGCATTCAGGGACAGAGGGAGAGGGAACTCACTTTCAATACATTATGGATGTGCATGCCATGTACCTGGAGAGACACACACCCACCACCCACCTCAAACAAACAAACAACAGAAAAAAAAGGAAAAAAATTTTAAAAATGAAAAAAATAAGAAAAATATTTACAAACTAACCCACAACCAAAACATAAACATAAAATAAATAAAAATAAATCAAACACCAACAAATGGGATAGAAGTGGATATGATAAAGAAAGAGATACAAAAGCGTGCACACACTGCACTTTGACATGTCATGCCAATATATCTGAGGTCCAGAAAGATGACAGGAAAAAAAAGAGAGAGAAGGAGAAGAAAAAGGGAGAGAAAACCATTTCACACTTGCATGCAATCAAAAATAAAAATACCAAACGAACTCAATAATAACAAAAAAAACTCAAAACAAAACAGAAATGTCCCCAAAATCTATAACCACAAACACATGGAGGGTGAAGGGTGACAGAAGGAAAGGGTGGGAGAGGAGGAAGTGAATTGTATGTGTTTTGCATAGATGTTGTTAGTGGTTGCAAAGGAAGATGAAGGAAAATAGATCGAGGCCAGGAGGAGACGGGCGAGTCACCAGACGTGGACATGCCATGCAGAGTGTGTACTGAAACAAACAACTGGCTGAGCTCCTGTTGGCCACGCAGGTAGAGGTCAGAGAGAGAGAGAAAGTGAGAGAGCAAGAAGGAGAAGGAGGAGAGAAAGCAGAGGGAAGGAAGTGGGGGAAAATCAGGAGAAAGAGGACAACTCTGGCCAGTTTGCCTGTAATAGCCATTGTCACAACAAAAGGGTGAGAGAAAAAGAGAGCCTTCACCACCACGGACTAGAGGCCCTGCATTGGTTCTGATCTAGAAACCTTCAGAGTAAAAAAAGCCACAAAACTAAAAGGCAAGAAAAAAAGCCAAATGAAAACAAAATCAAAAGAAAGAAACCTAAAGTCAAAAACAAGGGACAAAAAAACCCAACAATTTATCACCGGAAAGGAAAAGAATAACTAAAGACAGAAGTGAAATAAACAATGAAAGGAATGTCAAACCCCATTTCCAGGAGAGTTGTGTTAGTTGCTTTTGATGCTCATTTTTCTATTCATAAAGAAGAAAGGGAAGAAAATTAAAAAAAAAAAAAGAGAGGGGGAAAGAAATGTTTTCAATGAAATTAGAATAAAATTAAAGGAAGCAGTAAGTATAAAGGAGGGGGGAAAAAGAGCGGGTAGGGGGAGGAAAAGGCAGGTAACACACGGCAAACCCAAAAAAAGAGACAATAAGAATGATATCTACCAGACAATGTAGTTTGTTTACCATAGCGTGTCCAATGCCTGAGTGCTTTGCGGAAAAGGGGGAAGAAAGGAAATTAAAAAATCGTGAACAGAACGATTGTTAATTAAAATAACTAAAAGCAAAGATGAGTCGTTAGGGTGTTAGTACATTAGTTGGTTAGTAAAAATGACACATTGCATGAATGATCTAGTGTTAGTTTTTCAAAAAAAGGCGTGGGGCACCTGAGACACACAAAGTGAGAAAGAGGACAATATGACCAGGACTCTAGGGGGAACCATGCCATCTAGACTTTAAAGAAACAGGGGGCTTTCTACTCTTCCCACCCTGGTATTAGTCATTAACTTCAACCCTCATACATATTATCCAGACCTGAAGCAAAGTTAAAACAGTGCAATACTTACTCTTCAAATGTCATCAAGGTGCTTCCCTCAAACAAGAACCTTACTCTCAGAGATAAACACACAGAGTACACCGTTTGCCCCTTCAGCACAAACCCAACCATGGCTCCCTTCTTCCACCCATCACCATGCCAGCATCTCTTCCAAGCTTCACTACCCTCAAGTATTGCAGAGTATCACAACAAGGCCAGTATTTCCTTTGGCTGGAGGATACAGATGAAGTCCAAGACTCTGTGTCTTCCTTCCAAGTTTCCCAGTCTGCAGGTTTCTTTACAGCAGCTGAGTTTGTGACTTTCAGGAGGAGAACATAACAGCCTGTGCTTGGCTGTTTGCCTGTAGCTCACTTCTGCCATCCAAGATATAGGAATTGAACCTCTCCTACTGTAGGGAGAAATGTGTCGAGAAATTGTATAGAAAGAACCGTGTTGCTTGTGTCCAGGTTGAAGACAGAAGATTGACAAGATTAAGCATCCCTCATATTTCACTGCATCTCTTTTACACAGTGGCTAGGAGAATTTACCAGTCAGTTTAGTTTAATAAAACTTTTTTAGTCTGTCCCAAGGCATGCAGTTGCCAACTGCACATTGGCAACTGCATGCCTTGCAGTTAGAACCTACACATTGCTTCTTGTTTGAGTTTTAGCAGTTAAGGAACTAAAGATTTTGCATTGTGACTAGCTTCAGTGTTAATAGGGAAGGGCAGCCTGTGGAGGCTCCAAGTCCCTGTTCCAGTATGAATAAAATTGTCAAGAACTATCCTAAATTACACAAGCAAGATCTATGCTGCCTCATGTAAAAACCTTCTGCTTGCAGGCTTCAGAGTTGTGCATTGAATGGGGAAATAAGTTTGTCAAGACTTTGTGGCATTGAGCATTAAGTCCCAAGATTATTTGCCAATGGGAATGAAATAATAATAATACACAGTATTTGGAAATAATGAGCACAACTCAGGAACTCTTCACCAAGGAAGTGTTACAGCAAATTGTTGTGTTAGTAAATTTATTTTTACAAACAAGGCAGTTGAAGTACAGGACAGAGAGAAGAGCATGCTAAAAACAAGATGGAGTGTCAGCAGCAGACCTGAAAACAGACACAGGAAGTCTGACCTTCAGTGTCCTCTGCTCCTCCTCCCACCAGACCACACTGCCCCAAACATGCTCTGAAACTCCTGGTAAAATTCAGCCATGATCCTATTTCTACGAAAAGGTTTTGAACAAGGCAGAAGGAGGGCTTAGTTTTAACTGAAATAATAAGATAAATAAACAAGGAGATTTGCTTTGACATTAACAATCACTACTCAAGGGAATCTGTGGATTCACTTGGTTTGTCTCTAAGGAGATTAACTGCTGTGATAGTCATTTGATCTAAAAAAAAAGCAGCCCTTGGTACTCTCCCAGCTTAGCTACAAAACATTTAACAATTCCAAAAAGTACCGGGCAAAAGTCCAACTATTTAAAGTTCCACTCTAATTCTAGAAACAGCCAAAAAATTATGCAAATCCTCCTCCCCTCCCTCTTAGTCCCCTAATCTTAGGAAAAGATTAGATGGCATCCTGAAGCTGTTAATAGTTCATTTAGCTGGAATTGCTTAGATTTAGATAATATTCTTGGAATTTTTAAATTATTGCTTTTAAAGTTCATTTTAAAGACAAATATATCTATCTCCAGTGCAATATTTTCACCCAATTACAAAAAGGCTACTGATTTTCTTATAAAGAGTCAACATTCAGAGGCACTGTATTTTGTTGGGGTTTTGTTTGGTTTTGGAATGGGTTTTTTTTAAGGAAACATGAGCACAGCTGGAAACAAGACTTTCAAATGAACTATATTATGCTGCAACTTTACAGGTGAATTTATGACAGAAAAGACATAGAACTGATAATCTTTTAGATACAAAATTATTTAGGTTATACAAAATTAAATTGGATGACAACTTTTAGGACTATCGTGACTGCTTCACCTCAATGCCTCACCAATTTCAGTATCTGGGCAGCTTTAGGTTCTGGGTCAATGTCTTAATTTTGAGACAGATCAAAAGTTAATATGCAACTATCCAGGGTAGATATGACTAAAAAAAAAAGGTCCGGCCTTATTGATATTTATTGGTTGAACTGTATTCTTCCATGTTTAATTACAGAATTGGACCCCAAATCAATTCTCCTAATTTAATGCTTTGAAGACAGGCCTTTCTTTGCAAAGAGTCCCATCCATCTCATTAAAATATCCTCTCTCTTGCCCAGGCAAGTTGGACCCTTTAAGAATTCAGGATCACTTAAAAACTTACACAGTGATTAGATCAGGAGGTTTAAAAATTTACAGTGCTGCTTAATTGGCAAAGGACTACCTGATTTCTAAAAAGCGCCAAAGCGCTGTCCTGATCTCATCAAATATGAGAAGGCATAGACAGATTTCCACTTTCTGGGTCCACTGCTGTGGACCAATTAAAAAATCACTAACTAAAATATTAACAAAAGAACACAACAGCTTCCTATCCACAGTCTTGTTTGTGACCCTTCACTTTCTACTTCTTCAAAATCAAATCAAACCTGGCATGAAGCAAGGATTAGTTTTGCTTCTGGAACACTTGCCTGCTGAAATTGATTTCAAAGGCAAAATAAAAAGTATGATTAACTAAAATGGCCAATGAGCTCTACAGAGGTATTCAATGACCAGCTGTTCTGAAACTACCTAAAAATTTTAAAAATCTCACATCAAATAAAGCTGTATATTCTGACCTTTCAAGACTGACAAACCTAGACCAGTTGGAGCATCTCCCTCTACTGTATTGATGGGAAAGCTTAAACAAAATAGGATCATTAAGACCCTTCCACTGCATAAGAAATGAAATTTGCACCTACATATAAACTATTGAAAACAGATTGATTTTTTTTCCATAGGTAAGACTTCTGTAGTCTCATGAAAACTTGATGACAGATTTTTATGTCAGACCCAGACATACTACGCATGTAGAAATACAGGGATTAACATGGGAAAGACAAACAAAAATCTTCAGCCCAAAACCCAAATATTGAAAAGAAAGACATGAACTCCTGATAACAGAAAAATTATCCACTGGTATCTACTAGTAGACACTACTTTCTAGTCTCTGATCCCTGGCATTGATTGTCCTATACTTAGAGACACATTTGCTCTTAGCTAGTGTAAAATGTTACCACAAAATACATTGTATAAACTTATATTAATCTATTAAAGGTTGTGCTAATATTGACATTAACGAGAAAATAAATTGGTCCCACTGTATTCACAAATTGATTTTTAAATCTTAGTTTACAGGCCATTTCTGCTCCCCTACCAATCAGCAAGACATCAAATAGCTCCTATTCACCATGGAAATTTCATTTATCATGCAGCGAATGGGCTTTAGTGACTTGATATATTTACCAGCTTTCAGAGCAAAATTATTTAATTTTATCTTATCTATTTATGTCTGAATTTATATTTCATGAGAGAGGTTTCAGGATTTTAAGACTAGCCTACTACCAAATACGTCACCTGATATAGTTGTCTGCTAGGAAAAGCAACATGCAGATGTGCAAAATTACAGTGGTAAAATCAGAAAAATTTTTCCAAAGTGGAATTGTAGGGTGCTGGATTGATCTGAGTTTACTTGGGGTTTTTTGATCCTTCCACTTTTCCAGTCCTCACAGCAAGCAGAAGAGTCTCAAGGCAGAGACAAGAAATAAAGTAGAATCTCATTACAGAAAGAAGAAGGGGAAAATCAAAAACAAGAAAAGAAGAACAGAGAATCAAGAAGACTCAGAGAGACTCCAGCCAATTAATTCCAAAGCTATAAAGTTAAATAATTACACACATACCCACCAGCCTGCACACCTGCACACTCATGTACACACACAAAAGAAAAGGAAAAGTAAAACAAAAGACTTTCAGAATTAGAATTGTGACATCATGGCAATGGTTAAACCAATTAACAAAACTGAAAGAAAAAGGAGAGAGGTGTAGAGCGTTGGCTGTTGGCAATAGGCTCTGTTCCCATAGTAATTAAATGCAACAAGAATATTACTGATAAGATTGAATCATAATTAAGGAAACAATAAAATTTAAAAGGGAGAACAGAAAAAGAAAAAAGAAAAAGGGAGATGAAAGTAAAGTTATGTCACAAGTTTTTATTATTAAATCAAACTGGGAAAAAAATAGAAAATTAATGAAGTAGAAATGAAGATATTGCAGGAGGGATAAATTCTCATCAACTAATGTTTTTTTCACTGTCCTTTAGGCACCAAGATCCAGAACAGGTGAAGAAACTCTAGCCATACCACTAAGCTTCCCCATTTCTCCATTACTCTCTCCCATCTGCGTGTCCCAATGAAACCAAGCAAAATTCTGCCCAGCGCTTTCTCCCCTTCACCATTACCTGCCGCAGGTTGCGCGTCACCTTAACGTCGTGCCACGCGTTGTCATTGAACTTGCCATTGACCGGCTCCACGATGGCCTCAAAGGCCCCGGACCCCAGGTTAATGACCAAGGAGACAGCACCGTCCTTCAGGGCCAGGTTGACGTAGTCAGCTGACTTGCCAGTGTGCAGAATGAGCCCGTTGCGCTGCCACGTCTTGAAGGAGAGCGTGATCTCATCGCTGCTGCTCTGGATGGGGTTTTGCGACAGGTCATAGCAGAGGTACTCGGAGCCACGGAAAGTGGCCATGTTCTCGTCTCGTGCTGGAAAGGAAGGGAAACAAAAGAACGATTCAGCACTCAGCAAAAAAGATTTAGGGTTGCCATGAAATTTAAGCATCCCACGGCATGTCAACCGTAGAGCTAAATATCAAGGCTTTTAATAACAGTAGAGCTCCTTTTGTAATATGGCTACCAAGAGAATTAACTGCAGGATCGCCAGTAGCGATGAATTTCAGTGCTGTGTTTTTTAGTTTCACTGCAGCACTGTCACCATAGGGACCACTCAACAGTATGCAGTGCAGTCTAGGAAAAGCACGTTTAAAGGACTGTTATAAGACATTTCACATCCTTTTTAGGAGAAGGATGGAAAGCTCTATTATTCACCTCACAACCACCACATATGTATGATTAAAGAAACACTAACATTTTTCCAAAATCATTCTTTAGATTCAGCACTACTGCCATCTGAACTTATCTTAACCTATCTGACAGGACATTTAAGAGAGACACCAGAACATAAACCCAACAGATCCTTTCTTTCAACTGAATGAGAGACCAAGCAAACAAGAGAGCCACATGGGCGTCCTACAGATTCCTTCTCTGAGTACGAGGGGAGTCCATATAAAACATTTTGTCCACAGATTTAAGTAATGTTGCTGGTAAACACTTCTGAGAACTTTGCCTGTCTGATCATCTTATCCAGGAAATCTGTATTAGATAAGTACATCTTTTTCAAACAGCAAAAATAACCATGGGGGAATTATTCACAGCACATGACACTTAATATTTCCTCATGAAGAAAAGAAATCTCTAATGTACAAAAACGAAAGCCACTGCATTGATTTCGTAGCAACTGGAAGCAGCATTTGAATACCATAAAAATCCTTTGTGAGCTAGAGGTCTACTTCCCAGTACCTGATGTTCCAGTCACTCATAGCCAGTTCTGCGGTGGTATTGTGTTTATGTGACTTGAGGCAGCTGCACACCCCAATTTTATCCAGTGCAAGAAATACAGGACAATGATAAGAAAGCTTGGAGGAGGGCTGCCTAGTGACAAAATGGTACTTGCAATAGAGTCTGTACAGATCCCACCCCCCACCCCATATTGCAGCACCTTCCTGACTCCCAGCTGTGAAAGTGAGGCTGAGCAGTAGACAGTACAAGCAGGCAAGCTATCATTGCTTACCAATCACTGCATAAGGCAAATGCTGGTGCTATTTCCACTGACATTAATAGTACTTTTCTGCTTCATTTTGTCTCATTTAGTAATCCTAATAAAGATTAGCCAGAATTTATTAGTACAAGACTGAAGGGAAAATACTTGTTGTCATAGTCATTCTTGGAAAATAACTACATGGTAAAATCTAGGTTCTCACAGCATAAAATAATGGTGAAAAACCAGCACAGTATTGCAACTTGTACTATAACATTCTCAAGTGAAAAGTCTGCTTTAAGTGGAGACTCTTGTGGAAGAAAAGTGTGTTTGTGCTTCAGTAAGCAAGCCATGTGCCCACATACTCCTGCAAACAAACAGCCACCCAAATCACCCCATGCAGCAGTACACGCTGGGAGCCAGCTGACTCAAAAGCAGCTTTTCAGAAGAAGACCTGTGGTCCCAGTGGACAAGCTGAGCACAAGTCAGCAGTGCCTGTCCTTTCAGCAAAGGCCATCTGCATCCTTGGTTGTATTAGGAAGAATGCAGCCAACAGGCCAAGGGAAGTGATTCTTCCCCTAATGGACACTTGGGAGATCACAGGAGGAGTGCTCTGTCCAGTATTGAGCACCCTCACATAAAAATTACTTCAAAATACTGGAGTGAGTCCAGCAAAGAGTTACCACCATAATCAAGGTACTGAGGTAGGTGATATATATGAAGAGGCTGAGGGAAGTGGGTTCATTCTGCTTCAAGGAGAGACAACTCAAGAGAAATCTTACAGATCTCTTTAATGACTTAAAGGAAGAACATAGACAAGACAGGGTCAAATTCTTCTCAGAGTTCTGCAGAAGGATGAGAGACCACAGATACAGCTGAATACAAAAACATTCTCATTCTATTAAAAAAAAAAGTTTCATCTTGATGGATGGTCAAATACTAGGAAGGGCCCAGAGAGACTGAAAGCTCCACCCCTGGAAATAGTAAAAACTTGATTAGGCACAGTCCTGAGATGCCTACACTAACTGGACCTTCTCTGAGCTAATGGTCGGATTGCATTGCCTCTGAAGTTCCTTCCAACTTATTTGGCTCTTTGAGCTTGTTCTGAATACATTGAACTACTACTGAGTGTTTATGTTTGAGTCAGTGTTAAACCAGCCTAAGCACAGAAGGCTGCTATTGACTGCAGTTCCGGAAGTCAGAGCCAAGCACTTAACAAGCCTCTCCCCACACCAATAATTGCATTGCCTAGTCACTCCAGGTCCATCAGAAGAGAATGTGTTACAAGCAAGTTAGACACATGCTCCATGTACCTGCGGGTAATTCCCATCAAATAGCCAGTGTCTGAGGGCAGGAGTCAAACACAATCACTGTGAATGAACTTTTTCCCTACAGCTGAAGATGTGCAAAGCACTGAACACACATTTGTGAAGGGGGACATGGGAGGCTTGACTGTTCACTCAGTAGAAAACATACTTATAGGGCTCATTTACACTTTCTGAACCACTTAAATGAAATCTCACTGGTCTACTCAGTACAAAGGAGAAGGCAAAGAGTAGATTAGAGATCTATACAGTAATTTAAGGAAACCACTGCAGACTTATCACACCAGAGCAGAGCAAATTCAAAGAGATATTAGTGCTACTTGTAACACTAGTTTTAACATAGGGTGCTGTCAACCCACCTCTGCATTTAACTATGTCATCTACCTGTTTCCTCCAGTCATCTGCTGCTGACCCTTGTCACAGATAGGATCCTTCCTGTTCTTGGGAGAATGTCAGCTATTTCTGTTTCATGTGTTATAGGTTTTTCCTTCTTCCTGTGGCTGCTCTGGACAGACATTGAAATTTGCAGCTCGCCACACACTAAAATATCTGGGGTTCACTGTGAAATCAAAATTCTTTCCTGCCCATGCCACATCTCATAAGAACAACTACCAAGGTCAACACACTTTCTAAGCTTGTGTTCTCCAAATTGCTGATTCCTCAACAGTTTACCAGTGGCCATGTGGTTTAGCAGTCTCATGAAAGCACGTATCAGAGGCTGAGTGCAGGAACAGAAACAAAAGCACAGCAAATAAGTACCTAAGCCAAGTTCCTGGCTCTTCTTGTCCCTGAAGAAACCTCAGAGCTTGTCGAGACTCAGGTCCACTGCAGAGGTAAAGACCCCAGGATCTTTCCATACAGTATATAGCTATACTGCCTATTCAGGAAAGCCAGATGGGAATTTTAGCTTCAGTTTTTATGTGCACTGTTATTGCTGTTCCTGTCAAAACTCCTTCTACAAAGGAGAATATTCAGAATTCCCAGGATCACTCAGAGGTAGAAAACCTGGCATTTTGATTTATATATGAGGAATCCAATGCACAGACATTTTAATGGGTTTACTCAGAGCCACCAAGGAAAGCAATAATAGAGAAAGAATTTGAGTTCAGGAGCTCCTATCTCTCTCTCCATCCTGGGCCCATTCCAGAGATTCTCATACATTTGTGGAGGGAAACCAACCTCACATTTTCCTCTAGTCCTTCCAGGATATCATCCCAGCTAAGGTGTGGAGCAAGCAGCCTCCAAAGTTTTGGCTGATGCTTGAAAATAAATACTTCATGACTGCAAAGCTGAAAACAAAACCTTAGAAGCACTCATTTTGCTCAGGGGCACATTTAATACTCAACAAAAGCAGGATTTCATGTAATAGGAATTTTGGCCCCAGACACACTTAGAAAAATATAAAATGGGCGGTGACTTTCCTGAAGTCTCCTAAGAAAACCTCAAGCAGCTCTCCTAAAACCAGGGGTCAGCTGCTCACCCCTCTCACCACCACTGCATTACAGGTGTTCTGTGAGGCAGTCCCTGACTTACTGGGGTTTGGTTTACAGTGAACATTACATGACCGAACGTTAAAATTAATGAAAGCCCTCAGAAGTGGTCAAAGCACCTTGTCCAAATTCATGTCATTAAAACAAACCTCCAGGCTTAGTAGTTTAGTAAAAAATCAGGCTTTTATTTTAAAGAGATGATGACAGAATCCAGTAGTGGCTAAAAACAGATTACTGCAGCCTCCATTTATCCTTTTTCTGCATTCCTCCTTTCTAGCCTTTGAACAGGAAAAATAATACATCCAAATAATTGTTTTTTTTCTAGTCTAATCACTCTTCACACCACTCTTCAGACTCTCTCATAAGGCCCCCTGCTTTCTCCCTCACAAGCACACTTTTGTGATCTCAATATTCAAAAACAAGTACTGGTTTTAAAAGTCTTACAGCTCTTATTTATTTATTTAAATACATTAGGAATAGTCTATAATACATTCTCCAGTGCATGAAGCATCTTACAAGCACCACCAACAGTGATACTGATATGTGGAATCTGGGAACGCCATATCATAGCCTGCATTTATAGTCCACAAGCTGTAAAGAACATATAAGTCATCTTAACATCATAATGAGATGACTGAAATGATTTCATTGCTTAAATATTACAAAAATAATGTGACTTCTAACCTCAAGGAAATTATAAGAATAATTTTTCAGAAGAAAAAGGATTTTTGCTGTTGAAAAAAAAAAAACCTGTCTGTAAAATCATAGAATGATGTTATAACAGAGAAAATTAAGTGCTGAGCTGGAGTCCTACAGTAAAAAAAGATTAGTCTTTTAAATGCTTACTAACTTTAAACCATTCTGGGAAATGTTACATTTTCCGGAAATATCATCATCTATTGTTTCCTCAGGCTTCTCATGTTCACTTACTACCATCTACATAACTTGTGACTTGGAAGCAGAGAGGAATCAGCAAAGCAACATCAGAAAAAGTGTGGGAAGAATCAATGCAAGAAAACAACTCCCATCATGTTTAAGAGGTGCAAAAAGCAATATTAGCCCAGGAGTCCACAGAAAAGGTGAGATGTACTCAACAGCCAGTGCTCTTTCCATGCCAAACTCAAATTCAGCACATAGTGTAGCAGCTCTAATCTTATGCAAAAAGCTCCTCCACCTCACCAGTAAGAGTAAAGGAAGCATTAATGCTCCACCAGAGAACATCAAGTGCCTAGAATGAATCACGCCCTCTACTCTTATCTGCTATTTTACCCATTATCCTTCAAGTCTAAAGGAGAATGCTTTTTAAAAGGTCTTCAAATTTAAGCCCACAAGAGATCAAGGAGACTTGGCACTACAATGAATGTTCAGGGTGTTTTTTGTCAAACCTGACTAATCTATTATTTCCCTGTGCAGCTAAGCTCCTAATGAAAACAAGAGGAAGAAGTGCTTTATCTGAAGATAGTGCATGAGAGCTCTGGAGCTGCATGTTCCACCTCTGCTTTTGTCTGCCTGTGTCCTTGGATGATGCTCCTTGGGCTGGCTCCAACACAGAGGAGGCTCTGACCTGTGGGACTGCAAACCATGCCAAAGAGGTTCAGAACCAGCCCTGCAGAGTGACTTATTTCACCTAATGAATTTGGACCACTGCACAGCAAAACTGAGAGCAAAGGGAAGGAAGAGGGATGACAGTGCCTGAATCTTTAGCCCAAAGAAAGAAGAAATTTTCCCTAGGCTCCTGATCCTCAAAATAGCTGACATGTACTAAATGTATAAAGCAGTTTCCATATATCACTGTCACTGAGCAGTGGCAGAGCTAGTAGCCTGTTAGAAGCACAACTGCCCTATATTTCTGAATTATGAGTATGTGCCTATTAAATATACAATTAAAGATCTGATCATCTAAATAAATAAATATTCACACAAATGAAAAGCTATTTTGCTTGTCAGTGCTGGGAATCTCCTTTTCACTCAACAGTATATTGCAGTCATTTAAGAAAATCTCTTCTAAGAGGAAAAAACATAAATCAGTAAACATAAAATCTCCTAGTTAGACCACGTATTAAGCATGGACAGATTATTTAAACTAGTTTTGCCAATTATATGATCCACAGGTTCACTAGTCACTCTCTAAACCACATAATGTCTTTTTCTGAAGAGAAGCAGAAAACAGTAAGTATCTGAACTCCTCCAATATTCCACAAAAAATACTGAAAAACACAGCCATAAAAACATTTTTGCTAAAATGTTTTGATGATAAAAGTATTAATACTACAATAATGAAAATGAATAGACGAAATGTCTACAAAAGATTATAGCCTATGTCTGGTAACATAATTTTTAAAATTGCTCATTAAAATTTATCTAAATGACAAAATAGATGCGTGGAAGTCAGCTTTTTATCCTCAACTCTGTCACTGATTCAGAGAGCAACCTGAGGCACTTAATTAACCTCAGCTGTCTCCATCTGTACTGCAAAGATAACAAAAATATAGGTTAAGTCCTTGAGACCTATGGGAAAAGAACACTCCATGAGTTTATAAAAACTCTGAAAACTAAGACATGCTCCACATCTGTGAGGAGAAGCCCTGTACCAATCCACTGTACACAAAGTACATAGTGCATCCTCTTCACCCATTTTCCACTGTTTGCTAGATACAAGCAACTGTACTGGTATCAGAGTGTGATGTTGCATTCTCTGTCAAAGAAATTATAAACTCTAGATCTGACCATGGCATTATGTACTTAGAGCTGTGCTTGTTCTTTATGTTCTCATCAGCTGACCATAGGGACTAAAAAAACAATTCTGTGACAACGTCTTCCTTAGACCAAAATTAAGTTTAAAAATTTTGGTTTTCACATCCTTAAAAATATAATTATTAAAAAAAAACTAGAGCTCCATTTTAAAATGAAAGCATGAAACACGTTTATTTTAAAGTGAATGATGCTCAATAAATCAATTTTTAAAATAATTTGCCTGAAAGAATTTGATAAAGAATTTTGATATTGTCATATAAATGCACAATTTGTTTTGGTTGAACAAAGTATACTTTTTCTTCTTATAGAGGCATCTCCACTGCTGGGTTGCTACACCTGGCCCATCTACCCTTCTGCATAGAGCACATGTGACAGTACAGGTAAGTATGACAGTGTGTAAGCATACAGCTGAGCTCTTAGTCCACCTGCTTTTCATCTAGGTATTCTTGACCAAAAGTGCTGTTTCATTACACAGACCATGTTAAAAAAACAAACAAACAAAACCAAAAAAACAAACAAACAAAAACAAACAAACAAACAAAAAAAAAACCCTGAAGCAACTTGCAGGCCAACAAGCAACACTGTATTCACTCCCTAAGAAAGACCTACTGTTCTACAGCAGCAATTTGTATCCCAGCTGCAATTTCACACTACCCTTACTCTTAAAGCCTATTAAAAATCAGAAGTCAAACACCAAATATTAATCTTGATTCTAACCACTTAGACCTGTTTCTTGCTAGCTGCAGATTCAAGAGCACTAAAATTCAGCTATTAAAACACTCAGCATTTTTGTTCCTTGTTACACTGAAGAAAAGGTCTCTCCAAAATTTTCTGACCTTAGCAAAAAGTCATACAATTAGAGAGAAGAACCTTAGGTAGCTATGACAGTCTTCCCTACATGTGTGATATGATTAGTCCTGCTTGGGGGAAAAAATATGAAGGCTGTCAGAGGGAGTCTTCCAAGACTGACGTGGGAATGAACAAAATTATTTACACCAACTCTGAGAGGAAATTGAAAAGTGCATTCAGAACAAAATTATATGTAAGGAGCCCAAGAGCAGGCAAAATTCCTGCTTCTGTTGAGCAGCACTACTTTAGAGAACTGCTGGAAGCTCACAAAGGCAGAAGGTAGTGAGGCAGCACGGGCAGAGGTGAGTGTGTGCTGCTGCCTGCCTGTGGGTCTGTGCTGGCAGCAGCCTTCCAGCAAGCCTCGTGCTTGCTGCTGAGCAGGGAGCCCCTTGGGCATCCTTCCAGCGGGAAATGGGAGTAGAAAAATAGTTACCACTAATCACTGTAATAACACAATAATGATCCACACAATTATCCTTTTCAATACCAGTGAGCGGTACTGAAAGCCATGCCCATGGGAAAGGGGAGATACGAAGAAAGGTGAAAAGCAAAAGTGAAGTGGAAGAGAGACAAGAGCGGGGCAGAGCTGCACGAGTGGTATCACAGACACTGCAGTAGTGTCAGCTCCCCACAGCTTCTGTCTTACTGGAGAGTGGGTACATGTGGAACCCCAGTATTGCCAGGGTATCAAAATATGCTGCCACACACTTCTGCTGCTCTTCATTTATGCTCGTTGGAAGACATCATTAGGACCATTTATGGAAGTAGCAGTATCCAAACCCAATTTGAGGCAGAACGATTCTTCTCAAACAAAGCCACAGGCAAGAGACTGTTACAAGCTGGCAGAGCAGCTTTGACCAGTAATTACTTAGGGGCAAAAATGTGTGCATTTGTATGCAATGAGAAACATGCTAGGCTTCTGCTATGCGTATTCAGCAGGGACAGTGGACACATATATGCAGTACAGGCAGGACACAGCATATTTCTGTGGAAAGACAGGCAAAGTGCAGCTGAACAAACACAACAGATGGGCATAAAGAGGTGTGCCCTTTGTTATAGCATGGAAGGAAGAGACCTCAGTGTGAAGAGATTTACAAGAGCAAGAAACACATAAAATCAGGTCAAAGTGGATGCACTTGCATACATACAAAATGTGGAATAATTAACATCCTTACACAACTTCAGGTACACATCTGAGGGCAGGCATGAAATGCATCTTCCCCATGTAACTTCAGAACACACACACACACGCACACACACACGAGGACTTACATACACACAGAAAAAACGAATGTGTGCCTTGCCCAGGTGTAAATACTGGAGTGAACACACACAATCTCAGGGCATAAGGATAGATGGCCAAAGTGCAAGAGGATGCAAATGTGGTGGGAGCATACAGAACTCTGACACTGTGCATGGGGGTGAGAGGGAGGGTGTGCCAGCACTTCTGGCGCATGTGCCAACTTCATCCTGGGCTTTTTTCCTTCCTGATTTACTTTTTTTTTCTGCGGCACAGCAGACTCCATGTCTACAGGGAAGGTGCTTAATGAGTCAAATCCAATCTCTCAAATGCCTTATCGGTTGTGGACAGGCCTGTTTTTGACAGCTGACCTTTCTCACTGCATGCTGCTGAAAAACCCATACACTACAAATAATTAACACAATGTTGAAAACACAAAGCTGAAGGAAGGGAAGACTCTAGATCACTATAGACAGCAGTCCATCAGAAGGAAGAGTGTGATGCACATAAAAATGACATAAAGCATCTATAGAAGGGTTTCATTCCACCTTATTTTGCCACGCACACACTTTATTACCATCTTTACAGCTTGGCTGTAGCCAAGTTATGTGCAAAAACAAGAGTCATGTAAAACAAGAATGAAAAGCATAGACAACAAGGAACATTTTTATGATGTATAAAACATTAAGCCCATGCTCAAATAGATATATGCCTGAATAAATACATCCAAAACAGATACAAAGACCAAAGCTCCTTAGAAGACATAAAAGCATACAGAGTAGAGGAGGTGAAGACAAGTACCAGCCTGCCCTCCTAAACCTCTGCTCTTATGGGCCTAGTTTCTAAGAAAACATATATCAATAGATTTACTAAAAAACCTAAATTGAATATTGCCTGAGTTAGAAACATCAAAAATAATAAAATTGTCAAAGAGTCCCTTCTAATAATGACAAGGAGGCTCATCCCATGAAGAGTGCAACTCTAGTTCTGGGTAAGCAGGAGGTTTCTTCTTTTGGGAGGTATAAACACCTAACATAAAGTGGACAGTCTAGCCATTGTTCAAGGGATTTGTTGCTCAAGAAAGGTACAGAGAAAATCTGCATGTTTTCAGCTCTGCTGCCAGCTCAGCATGAGACTTGGGCCAACCATACACATTGCATTTTCTGAAATCTCTCTTCACTATCAGAATTTTCTGCAATAGGTGCATGCCACCAACATGCTTGAAGATCTATTGTAACTCAGATTTCAGGAGCAGATCCTAAGAATGTAGAATCCACAAGATAATTTGAAAAAGAAGACACCTATCTTTTGTGCAATAGTCTCCCTGTATCTGGAAAAGAGCAGAGCCTACCATCATCACATATTTTTGGGTTTTGATACCATTTAATTGTGATAGCAAAACCTCCAAAAGGAACATGTTCTTCCATCTTAACAACTCCTTAAATGTTCAACATAGGAGTCAGGTGACACTGACGAAAGTTCACAGATAAAAAGTTTGCCAGAAAGTTCACAGAAGTCATCTGGATGCAGCATCTAATTCATCTGGACACCTGGGGAAAACTAAGCATGCTTTTGAAGATTTTGCATGCAACCCAGACAAGAATGACACAGGAGTGGGTTAAAAGGTACAGAAAGTCATCTAAGGTCAGAAAGTGGGGGAAGCTCAACAACAGTGCAAAAAATGTGTCAGTTTAGCGTCTCTGCCTGGTAGTGATGCTAATGATCAGAAAAGGTATTCAGGCAAAAGCATTCCAGTTAATCACTGGTAGTACACAAGATCCTTCAAACCTCAACAAATCAAAAAATGTTTTAAGAATAAATATTTCATTATAGTAGAGGGTTTTTGTATTCAAGCAAAAAAAAATTATGTGATGATTGTAATTCTTTTTTACCTCTTCCCATGTGGTCTTTTTATATGTACATATTATATCCATTTATTTCAGTGCAATAAAAATGGATGCTTAGTATATACTGTAATTATCTTTACTTATCAGCTCATCTGTTTTCATAAATTTCTGAAATTATCTATGCTATTTGGAATAATAGATAACAGCTATTCTATCAGCTCATTCAAAATTAGTAACTTCATATCATCAATGAAATTACTTTCATATCTTGATGTGACAGGAACAAAAATGAGCCCAACTGCTTTCATTAGTTCAAGCTACTGGGTAGCACAATCTTATTAAAGCCTTGTACACATTATCAAGACTGTTTATCAACTAAAAACGATCAAAAACAACAGCCAAACCAGTGCTTCTCTTCAGTACTATAAGCCAAATTCTGAACTCACTGGCCTTGATAAAAACGAGCAATTTTATGGCAATCAGTGAGGGTATACTGCTGGATGTAAGACAGCAATCATGCTGGTATCTGTGTTCATGCTATTTTTCCTAAGCCCATTGCTAGAAGGTCAGAACTGATGTAATTCTTATACTTACAAGCAAAGCCCAACTGCTATAAAAATTACTTTTCAAATCTCTCTGCAGGAGATGTGACACTGCCCTTGTGCTACAACTACTGTCAAAAACTCGTGTTTCTCTTTCAGTTCAGAAAGGTAATGCCATTATTTTCCTGGAGATGAGTTCACCCTGGAGGGTCTTGACTTCTTTAGTTTTGGGATTTGGGACTTGGTTTCTTTTTTAGTAGCAAAGTCTCTTACAAACACCAGAGGTTTTTGTATATTTTATAAATATTGTCCAATTCATGTTTAACTGAAGTATTGTCCCCCTTTTTCCCCTATATCAATGACTCCATTAACCCTCTGACACCATGGTCTTGTCAATTTGGAACTGAAAGCTGGTCAGAGATTTTGGGAAGTTAGGATGGCAGTTTTGGTCATGACCCATAGAGCAAACCCTTGTTTATCCTTGCAGGTGGCCAGCACGAAGGATCATTTAAGCTCTTGCTATGTGAAAAACATCACGGTGTTTAAAATACAAGACAATTCTAAAAGTGGAATCTGCCGGTTAGTAACCTCAAGAGCCTCCAGATTAATTGTCTCTTGACAGCTCTCTGGTTAAATGTGCTCAGTTCCAACAAAAAAATAAGTGTTGGTGGTTTTTTTCCCCGTAACTTCTATGTCTGCCACTACTTTGTAGAATCACAGAGAAGCTGAAATCTTTTTTCATGCTGTCTCTAGCAAAAGAATTTTGTCAAAAAAAGTTCTACCCATACCTTCATAACACCATGATCTATTATGGAGCTGCTGAAAAAGGACTGTTGGCAAAATTTGGCCTTCATATTGTAATTTAAGAGTTTTCCTGTTAAAGCGTATGTCAGAACAAGGTATAACTTATTTTCTCACAACCCTGTCAGCTCTGCAGAGCTAAAAAAATAAGAGGGATGAAATCATATAACATTATATCAATTTATGTAGCTGATATATCTAGATATACATATATAAGCAGTTTTATCATTACACACAGATAACTTGACACAAAAAAGTAAAGAAACCACTATATATTTATTTCCCAATTTTGCACAACTTTTCTTGCTTGCCACTATACATCAATCCCACAAAGGGACTGAACAAAGGAGAACTGTAAAACTTAACTAGTCTGGGAAGACAAAGGAGGAAGAGAAGTCACTGCATTTAATACATACCAATACCGAAAGCTTTTTTTACAATTGCAGTTTACCAATTACAACAATTTGCAACATTAAGCCTTATCATCTTCAGCCCACAGAGGATCCCAATTGTTCCTGCTGTTGCCTATACACTTTCTTGGAGCACCACATCCGTTTCTTTGTCCTACACATGAGCAGATTTTGAACTTCTGTGATCTGCTTGGCTTGACCATACCACAATGTATAAATCATAAGATATAGTTGTGCCCTCCCCACCTGGGAGTGTCTCCTTGAACGGCCTTCACAATGAATGCTAGTTAAAACAAGTTCTCAAGCTGCAGAGGTACCAGCAGACCTCAATATTAAACAGCAGGTTAGTGCTGATCTCAGTAATTCATGGCATCTAGTAAAACAAGATTTTTGGCCCCAAAGATTCTGTTTATCAGTGGGGGTTAATTAAGAATTTATTTTCAAGTTTTCACAAGAACTGTAGCAACTCCATAAAGTTCCTTTAGTGGTGAGTGGTGTATATATATGTGCTAAAATTGCTTCATCTGGCAGAACTGAAGCTTTTCAGCCCCAAAAGACAGAAATGATCCTTGACAGGAACTGCAATTTCCCACCAGCTACAATTTCTGATAGTCATGCAACCAGTCAGAATGGGCTGTGGGCAGCCCTGCTGATCCTTCAAGTTGTTCCAGCCCTGCAGGCTTATAAACCTCCAGAATCCACCTCTGCCTGCTTTTTCACCTCTATAAAATAGAGCTCTGACTATTGGTTGTAACAATTCCTCTTTCTAGAGCAGAACATACCTTGTATGTGCAGCCCTGCATCAACCATCCATAACCACTTAGGATCAAAACACAGCTGGGATATGACCTTTCTCAGCTGCAAGGGGCATTTTAAAGGGGCAGAAAGACATTACAGCAATGGGAAACTTGGCTTCTGCACATCAAGGAGTAACCCTGACTGAGAGGCTGGGTTTGTATCTCTGAGCACTAGGCAAGCATGTGGAGTACATCTCATCAACTCCTTTCATGCAGCTGCCCACATGCATCACCTTACCCTTCAGTAAACACAGGGCAGCTCATGCCTCAACATGAATACACAAGCTTAGCTTGTTTTCCCTTCAAATCAAAAGAGTACATGTGTTTGTTTTTTAACAGGCAAATTGAATCTTGCTTGCTTCTGAGTGACTTGTTATTACGGTAATAATCTAAGCCAGCTATCTCCCTTCCACCCGGAATTATTTTAAATTCTTTCAGCATTTCAGTTTTTCCTTGAACTTTTTTCAGATTCTTCCCAAGCTCCCTAAATAGTGCAAGAGACAAATGTACCACTTCCTGGGTTGAACTTCAAATGTCAATGGCTTCAGCCCTCCTTCACCTCCCTGGCTGCATCTTCTATGAATCACTAACTCATAAATGCAATCTGTAACCTGCAACAGCTGAGTTTATCAGTTATTTTCCCACTGCTGCATCTGCCTGCCTGAGGTCTTAAGCTTCCATTGGGATTGACATACACCTCTGATAAAGAATTGTTTGTTTGCTAACTGCTTCATATTGATGTGTTTACATTGAACACTAGCACAGAGGGAGAGGGAATAACAGATTAGGGACCAGTTCAAGCAGGTTATTTTTATATCACTTATAATATGCATGTGGTAACAAACAGATTTCATGGCTTTATTTCAATGGGAAAAATTACAATGAGAAGAAATTTTTTTACCAACTGGCAACACACCGTAGCAATCAGCTTTAGAGGCAGATGTATTTGGAATAACTCATACTTCATGTTCCAGCTTGCTTCTAAAAAAAAATAAAAATACCCTTATACAGTGACGAATATAAGCTCAGATTACAAAATCTACAGAGGATCACAATAAAATATGTCCAGTTAGTATTAGAGCATGAACTTCATTGTAGATTTTGCTAGCCAGTTTATTAGATCAGACTAACAATCTCCTAGAGGTCTCTAACTTTGCCTCAAATTAAGCAGCCCAGTGCACTGAGTGGGTCACAGAAACACTGGTCAGCAGAAGGCAGTCACGTGGCTGTGTGGGAGCACATCACTGGATGGGCAAGCTATAAATGGCACAAACACTGATAAAATAATCAGCATAACCCAGTCACTGATTGTCTCAGCAGAAGCCAGCAACTGAATGATCTATGGATATTAAATTCCACTCCAGAGCAACCTTTTGAGCCAGACAAAGCTCTGATATAGGCCTATTAGCCATCTGTATGGCATTTCAGTCAAAGATGGCTCTCCTAGCTTCAGACTCATCTCCAGAGTCTAAGTGTCTTCTACTTAGGCTGTTAATGACAGATAGGGAGCATGAAAAACAAAAGGTGGGAGAGTTAGAAGAACCTTTAGGGATGGAAGACATTTTAAAAGACAGAACTGAGCTTTCCCTATCCTCCTAAATGTAAAGCCAGAGGAAGAGCTCCCTGCAGAAGACAGAGTCTCTGTTGTTTCACATGTGAGTACACAACTTCACATGTGCAAGCACACAGGCAGCTGGAGCCTCCTCTGTGTGGTGAAGCACACGGTGCCTCCAGGGCAGCTCTCACTAGACAGACATTTCTGATGCACTGCATGTGGGCACGCAGCATGTTCAGCAAAGCAGCCACACACACAGAGAGATCCCACATGCACACAGGTACAGTCCTGACAATTGCATGCAAAGCTGGGTTTGCACCTGCACATGTGCATGTCTGCACATGCAGATTCATGCACGATGACATACACGGGCACTGGCTGCACAAGTGCTTTTGAAGGTGCATGCGCACACAGCAGCCGTATATTTGCATGGGCTGGGCAGGGTTCTCTTCTCCCTCTCTCTTTTCTTCACTGAATGGGAAAAGGCTGTCAGCAATTTCCTTCTGTCAGCAGCTGGGAGACACTTTTCTGCAGTTAGCTGCAATTTGTTTCAATTATGTGTATTAATCACAGCCTGCTCCTGATGGGATTCTTCATAAATGAAAAATTTTAAAAATCAGAGCTTTTCTTTTAACAAGCCGATTCCTCTCTCCTGATGGCACTTAATGACTGTAGGTTTGTTGGGGGGGGGGAGGGGAAGAAAAAGAAAAAAACAGGAAAACAAGCCCCTCGAGACATTTCCATGTTTGCTTATTTCATTAATAAGCACCACGGCTCAAGAAGCTGGCAGGGCATGCAGTTGAAATGGGGGTCAGTTCACTGTCATTTCAACTGTGGATAGAGAGAGCTCTGAATAACCTTTACACATAAAAATCTCCAAGTTCAGAGAAGTGGTGGAATTATAACAGTTAAGGATGTTTGGACTCAAGCTTTCTTTCTTTCTTTGAAACCTAAAACAGAAATCAGCTTCCTACTGTTTTAATATCTTACAGCAAGGATTAATTTTAAAGACCCTGGAAAAATAGTGAAAAAACTAGGAAACCCATAGCTGCCTTGAGCTGCTCCCAAAGTCTACTGGAACATAACCAAAGTATCAGTGAGGATGAATGTAATTTTACCACTTAACTGCACATCAAGCTGCAGTGTCTCAAAGTTGCCTATTTCATCTGTGAGTCCTCAGAGGAGTTCTAAGGAGCATGCTCTATATTTGCAGTGAAGCAGTAAATAAAATCAGGTACTTAGGATGGTTGCTGATATTTTGGAAATATTCTGCTTAAATAAGCTCCTCTGCAGAGATATGAGGGTGTACCAGGACATAAGCCAAAAGGATCTTTCCTTCTTTCTCATTATCTGCTTTCCCTGGCAGTTATTATCTTACCTATTATTGTATTAAAGATTCCTCCCAGTCTGATTTGTCACAAATCACAGTGAGGGATGATGAGCTTGGAAAACTTAGGAGTCATTGTAAAGATTTTTCTCAGAGGTGTAAATATTTCTGGGAAACCACTAGGATTCAAGTAAAGGGCACTTACTCCACAACCCTGAGATTTTACATCAAAAATCAACCCAGTTACCAAAAATGTAGATGATTTGCAAGACATGATCAATGTATTTTATCAAAGACTGGGTTAGAACAACAAGGCCGTGCTAGAATAACAAGGGGGTCCATAAGATTGGTACTGCTTAAAACTGTATTGCAATGAGTCCTTGCAAATTTGCTTTCTAAAAATCTGCTTAGCTAGATTTGCTCACTCCATCACGTTTAGGGAAAAGAAAAATGATCCAATTCTAGGTCCATATGGTACAAGGTGTATAATACATCACTTAGAGAATTTAGGCCTACTTCTACCTTCAGATTTAATGGCACAGATACAAATTGGGTGTACAAAAAATATCCATCTAAATCCATCCACCCTGTAATCATCATATCAAAAGTGACAAAATCATGTCGTTACACTGGCAGAAAATACAACTTTACTAGTTTTTTTTTTTTCATAAGGGCACAGACACACTAATAAAAGAATTTATAAAGTATATCTGTATTCAAATGAGCTCTTTGGATGCCTAGGTTAATAAAGTCACAGGTACAAGCTAGTCAAGTCAAACAGGTTCTGCTTCAGGCATGTTTTCCAGAACATCAACATGAGAGAGGGATTGATGTGATGTGATCCTAGACATAGCTACAATGTTAGCAGCAGTAAGCAGGGACTGGGCAGCTGCCAGAGCTCTGCCACATCATGTGATTGGGAACTCATATTGCACAGATGGTGTACATTTTGTGGGAGGAGAAGAAGATAGCTCCTCTACCCACCAAATGCATGTCTAGACTCTGATGATCAGTGAAGGTCACTGCTATGGATGCAGCTACACCCAAATGACTACACGTCTATGAGAATTTTGTTTGCAAGAAAATGTGGAGGAGATAGTCCGTGCTGAGAAGAGCATGCCTGTTTCTACATGCACTGCATCCACAGACAGCCCTTTTACTGATGTCAGAGCAGCCTTTGAGCCCAAGCAATGGGTTTCACAGGTCTCGATTTCTTCCAGCTAAGAGGTAGGAACATGAAAGTTTATTGTTTAGTTCAAAGCTTTATCTGCAGAGGGACAGGTCTTAAAATCCTGAGAGAGGATCACTTGCTATCATCAGTGCCCCTTGTCCTCATCTCAGATTTGCACAAGCAGGACATTTAGAGAAACTAAATCTAGAGCAATTAGTAAGTTAAATTTAAGCCTGAATAATTAAGACGTGAAAGAATCACAACATTAGGAACCATTCAGAAACCAAAATGATCCATAACCTAGATACAACTGCCCAACCTCTGGGCACTCTGTGGTCAGCTCTGGTCACATACTCTGGCATCACAAGAAGAAGTACATCCCTTCCATTAGCACTTTCCTCTATATTTCCATCAAAAACTTCCATTACATTTTGTTCTATTTGCCAAATTAAAACACAGCCCACAGAAATACGTTGGTAGAAGGCTCATCCAGAGAAACTTCATTGTTACTAGTTATACTGACAAGTGCACAACAGACAAAAGGGAGAGGAACATGGGAAGTCTGGAAGGTGCAAAAATCTTGGAGCTTCACAAAACCCTTGGGCTTCCAGACTCAGCAATTTAAAATATCAAGAACAATAAATCCAGAGTACATAATAGAGAAAGCAAGAGGGACAGGGGTGGGGAAAGGAGAAAAATAAGAAAGAAGGAAAACAAAGAAATAATGGAAAGCAAAAGGGACAAGTGGAGAACACAGGCGGAAAAGGGAAAAAAGGAGAAAAAGAAGAGGGAATGAGAGAAAGTGATAGACAGAAGGGAAGAGAAATCTCTGCTAGTACAGTAACAAATAAATCCCTGCAGCATGACAGGCGTCTGCTGAAGCATTTCATTTCCCCGCAGCATAATGGTGTGTTATTGCCCATTATCTGTTCTGTCAGTGCCAGAGTCGATATTAAATGAGGGGCAGCTGCATTTAGCTGCCATTTTTCAGCTGTCTCTCTGTTACCATGGAGACACGCTTGTTTTTTTGATTACCCTGGCTGCGAGCGGAGGGGTGCATGCGCATGAGGGGGAGGCAGCAGCGCTGCAGAGCAGTGGGAGCAGAGGACCAAGACAAACAGTGAAGGGACACAAGCAAGGGGAGGGCAGGTCCTTTGCACCCAAGCACCACAGAGACAGCCATTTCAAACACTCTGTTAATATGCAGAGGGGCCCACAGACGAGCACACAGACATTGCTCTGACTTTCAGGGATTCTAGCAATTGCTCCTTCATCCCTCTGCCCTTCTCCTTTCCCTACACCCTTGTCCCATAACAATAGCAATCCTCCCCTTCTTTCTCGTATTTCTGCGGCAACATCCCTCAGACTATTAAAAGTAATTATTAATTAAGCCTCTCAAAGACCATGTAGCAGGTTGATGACCATTAATATTTCTAAACTACCAATCAGGAATGTGAAGCTCAACGAGATAGGATTTGTCCCTCTTTCCCAACAAGATTTATGCAGCAAGCTGCTGCCATGCACAGGTGCTGAAATCTAGAAAACTTCTTAACTTCTTAACACAAAGCTTCTTTAGAGGAAAGATGCACTGGGGTCTCCCTGCACCATTTAGTTAAAGGTGGCAACCTCAAACCCTGCATCTAGCATAGATTTGACCGTTGGCTTTAGATCCACAATCAGCACACCGGGAGTGGTCTGGAGAGCCCATCTCCCGTTCTCCAGTGGCATCTCAATCACCAGTATAAGAAACTTCTGCTTGAAGCGTTGATCACACATAGTACCAGAACTAAGCAGACCAGTTCCAACAGCATTTTCAGTTTACTTACATTACAATAAACTGTTCATCTCTGTTTGAGGGCCTTGCTTCTCTGACTTACTTGTAAAGTGTTTTAGAACCATTGGAGAGACTGACATAGTGAAAGTCAAACTAATAGACTAAATACCTACATCAACAAATGAAATGGAGCCAGGGATTACTCCCAGACTTTGGAAAATGGTAGTTCGCAATTCTAAACTATTAGAACTCTCTCCAGTAAAATTTTCTCATTTAACTAGCAATCTTTCACATTACTCTAAGCTCAACTTAGGTGTTCGAATATGCCCATCACCATTCCCAATGCCCAATTTTCATACAACTATCTTGTTCTGCATGTTTATGAGCACAGACAGATCATCCTGCAATGGCCAGCCTCAGTGCCAGGAAACATTTCCATACATAGTCAGCTGATTAGTAGAGACAAACAGGCAATCCACTTGGAGACAGGCAGGACAGTACTTTGTGCAGTCCGAAACTGCAAGGATAAAGGTCTTGCTGACATACCCTAGCTCAGTCCATCCTCACTCTCTGTCAAAGGGCTGACTTGCACAATCTGCTTATCATGCAGCTTGGATGTACACACAGAACAGCGTAGTCACAGCTTCTCAGTAAGCCACTGAACACTTGAGCTATAGGTCTGCTGAGATATATCCTCCTAAACAGATAAATACGAAAAGAAGACTAATAATCCCACTCAAGCTGACAAGGATAATGGGATGCCCAAGAAGCAAATCACAGTCTTAAGATACATACCAAGAGCACTTCTAGGGTCTCAAGATTCCCTAGCACTAAATGGAAATATTCAACTGCTACACTGAATTTGCAGAAAGCCTCACCTCTACATCAACTACGATGATACCAAAAAGAACTGTTTGGTGTGTCATGGTTCTGATTAAGGCTAAAGATGCTCAGAGGACATTTACTCCTCAGAGGTGAATTCATGATGCAGATATGTTGTCAGACACTGAGAGAATTCAGCTTTTCATAAAGCAGCTTGCTCTTTAGGTGATATCTACATTTGCCTTGAATTCTGATTTACTGCTTTCTAGTCCATCCTCAGATCATGTTTCTCAAAGTACAAACCTTTTACCTCCCTTAAACCTCTGTCATGTCCCTTTGCCCTGAACTGCCAGACTGCAAAGCAACAAAGTGAAATGTCTTTGCTAGGAAGTTGTAAGCTGAAGATGCAAAGATACCCAGGCTCAACTCTGGTTTGCAGTGGAGTGTCCCATCTCTTGCTGTTTAATCTCAGTGCACGTGAAACTGAAGTAAGATGTATTAATACAAAAGCAATACCAAGAAACATAGCAACATTGAGTAGTCTTAACTTTTTGTCCTGCGTTGGCCATATGATTTTTTTGTATCCCCAATCGTCCCTCCTGCTTATGCTGGGTATTAACCTCTGCAACTTTAAGTTAGGCCCAGAGAGATAGAGAGAGTGAAAGCGGAAAAAAAAAAAACAAAAACCACACACCATTTGTCTGCAGGAGTTACACCTTTACTCTCCCAGAAAATCCTTGAAGGAGACCGCATTCCAGCAGGACAGCATTATCTCACTCACTCTCTGGCTGTGTGCTCGGAAAAGCACACAGCGGAAGGTTTCCTCAGATCTTTCTCAGCTTTTTGCAGGGAGAGACTTTGTTTCTTTTGCTGTTTTTTTTTTTATTCCTACTGGGGCTGGTCGACATCTCGTTGGCTCAAGACACCAGGGAAATCCCCGGGGGGGCCGCCCCCAATTTCTACAGCCAGGGCCTGCCGCTGGAGAACTGAACCGGACCCAGCCACTAACTCTGGATCTACCATCTCTTCAGAGGGAGGAGAGGTGTCATTGTTTTCATATTATCCAAATTTTCTATGCTTGTGAATATTCTATTTATTAAATAAATAGTTTTTCCCACTTTTCTCTAAGGAAATTTTTTCCGAACCTTTTTGGGGAAGGGGTGGTTGGAATTGGCTTTTCTAGAGGAGAACCCCCCAGAGGTTTCCTCCTAAAATTTGCCCTAAACCAAGACACTTTTAAAATCGTAATTTGCTGCTTCCTTTTAGCTTAGAGTACCCTCTTTTCCAAACCCCCTGCTTTCCCAATGCTTTTCATTGAATCTTCTCATTTATTTGTTCATGCAGTCCAGCAACACCTAACAAATAAACTTCTCAACACTCAAACATTCAAATAGGAAACTACTGTTTTAATAATTGTAAAAACTACAGTACTTTCCAGTGATCCACTGCATTATCTTCCAGTGACCTGCTAGTACAGACAATTTCAGAGCCTGACTGTGAAGCAGTCTTCTTCCTTTATGCAATATATTTGCTTTTTAGAAGCCATTTAAAAGTCACTATTTCTCCAGACCTGTCCAGCTCTCCCTGCTCCATGCTAAGAGACAGTAAAAACAAAGGATCCAAGGGCTTCATTGTATTAACATGCAAGTTCTCATCTCCTAGTTGGAATGTACCCATACCTTGTCATTTTCTCATCAGAGCATCTTTCTCTGATGTTTTCCCAAATTCGGCCTTCTAAAACTTGACAAAACTTTTAAAATCAGATTCTAAAGAAACTTCTCAAGTGACATTTAATTGGCACAATGTTGTTGATCTTTCCCATGACTGACATCTGTTACCTTTCTCCATGGCAGTTGCCTAGAACTGCTCTTCATGAATCTTTCCTTATCTTGCTGACCACTGGTTTCTTTAAAATTTCTGATTGTCTCACACTGAGGAAAAAAGTTCTGCCTGAATTGCTTACGTGGTATTCCTTTCATAACCTTTTGCTTTTGAATATGGAACTATCTTGAGCACCACAGAGTACCAGACTGACATTGGATTTGTAGGATCTTTTTTCTCTAGGGGATGCATCAGTTCAGTGTGTCTGATCAAAGTCATCTTTGTAGTCCAAGAGAATTTTGCACAGAGTAGTGGAAACAAACAGCTGATATAGACGATTGAAAATATGAATGCTAATGAACTTTTTAATCTGTTAGGTCAATGACACTTGTTTTGGGTTCAATGAGTCAGGGAAGCTAAAGAGAAGAAAGAAATACATTCTAATATTGAGAGATTTCGTTTTAATGTAATCTCTGGTCAGTAAAGAGTATGACAATTGCATTGACAGAGCAGTTTTAAAGACAAATGGGAAAGCAAGGGGGAAATTATCTTGCAGAACTCTCACAAACAATTCTGTGGTCATTTCAAGGAGTTTCTAGAATTGTGCCTACTGTGATTAGAATTAGTTAATATAGCACAGATAAACCAGTTCCAGAACCTGCTGAACTGTCCCATTTGCGTTAAGGAATACATTCAGAATAGCAAGGGAATTTGCAATTAATTCCTCTGACCACGTTCTCCACACCCAACTCCACCAGACTGAGAAACAAAAAAAGACAACGAAGATGTAAAGGAAACCTAACTGCTAGATGCTACAGACAGATCATATTTATTCAGAAACAGTTTTTAATCAAAAATATTGATTTGTAACTCAGGGATTCTTTGTGAAAAGCTTTCATGCAGACAAAACTAGCACTTAAATTTCAGGGAAAGAAAGAAAGAAAGATATATCTATCTTTGACTGTCTTTGCATTTTTATTTTCCCTACTCTCTCTTTCCAAAGAACAATACCCATCAGTTTACTTCCTACATCCTACTGTCTCAATTCAGTCAGTGAAAAATAGGTGTGTTATGTTTGGCTGTACATATTTGCATTCATACAGCAAAAGGCAACACAGCTGAGGATCAAATCCTCAGTGGCACAAAGGCTGCCACAAAATTGCCCCTTTAGCTCTGGCATTAAGTGGCCAGTGCTCCTGGTGATGATATTCCTAAATCTGATTCCTACAACTGGTGAAGAGATGGTGTAAACCACTCTGCCTATGGCAGGTCTGCTTTTCTGTGCATCAAAATAGGATCCAACTTTGAGTATTTCAATACTCCAACAGAAGCTAGGACAGGTCAGTTCATAAGAATACAGATCCAAGGGGCAAAAATGTAAGAAGGTCAGAGCCCAGAATCACAGACGGGTTTCTGTAAAAATGTGGCCTCCGTTTTGACTATTCAGGCACAGAATTCAAGCATCAGCATCCCTGGTGCTGAGCACTCCTCATGCCTTGCCTGATTGTAGGTCAAGTCATTCAGCTGCAGAGCTGGGAAAGAAGGTTGAGTCCTCCAGATTAAACCTTTTCAGACTGAGCCATCTCCTTTCCTATTCTTTCCTGCTCCATAATGCACCAGGAAGGGATATTGTGTTTTGCAGAGTACTAAAACACAGTCATGTGAAGTATTTCTATGTCACAACAGACTTTATTTGCATAATTCCTAATTGTGACAGTTTAGAAGCCCCATAAGAGCAAGAATAATTATGTTTAACAGGCAGAGTGATAAAGAGACAAGATTAGTCAATTCTCCATCCCCCTCCCCTTCCCAATTGCTACAAAATCCTTTTTCTTTCATCTTCCTTTGGGAAACAAATACAAGTGGATGTTTTCTACAGGAAAAAAATGGCCAGGAATCTCCTACTTGTGACATCCTAACCCTAGTTTCCTTGAGTGGGACCTCATACACACTTGTGTGTGGCAGCATAAAACAAAGATAACATTTGGAACCCTGCTAGAAGACAGTCTAAAAGAAAAGGCATGCAACTAAGTAGAGGGATAGGGAAGTATTACAATACTAATTGTAATTCTTGGAATTGTAATTCCTGAACTGCACACTGTGAAAAGAATCCATCATTTAGATACAAGTTTGCAATTTCCACCATGTTTAGTACAAACATAGAAGACACAGCATTTAGTGCCTTAGGAAGCATCACTTCCTAACCTGCCCCTGGGATCTGAAGCACACATCAAACAACACCAAGCCCTCATGGTGCAAAACCAGTTAGAGGATAACCTGGGGGGTGCTGCAGAGACTGGAGCACGAAGGATTTCTTCTATTGTGGCAGGAGAGGACAGGCTTGAAATGGGGACTTGCAAAAAGTACAGTTCTGTGGGGGCTTACGGATAGAGGAAGCTCCTCTTTGCAGAATCCAATTCAGTCATTATATAGTGGCCCTCACAAAAGCAGCTCCTTTTGAGTACAGTGGCCTCTCTCGGATATTACTGACTTACAAAAACATGCAGGAAACTCAGCGAAGGGAGTCTGTCTTGGTAAGAAAATAATGTCTAACAAGGACAAGTCAGGGTCCTGAGTACACCCAATATACTGGGCTGGGGACTGCCCCCTCCCTCCCTGCTCTCTCCCCAGTCTGTGTAGCTTCCTCTCTGGAGCCAATGGGACGTGCCTGTCCAGTCACCTTGCAGTCACCAGCAAGCTGTCAGCCACCACGGTGATCTGACACAGCAAAACATCTTTAGATGTCAACTGGTACCATCCACAGCAAATGGAGACCTGCTGTCCCAGCAAGCATGAAATGATGCAGCTATTCCAGGTAGTAGCTTTAAAATACTCTTCTAATATGCACTAGTTTCATTCGTTAGAGCCCAGGGATAGCCGAACCATTTTACTCCTCTCCTTCTGCCCTTTAACTCCTCTAAATCTTGAAAGAATATTTGTTTTGAGGCTGACTTGTAAATTAACTTCATTCTCTCTCAAAAGTGTCAGCAGTTGCAGATTCAGATCAGGTCCAGAACTGTCACCACAACACAAGGAAAAGCACTTCTCTCCATTTAAACTGCGTTTTACGTAACCAGGATATTAGAGCAGCCAAAGGCTCTGGGGTTTAATTCAAACCTAGACTCTCAGGTGTGATTCTGTTTTGCTGCAGGTATTTTAATTTCCATTAGAGAGAGAAGAGGAACAGAATCTTACATGGCTTCATATACATTTGTTTTGATTTTTATAGTTGGCAAAAGTGCTATATTAATAGCACAGCAGGGGCTGCACTGAAACCAAAGACCTGGAAAATAAAATATTCTCAGTATTCATTATTTCAGTACTTGCAAATTCCAACAAGATGAGACTTCTATATGCTTATCATGATAGAGAAAAAATAAGCATGGATTAAAATAGATTTTTAAAAACCCACTATTTATTTACAGTACATAAAGCAAATATACTTGCAAACTGTAAAAAGCATTACCCTTGGAGTCCTTAGAGATTCTGTGTATTGAAAAAAAAAAAGAAAAGGTGTAAAAAAACTGGGTAAGACACTTTGAATCTGACATGCAACTTCTGAAGACAGACCAACCTGACACCGAGAGCAGAGCTCTGAAGGCCTGAGTCATGAATCCAAATCTCAGACATCTGAGTTTTCACAAGATGTCTGCCATGTCTCATCTTAAATCTGGCATGAACCTGATGTACAGACACGGTTAAATCACTTGATCAAATTTCTCTTAAAATTAAGACTCTGATACTGAACCATTTAAAAGTGTTGTGAGATAAACTGCCCATAGCACTCCAAAGCAATAATATTGTCACTTGGTTTTGCCTAGTATTAAGTGAAAACTCTTCTGAAAGCACACAGACACTTCTTGAGGTCTTAATTCCAGAAAGAAGAGCAAGTGTCACACATGACCAGAACAATCAGAATCTTTAGTACCCCCCTCTCCCATTCCAGTCTTTACTCTGAGTAAATGAGCCTCATCTAGCTAAAAAAAAAAAAAGAGTCCTTTAAACAACTATTCAAGAAAGCATCAAAGAAATATGAATAAAAAAGAAAGACACAAAATAGTAAAGGGCTTCTCACATTCAGCATGATGAGCCCCTGATGACCTTATAGACACAAATTTGGGGTGAAAGGTACGTAGGGCTTCACAGATGATGTCCTACACCACCATGCAGAACTAAGCACTCTCTACAGATTCATGTGTGGTAGAAGGGCCCAGGTCTCCTGCTCAGGGCACTGCCCCATGGCTGAGCCTTCACTCTGCTCCTGCAGCTCCAGTGAACATGTCCACAGCCTTTGCAAGTCACCTAGTGCAAGAAAACATGGGTCTGAATGGCCCTCCTGGGGGCCAAAATTTCTCTGCAGCTCTAGGAATGGTGTTGTCAGGAACAGGACAGTAAAAGATCATGACTCCTAAAATAGTCCCCAACATGTGCTGAAGCGATGGGAAGGAATCCTGTCCCCACAGTCAGTCTGCACTCAACGTGTTAATAACAACCAGAGCCTAAGCAACAAAGACAAAAGTTTTGGTAAAGGCTTCTATCATTCAGAACTGATCTGACACCCCCCAACTTCTTTCACACAAGTTCTAATTTCACAGAGAACCTGCTCTTTAAATCCCAAATGTGACAGTAAGTCTAGGGCTGTGAGCAGAAGCATGTGCTTAGTCTGGCACAGGGTAAGGTGCGTCCTCTAGCGATGCCTTGTAGCTACACTAAGTTTAGTTCCTGTATGAACCAAACACAGGGATAACAATGGCTAATGCTACACAACCATAAATAAGTAAATTTGAAGCCCAGTAACAAGCACAGTTTTTCATAAAATTATGCTATCAGCTAGCAGAGAAACCACAGCCTCAGACTTCTCTTTCAGACAACTGGTTAGTGACACAGGGCTGTTTGACTTGTAGCACAAGATAAAGTATGCATTAACACTTTGCCCTGATGATATAGGAAACTAAAGGGGAAGAAATACACTGCAAGCACCTCCTTATATAAGGTTTCTCTTCAGAAATATTCTGCTGAGGGTTAATAAAACAAGTATTTTGTGAGCAAACATTTAAACATTAATGAAGACCAACTCAAATTGAACATCTAATCAACAACAATGAAAACTGGTCTCTTACAATGGCTCCCTTTCACCTTTTGGTAAAACACAGCTCTGCACTGTAGAGGCTTTTTCATTTAACAGTTAAAGGTTCCACAATGAGAAGAGAACCATTTTTTTACTTTTCAGTTGCTTCTACATAAAAACATACCCAGTTCTCTAACAGCAGCATAAATCCTATGTATTTCAATGACCTGTTTACAAACCGGTGTTTATTTGCCAAAAGAGATTAATCAGTGATTTCAAATTAACAAATGTCAATAACATTACAATTAATTCGTCAGCAGAAAAATAAAGAGGGAAAATGTAATGAACAAAGCATTCAGTTTCCCAATTCTCTCTGCTCCAGATGGAGTGGTATGGCTTCAAACTAATGGAGAGATCTCCAAGGTCAAGAGGGGATGGTTACCTGATGGGGTCTGTGTACCAAACTCTTCCCCCCTAATCCCTGCCCTTCAGCAAGACTGCAGCTTTTGTCATGGACAAATCATTTTAGATGTTAATTCAGTCTCTCCTTTTGTGCAATAGGCCTAATAGTACTCACTTATCTACTTCACTAGGATGCTTCAAGGATTAAAATTGATGTGTCCCTGCTGAAGTAATGTGCTATAATTACCTTGTTAATGTGCCCTCTCTTGGATAGAATGAAAATTGCTTAGCTGCTTGTCACAGTCCCACACGGCCAGAGACTTGGGCCCAGGGCAAGCTCAGGCAATTGGACAATGTTTCCTCAAGCTGATTTATCTTGTGCAGCTGAAGGGAAAGGAAAATGGCAGCCCTGCAGCCAAGGGCTGCAGCAAGTACTCTGTACTTGAGGAAGCAGACTCAAAGTCACTAATTATGTAGAAGAGTGCTCCTTTACCTATCACTGGGAGGCAAGGATTACATTTTTTGCCTACATTTGGGTGACAAAAAAAACCCCAAACCTGTTAACATCTTCTTTACAGTGAACTAGATCCTTTCCTGATGAAAGCAGTGAAGCAGTCATTCCCTCTTTTAAATCTATCTGTGACATGCAAGTCCCCGCCTGTGCTCTGGCCGCTTTTCCCCTGCTGGGTGTTTATTCCCAGCGAAGTGCCCCGTTTTCCTCAGCTGTTCTAACTGCTAAAAATGAGAATAATGCGAAGAAATTATGCAACACTAAGGGAGAAGGTCTAAAATTTTCTTTCTTTGAGAGCAAATTAGTCAGAAGTACCTTTATTACAGATGCACTCTGGCAACTGCAAGTCTGTCTCTACTATCCAGAGATGTGCACAGCCCCATGCATTCCTACAGGCAGAAGCCAGTGAGGCTTGCAGACCACTACATCCTCATCCCTGCATCTCCATTTGCACTGCACTGCATTACCTCACTCCCAGCCAATCCAGCTGTCTCATGCCTCCACACTCTCCTCTCGCCCAGTGCACACCCACTGCCGGAGCCACTGATTGCCATGGAAAACACAGGGGAGTCCAGAAAATGAGACACAGACAGCAGTTGGCATTTGTGGAAATGCAAATAAAAACAGCGCCATTTAATAACGGGCAGGTAAGAGCCTGACACGAGTATCTTCTGCCTCCAAAATTTAAAGAAGCACAGAGCAGAGCAACATTTACACACAGAATACCATAAAGTTATATCCAGATAAATAGATTTTCCTGATTTTACAGCCCAGTTACAATAATCAGGGATAAGTTGATCCTCCTACCTCAGGAGAAGCATTTCAGGGGAGCAACACGAACACGCAACACGAACACGAACAACACGAACAACAACACGAACACGAACAACACGAACAACAGTGTTTCAGACAGGCCAAGGCCTGCTAATTTACCATACAAATGGATCCAAAGCCAAGATTGAAAGAAACAAACCCCACTTTTTCACCCTTGGAAAACTCAAACATCCAGTCTCATACATGAGAATCCTTCCTAATCAACCCTGTTTCAGAGATAGCCAAGTATTATCACTGCATGAGTCTTAGAGGGTCTGCATTTCTTACAGATGTTATTTTACGCAAAGGATTTTCTTCCGAAGTTACAGTGAATATTGCTATTGTACTCCTTTAAAAAATAAAGAATCCATTATAAAACTTCATAAAGTATTCAACACACAGCGATTCCCGAGCAATGATGACTCTACACATCTGCAGTGTGCACGTATTTTTTAAAGCACTGCAGACATCTAGACTGGTGTTCCTGCTGTTTTTAAAGGTGGTTCAGAAAATGCAAGCAATACCAATGAGGTGAAAGGCATGATTTTTTAGAATCACAGCTGTGCTGGGAATCAGTGGGACCCCAAGACTGAACTCTGCATAGATCAATTTCTTGCTGAAACAAGCTCTTAAATGGCCAGAGGAAAGCTCAGCTGACAGAACTGCTATGACCCCTGTCTATCACAAAAGCTGTTTTTTAACAAAGCCATCATATGGCACTGAACTGCAGACTCACTGCAGAATCCAGGTTCTTGGATGGTCACCTCAGTCTGCTTCTGCCTCGGTAGAAGCTGTTCTACATGAGCAGCCCATGCTGCAGGAGAGAACAAGATTCCCAAGTAGTTTCACACAGGATTATTAATCATTATGAAGATTTTACTCATAACCCACACTGTCTGTGCTGTGACATATGGCTGCCTTGCTGCCTCTGTGAGTAAATCTGGTACATTACAACATTCCCTGTGTGCCAAGTGTTTAGCAAACACACATGTTGGCAGCCAGAGTATTCCTGGAAAGGACATGTGTCTTGAAATGAAGCTGTGCCAACTGCTGCTCCATGTCATAACAGAGAAAGTGCCCTAATATCAGAGTTCAGCAGTGCTGGCACAAAGAATGACTGTCATCCAAAAAGCAGAGCTGGAAAAGTGCCATGAAAAACACAGTCAAATTAACAAATATGAGAGTTTGAGTGTATCTGCTTCAGAAGTATCTTCTGCTCTTCTCTTAATTGATGGAAACAAGATATTTCCATCACTAGATACCTTGGAAACATTTGGGCAGAGGTCAAAGGAATAACAAAGCAAGTGTAACAAGTCAAAGAATGTCAAGTAATTTGTATAAAAATATTGAATTGCTGCCCAAAAGCCATGAACACAAATATCAGAGCTTCACATAGATCAGTGACCAGTACAGCACATGCCATTATATATAGCTACCTAAATACTAATACAGAGCCTAAGAAGCCAATGTCTAAGAGAATCTAGAAAAACAAAAGTGGCAAGAATAGAGAAAACATTTATGAAATCCAGAAAAATTAATAACCGGATATTTGGGCTGCAAAGTGCAGTCAGATCTTAACACGACGCATACAATAGAAACAAAATAATCCCACAGAAGTCCAAATCTCAGCATTTGTGCATCTGATTTTTCTGGACTCTTTTGGTTCAAGAGTCTATTTATGGGATAATCAGTTCTTATCCTCCCTCATGAAAGTTGACTCTGAGTATTCTGAGAAAAGTGTATATTAACAAAATTACAGTTGCTAAAGAGTTCGTCACTTCAGTTTGTGTGGATTTCACCAATGCCACACACTGTGAGCATTTGGGAAATGTTTGGAAATAACACCCATAAGCTTGAAAACGACAATCCCCTGACATCGCTTACAAAAACAGGAGATGCCCCTAATAGTCAGCAGCACAGGGATTGCAAACATGTGATATTTGCAGTTCTTCTCTATCAGAAACAACAATGAATACAAGCATCAGCTAAGACTTTGCAGCTTTATGTCACCAACAATTGATATTATTAAGGAAATGAAAAGAGAAAGAATAAGCCATTACATTGGGTTTTCTGCATGAGACAAAGTGTGGCTGAAGTGATGTACAAATTGTGGATAATTTTTTTGTTGAAGGGTAGAAGATACTTTCTCTCCTTAGCTAAATTATGTTATTCTATCTAGATATTTGCAGCAAGTTGTATTAAGTAGCTGATAACAAGTTAAATGCTGCAAAAAACATCTATGTGTAATTTCTGCCTGCCATTACCAAGTGACTGACAGGCACTGTTTCCTGCATTTCAGCACACATAGCTGTTGCTAAGTTTTAATTGGGGCATTTATTTTGAAAAGCTGAGTGATAATATTATCAAGAAGGAAATACTCTTGAAGCAATGAGAGAAGGGGATCTGAAAGGATGGTAAACAGTGCTCATCCAAACCATCTTCATCTCCTGTAGAAAATCATTTCCTGAACCTTCTCCCTCCAAAAAGGATTATCATGGTTTCTCCTTTCTAGCTGCCACAGGCATGAAACATCCATCTGTACTGGCCATTTCCAAATGCATTATGCTCTCTGAGATTCTCTTTTAATTACAACCGCTAAAAGTTTTCATCAGAACTTTTAACCCATCCTATATATTTGTTCAGAATTAAGAAATCTGTATTGCCTAAGCTTGCACAACTTGCCAGAAGCCTGTACCTGATGCATGTGGCATACTAATGCAATTAAAACTGCATGTCAGATTGAAACATTCATCCAAAACCCACTAGAATCACATTTTTCTAAAAAAAGAAGAGATTGCCTGATGGCTGAACTCACCACTAATACAAAAACATCCTGCTGGCATCATCTTTATCCAGTGCATCACGATTACTGCCTATTTTACCACCTAAATAGCATCCTGCCCCTCCTCCTTAAATAAAGGCCAGTAAATCTTACCAGAGAAATGCAGGTATTAATCATTTGTGCTTTCCCATCCTTTCCACTATACATGCAACTTGACTTCTCCTGACATTTTGATTGCCAGAGAAAAATTCATAGTTTCAAATATTCGTCTAGACAAAAAAGAACACTTAGAGCATTAAAAATTTTACATTAAAAAAAGGCACCTTCAGAGAAAAAATGAGTTCACTTTCAGCCCTATAATCTGTCATGTGAGATTAGGTATCTTATACCTTTTCTACTCCTCTAAAGGTGCCTGCCTTTCAACAGCACTTTCCACCTGGAATATTGCACGTGCTTTAAAATATTTATTAATCTAGTTTCATACAATTTACACCACCTATGGGCTACTGAAGGTCAGTAAAATTATTCAGACATGAAGCAAAGGGATACTGAGATAATTTTTGTCCAAAGTTTTAAGTAGAATTTTGCCAGAAAAAGGTAAATCTTTCTGTACCCCAAAACGTGCATTAATGACTGTCGTTACACACAGCTTGGTCCTTCACAAGAAGGATTAAATAATAGTATCATGGTTCCTGTATTAAGTATCTTTCACTGCAATGGAAATTCATTGCACATACATCTGTAGGTAGAGGCAAGTTATAAATAATTAATATTATTACATGCAGTATATATCAAGTCTGCAACAGATTATGTATGCTAGTCTCATACTGCATCTGCCAGGATGGTGTAATGTGATTTAGCAGATAAAACACTTATTATTTAAAAGGGTTCTCAAATTTTGAAGCTACATTAAATTATACATTGAGTCATTGTGTTTGTGGGGGTATATGTACTCCTATAGTTTCTGTGTACAAATCAATCATGCTGCCTGTTAATCCCCTAACGTGCATAACGCGGAGCACTAGACTGCAAGGAGTCAAAGCCCAGTACAGCACAAAAATAAATGAGTATTATCACACACTCTGAGCTTGGCTCTAAAGGCAGGATAGACATACTATGGACATTTTCTAGGAAGGAATACACAATTCAGGATTGCATTATACCCCAGATCTGTACTGCTTGACTGCAAACTGAAGCAGCATCTCAGCATGCGTGTGCACACGTGCGTGCGAGTGGTCTGAGACCCATTTCTGCTGCAGACGTGCAACATCACCACAGGTACACCAGGTGCTTGGTCTTCACCGAGCTGTTTGGCAGCCTCTCCATCGTGGAAGCAATACCTCAGTGACCACTCAGGAGAGAGCAAGTGCTTCAGACAAAAAAAGGAAACAAAAGAGCCCCCTCTCCTTTCATCACCCATTTGCAGTATTTCTGCTCCATCTCGCCTAATAAGGCCAGGTGAAGGCTTCTTACTCACAGTTCTGCCCCATGCTCTGCAGTCACAACCTCCATGCCAGTGCTTCTTTCCCTAATACAAGCTCTCTGAGGAAAAGTCTGAAAAGGTTTTCTAATATGTGCTGCCTGAGACCCAGCAACCTTTTCTCATTTCTCCTCTCACGAACAAGATTCTTTCTGGATACTCAGGTCTTCTGATAATAAAACATCTAGATCTTTGTGATACTTCATCTTTTATGTGTCTGGCTGAATAAATTAATATCATTCTAGTTCATTCACATTATCAGTTCAAGAGAACAGGGAGGCTTTCAACCTGAAGAAGTGTTAAAAATCTTCCATGCAGGACAAAGGTCCTATGTGCAGCCACTGCAGTATACACACAAAACATCCCTACCATAATCCCATTGACTCACAGAACAGTTTTCTTCAGACTATGTTTGTATATCATCACTCAATTTAAGAAGGCATCAGCAGAAACCGAAAGGATTCTTAGGAGCACAGAGTGGCACGGAGGGGTCAGAGTGGGGAATAAAATTATGAGAAAGAAGAGATTACTTCTATGCAGAAAATACTTGATTTAACCAAAATAAAGGGTAAGGAAGAAGCACAAGAAAAAAATGAAGCACCCTGTAGCATCTGTCACACCTTCACGTAGCAGGAAGAAGAAAACTGTGATTTTTTTTACATGATGCATAATAACTTGTGGAACTCACTACCACAGAGTAACGCTGAAGCCCAGAGGCATATAAAATAATGCAAATAAAATAAAGCCAGGCACTTAGGCAGGTAGCAGAAACTGCTGCAGTCACAGAATGTACTTATTAAATGGTGTTTACACATTTCTAGAAAATACACATTAACCCTCTAAAACACATGCGGAAGTACTAAGTTAGAAAAGACAACTGTCAATTGAGTTGTCTGTCAAAGGTGACTGGAGTACGACTGACCATCTTCAGTTGCCCTTTTACATGTCAATTGTAGCAGCACTGCTAATATACTAATTTTGATAGCAGTCTGGGAAGTGTCACATCAACACCAAATTGAAAACCGATATTTTTCTTTCATGAACGTTACCTTTGCTATTGACATTTATTCTGTATTCTTCCATATGACAAATGAGAATGTCAGGTCACAGCAGTGCCCCTGTTTTGGCTCCCTGTTACTTCCAGGCTCACAGAGAAGGCTCTTCTAGTTAATTACTATGCAAAGTGAGAACACAGACAGATAACAACAAGTGGCTCAGAAGTTAATATATTTGGCTATTTTGCTGCACTGGTAAGGTCTGAACTTCCAGTAACCTTTTCTGCACTTGAGCTCAGCTGCACCATGCTCCATTCCAGATCCCTCTCCCTTTTTCTGCAAGAGCCTTGCCTTTATCTTTATAACTTTTCTTAAAACATCAATACTTACCTAGAAGGAAAATGTGAACAAAAATTACCTACTAATTTGCCAACTGACTAGTTCATCCCTAAAAAAAAAAAACACTATCTCATACGAATTATTGGCCAGAATCTCCAGATTCAGTTATCCACCTACATTGATCAGGGAAGGCTGCTCCCACCAATGCAGGCAAGACCTGATGAGCAGAGAGGACGATACACCATTTCTTTTCCTAGACCTGTTCCCCTTAAAAACATTCATGCGTGTGTAGGAAAGTTAGCTTAAACCACTATCCAGCAGAGATCAGCACAGACAAACAGCAACTCCACTTAAAGGCATTGATTCATCAGTGTCCTACATAGTGAAAGGTGAGTTAATTTTAGGTTTATTTAGGGACTTTTGGGGGACAGAGGATTTGGGAAGGTGGAGCTTGAGGTTGGGTTGGTTTGGGAGTTTTGGGTTGTTGGGTTTTTCTGTTTGTTTCTGGGGGTTTATGGGGGGCAGGTGTTGTTGGTTGGTTTGTTTTTTTGGTTTTGTTGTTGTTGGGGTTTCTTTTTAATTTTGGTGACTGTGATAGTTTAGTGGGTTTTGGCTTGTTGTTTTGGTGTTTGTTTATTTGTTTGGGGTTTTTTAGGTTTTTTTTGTATCCCTTTCATTATTTGCAGAAACCATCCACTACTTCTCCCCAGGTGGATGAAATCTCGATATGCTTGGCCCACCAGTAATCTATGCCCCAATAAATCATCAGACAGCATGACAGACCACACTCAGCAAGTCCTACCTATATAACCACATCTCTTCAGATTAATATTCCTAAGCATTCCTGAAAAGTAATTTTCATAGTTTCATATTCACTCAATGCTCAATTATCTTGAAGAGATAGTAGATGGGGAGTATTTGAGTATTTGAGAATGAATAAGAGTAGCTGAAGTTATGTGGATTTAGACTACCTTAATAGTGCACACACAGCATGTCAGAAAAGAGAATTTTTAAACTTTAGAAAATTACTTCTTGGTAAAAATTGTTATACTGACATATTTATACTACCAATTGTTACCAGAGAAAATCACTGGAAATCAGACCCTTAAAATTCAGTCTTAACAAAGGACTTCTGAAGAATGAATTCCATGATACATCACAGTGTGTCCTCCTGGCAGTGAGACTTGAAATCACTGTCCATGGGCCATCAGAGAGATGGATGAAGTCTGGATGCCAGTCAGACAGTACCAAGATAGGAAGCCACTGAATAGCTGCTTCTCTAGAGGCACTATCATGCCATCGCTATACTGCAGAAACTTTATTAGTCAAAACATATGTATTTTGAAGGAATTAATTCACAATTTCCATGAAAACTTGGTTTTGTAGCTTTTTCAACCAAAAAAAAAAAAAGCCTTGAGTCAACAGTGAATCTTATTACATTTTTTCCATTGTGAGATAAGATTCTCTGAAATCTCAAATGTCACTTGCTCAAGTTCTTAAAAATCTTCCTATTTATGACATTACTACTGCTTTGCCCCATATTAAACTGAAAGAGCTGTTAGCTTTTCACATGCTGAAAGAGGCTGGTGGATCATTCTGCACCATCTCTGGGCTCCGTCCCACTCTGGTTCATTTTGGGTTTGCACTCTTACAGGGGGAAAATTTAACTTGCTGAAAACAATAAGCAGTGTCCTTCAGAAGGTTCTAGCACTACCTCTCAAGACATTAGGCAAAAACAAAAAATTATAACAGGTAATCCGAAGAGCTCTGCTTGGCACATGTTTGTAACTCCATGGTATTTGTATTCCTCTGCTCTTCACAGTCATGCTCCTTCTACTCCCCCCTGCACAGACAGTCCTTGCATGTCTCAAACAATCTTGTAATGCCTCACACTGGACACTGTAACTTTTCCGTTCAAGTTACAGGAAAGGGCATGGATCTTCCACGCTGCTGAAGTCAGGCTGCCGGTCTCTTTCAGGAGGATAACCTGTATATTTCAGAAGGCAGTCAGTAACCTCTGCACCTCTTAGAAATATCATATACTGCTATTTTGGCCATTAAACAGAACCTCAATCTAAATGAGGTAGGTAGTCCTAAATCCATGGTTTTCCACTGAATACAAAATGAGTTTCCTGCTTACTCACAGTAATGTTATTTCCATATTTGTAGATATACGCAACAGGAATTAAGGGACTTGAGCTACACTGAAGAGGAGTCTGGCTTCAGACCTTTCACGTTCTGTGGACAAGCACTAAGTGTCCTTCTTGTATTAGGATGAACAAACCTGGGAACATCAGCAAGAAAAATAAAATCCCCCAGGAGAAGTTAGATAATGCTGTTTCCTTCATTGTAATCTAACTGAAGATATTTTAACTATTCAATAATGGACCCAACCCTTGGAGATTTGTCCAAAACCAAGCTTAGCACTGGAAATGCAGAGAGCATCCCTTATGCTTCTATTTTCTTCTTTCTAACTTTGTCACATACATTCTGCTATATTCCCTTAGCTGAAACGTTGCCCACTATTGCAGAAATTCTATGCAAGGTCCTGTGGGTCAGTTGTTCAACACTAGCGGACATGAGGACAGAAAAATCCAAGTTCTCTTGAAACAAGGGCAACTTAAAAAGTTAGAAAAGCTTTCTAACAATTCAAATTGGTGCAGAGCACTGGACATTCCATTACTGCTTTTACAAAAAGCTGTGGAGGACTTCTACTTAAAAAAATCTATGCACAAGCATATTGCACATCTTCTCCGACCTCAAACTTTTTTAACGCATAATCACAAAATCTGATGAATCATCTCACTTAGAGACTGGAAGTATTACTTTTGAAGCCTGGAAAGTAGTTTCCCTACAATAATCCCAGAGGCCAGTGGCAGCATCTTAACCATTCTCTATGTCTACCAAAGCCCTGACAGAGACAGCTTTATTTTTCTTCACAGCAGGCGGTTGGGATTTGGGTTTGCTAATTAATGCTGTGGCATTTGCTCCTGCAATGCTGCAAAAGGCACAGGTTAAAGCTAGAGAGTTCAACATTCACCCTGCACAGCATGTTGGCAATTCACTGGAAATCTGCCGAAGTATTTACAGTGCCAGGAATCTACTCTGCATCATATATTGAGCACAACCAGTCTTCAGAAAGATGAGAGAAAGACTACAAAGAGTACCTTCTATGAATACAAAAGGTTTCCACCTGGAAAAATTCATACACGAGTTTGAAACACTATGCAATAAAGTGATCCACCTTCAGTGGAGTTTTGCGCGTACAGCTCCATGTCAGGAGAAATGGCAGATATGAAGTGTGATTACCTTTTCCTTCCCTTCAAACTCAGTGTTTTGCAAACTAGGGCTGACATGTGAACAATGAAACTGGAAAAAAAAAAAAAAGCAGGTTTTCTCACCACAGCTTGTTTGAAAACCCAGCCTACAACTAGCTGCAAAATGCAGGGGCTGCTAGCCTATGAAGCAGACCTGAATTAACAGTGAGAACATCAGCTAAGATACTCTACAAGTCCATTTACTTGCCTTTTGCAAAAGCATATATGCTTCTTGCAAGAAATAGACGTGTCCATGGAAACAAAACTGTCTCCACTATTCTGCATCCAAAGGCCTCATGGCATTTTACAAAAGAAAGGAGGACCATTAACTTGCATTTCACAAAGGAAAAGACCTAAAGCATAATGATTAATCTCAGATCAGCAGTGCCAGAATTTATATCGTGCAGCCCTTACTCAAGCAGTTGTTCTCAAATCTCTGTTTTTCAAGTATGAAGAAAAACTCTTTCTTCAAGGCTTCAGTGGATCTGACCAAGACATAAATGCTATTTAATCTGAAGAGGTTAGGATGTAAGATCTAGAGAAGTCAAACAGGTGAATCCAGACCATTGCCAGCAAGTTACAAGAGGTGATCCTGCCCATCTACTCAGCCCTGGTGAGACCACATCTGTAGTGCTGTGTCCAGGTCTGGGCTCCTCAGTACAAGAGAGACTTGGAACTCCTGGAGCAGGTCCAGTGGAAGGCAATAAAGATGATTGAGGGACTGGAGCAACTCTCTCATGAGAAAAGGCTGAGGGAGCTGGGCCGTTTCAGCCTTGAGAAGAGACAATTGAGTGGGGAGCTTGTCAATGTACACAGATATCTGAAGGGAGGGTGCCAAGAGGACGGATCCAGGCTTTTCTCAGTAGTGCCAAGCAATAGAACAGGAGGCAATAGGCAGAAACTGAGCATTGAAAATTCCAAACAAACATGGGGAAGAATTTCTTTACTGTGTAGGTGACCATGCACTAGAACAGCTTGCCCAGAGAGGGTGTGGAATCTCTGTCACTGGAGATACTCAAGAACTCTCTGGACACAGTGTGCTCTAGGATGACCCTCCTTGAGCAGAGAGGTAGGACCAGATGACTCCACTGCTGTCGATTCCAACCTTACCCATTATGTGATTTTTTGAAACAACCACCTAAATGCAGGATTTGCATTTAATTTAAATAGCTGTTTAATATATCATAGAAAATTATAAAGCAGTCCTTGGGAAACCTATATTATTGACACCTGCTTAAAAATATTCATTTAATATGACATTGAAGATCTTATCCACATTATTTGATCAGGATGGTGAAAACACAATGTAAGTGACAAAACCATGCATCTATTGTATTTAGAGAGAGTACAACCACAGACCACATAGCTCTGCCCTGTTTTTTTCCTTCTCCACCTTGCCTAACTAGAAAGTCTGAGAGTTGCCAAACTCTCAGTTCCAACATACTGAGCTACTATTACCATATATTAGTTTCTGTTCACCGCCTGTAGCTCAGCATTAGCAGGCTGCAAAATCGAGAGCTCACCAGTTTCCTCTACAAGCCCAAACAGCAGCTCAGGAAGGTAAAGGAATCATCAGCTCTCCAGGACTATGGTTGCCTCATCCCTCACTATGAGAAACTACTCTCAATCATTTCTCAGTTATTGGTGGGTTCTACAGTTGTCTGTGAGTAAGCTCTAAGATTTTCATGCTTTGAAATGAGAACTTGAATTTAGCAGGTGCATGGTACATAGGATGCATCTTGCAGGCCAAGTTCTTGTGTTAGAAAAAACTTCTTGGCAAGTATTACAAGAATAAAGCTATTAATGCTCCGTAGCTGTGCGCTAGGATGGAACTCTCACAGACTTGCCCTGGAAAAATTAGTTATTTAATAGCTTCTTAATCAGAGAGAAAAATTAAGATAGTGTTTCATATAGACTGTTGCCAAAAGTTACTCCTTGTGGGTTTTACCATAAATCTCCACCTCCCTCCTCTGCAGAGGATCTGGCAGTTACAAGGCTGTCATAAACTAATTAAACTTTGGATCCTGTTAAACACAACATCAAATCTGACCATAAAATTTGAAGTTAAAAACTGAGATTGCTCATTCCGTACAGTGAGGATTGAGGCCGAGTCCATTCCCTAAACCATGCAAGATTTTGATGCTCTGTATGAAATTGATTACAATATAATTGGCTTTTCTGAGGTGTACAGCTTATGTCTGTCTCTCACTACTTCAGGTAAGCATGTCTGCTTGTCTCTCACTTCTCCTTTGTGACAATGCTAAATAGGAACATTTTTGAAATTTCAAACAAATTTAATGGAACTTCGCTTCCCACCTAGTTGTCTGCAGCATTTACAGTAGATAATCTATGGAAGCCAGTGACAATGCCAGGCAATTTAAAAAAAAAAAACAAAAAACAAACAAACAAACAAAACCCAAAAAAAAACCAAAAAAATAAAACCAATCTAAAATGACAATATCTGGGAGAGCATCTTGGTTTTGCATATCTTTTTCTTGGCATTAACTGCCCAAATTCACCATCACCTTCCTGGACCTTCACACCCTGCCTCCTAGGTGCCCAAAAACTCACTACCCCCACTTCTGCTCAACCCCATTACAGATTACCCTCTGTACAAAACTGGAAACGTATATTGACTTTTACCTTGTGTTTTTCATGGCAGTGTAATGGAGTGCTTGAATGAAGAGATCAGAGAGACATAGAATTATAAACTGGCTTGGGTTGGAAGGGATCTTAAATATCATCTAGTTCCAATCCCCTGACATGGGCAGGAACAGCTTTGACTAGACCAGGTTGCTCAGAGCCCCATCCTTCCTGGCCTTGAACAATTCCAGGGATGGGCCATCCACATCTTCTCTGAGCAACCTACTCCAGTGTCTCACCGCCCTCATCCTTTCTTTCTAATATCCAACTTCAATCTACCCTCTTTCCGTTTGAAGCCATTTCCCTTTGTTTTGTCTATACCTACCTTTGCAGAAAGTCCTTCCCCATCTTTCTTGTAGGCTCCCTTCAGGTACTCAAAAGCCATAATAAAGTGATGGCAGAAGCCTTCTCTTTTCCAGGGCAAACAATCCCAACTCTTCCAACCTTTCCTTACAGGAAAGGTACTGCATCTTTCTGATCATCTTGGTGGCCCTCCTCTGGACTCTCTCCAACAGATCCATGCCCCTCCTCTGCTGGGGACTCCAGAGCTGGATATAGTTCTCCAGCTGGAGTTTCACCAGAAGGGAGGCACAGAATCACCTCCCTGGTCCTGCTGCCCACGCTGCTTTGGATGCAGCCCAGGACACAATTCGCTCTCTGGGCTCCAAGACTTGGGTCACATCCAGCCTCTCATCCACCAGCACCCCCAAGTCCTTCTCGGCAAGGCTATTCTCTATCTCTTCATCCCCAGCCTGTGTTGTAGGGGCTGCCCTAACCCAGGTATAGCACCTTGCACTGGTCTTGTTAAAACTCATGAGGTTCCCATGGGATCTGTATTGGGTCAGTTTCTCAAGCTTGTCCAGGCTCCTCTGGAGGCCATCCCATCCTTCAGGGGGGTGGCAATCACATCAGTCAGCTCAGTGTCATCTGCAAACCCGATGAAGGCACGTTCCTTCACCTACATCATTAACAAATATATTAAGTAACACTGGCCCCAATACGGATCCCTGAGAGACACCACTTGTCACTGATGTCTGTCAGGACTGTCAGAACTGTCAGTTGACCACTACTTTCTGGATGCAATCGTTCACACATGTTGTTATCCACCAAACTGTTCACACACCAATTCTGGGTAACATACACATAGAAGCCCTCCTTGTTATCATTTAAGTCCCTTGCCAGGTTCAGTTTCAGCTTCATCTTGGCCTTCCTTACCCCCTCCCTATACAACTGAAGTTCATCTCTTCCCAAGCTACTTGTCCTTGTCTTAACTGTCTGTGCATTTGCTTCTTTCCCTTTAGTTTGACCAACAGTTCCCTTCTCAGCCATGGGGGTCTCTTGCCTTTCTTACCTGCTTTTGTGCTACAGGAAATTGCCAGCTCCTGCATTCTGTGGAAGACTTTCTTAAAGCCCTACCAGTTCTGTTCCACTCTCTCCCCTGAGGGCAGTCTCCAAAGGGATGTCACTGACAATCTCCCTGAAGAGCTAGAAGCTTGCCTTCCTAAAGGTCAGGGGCACAACTTGACTCATTACCTGACCCTCAGTACTGCAAACTCTACCAATGCACAATCACTGCATCATCAACAGCTTTTAAAGCTGAACTAAAACACAGGTAGAGAAAACCTCTTCATTAAAATCACATAGCTGTCAGTGCTGGACATAGAGTTCTTTCCTCCACTGTTACTATTAAATTATTATTAATAATGCATTTTTTATTATAAGGGAGCAATGGCAATTCATGTGGCTTAAGAAAAAAAAATGCAAGAAGTATTTAAAATGCTGCTGCAACAGTAAATATCACCTCTGGCATATTTGTCCTGGAAGAACAGCGCACAATTTGGAATACCTAATTGAAATGTGCTACAGGAGATAAGGCTGGCTGCAGAGACTGACATTTAAAAGCAGGAGACACCAAACAAGACATGAAATATCACTGTTGTTGCCTCAAAGCAGAAAGCCACTTTCACAGAACTGAAGTTTCCCCTTGCCCCTCCCCAGCTGACAGACAGAGCAAGCAATTAACCCCTTCCCTGATGTCACCAGAAATACCACCCCCACGAAAATATAAAGGTTGCTACAATTTCATGTAGTTATTCCCTCCTGCAAATCATGCAGCCCTGCACGAAGCAGCACATCTTCCCTCTTCCCATTCCCTCTGAGCAAAATCTTGTTTCTTTTCTGACACATCGACATTTCAAATTCCAGCATACAAGATGCTGGAAACCAGGCTCCCCTCCTGCCTAACCCTCCATGGCAGTGTGTGCACCATGTGCCTACCTACCTCTGAGTAGAAGAGCTGGTAAATTCCTCTTCAGCTGGAATGGAATGGAATCTAGGGATAGTGCCAGAACACAGAGCTGACAAAAAAATCCCTGGCACACAAGGGATATTATGATACATTTGGCTGCTCAAGCTTTTGCTGCCTTTTTCAGAAGGAGGACTGGTACCTTTGAGTCAACTGATCTGGTGTTGTGGACAAGCAGCAAGAGACATAAATCCAGCAGATTCCATAAATGTACAGTTTGCATCAACAACACTTCAAGCGGGACTTAATTAGAAATTTACAGTTCATTAAAAGAACACCAATTAGCTTTTTCAACTACATCTTTTTTTCTATGCCAGGATAGCAAGGCAAAGATTGGGATGCATATCAGAACCAAGCACCTTGTGCTGCTCAGTGAAACATCCCGGTGTTGTTGAAGGAACAGCCCTGGTTAAAAAACTGGGTTTGAAATACATGTTAGAAAATATGCTGTGAAGTTTCTGAGCCATTAGACTGTTCATACCAACACACTGATCACTGATTTTGAGAAAAATGGGAAATCCTGGCCCAAGAGGAGAAGATATTTTTAAATTTAAAATGTAGATTTTTCATTTCAGGTTATCAATCAACATTTGCTTTCATACAGCACCATTTGGTATCTCCTTCCTGAAACAGGATGGGTCAAAAAAGGAAGTTCCTCTTTTTTGAACAAAACACCACGGTGCAGCCAAAGAGACTCAGCAGACCTGTTTTCCTGGAGCTATTCTAGTCACTCCTAATGAGCAAAAAATAGTTCTATTCTCCCTCTGTTTTCAACTCAGACTCGCTGTGCAGGGTGTCGTTCCTTTTCATGTTGTAGCACACACTGTACTTCTCTTCCATTAACCCCCTTTGCCTTATTCTGGAGCAATTCTAACAATAAAACCCAATACACAGAACTAGTAAACTCTGTGGACGCTTGACTAGCGCTTCCAGGTGGGAAACTTGATACACAACAGAACACAGAAGAGAAATGCTCAGAAGGCTCATAAACCCTTATCACAACATGATGAAAATATTCCTTATATGAGAAATAGCTCCTGTGATGCACCCCTGCCTCATACTCAATAGTGTCCCAAATCAAGGGAGGTTTTTCTTGAGAATGCTTTAACTGTGTCCCAAGAAGACACCCAAAACAACTACATGCATACTAGATTGCAATGTCAGATATCCAACATGTGTCATTCTTTTCGTAAGTATTTACCTGGCCATTTAAGGACTTGCTATAGCAAACAAGTGCACAACATTTTGGTTTTTTTAGACCTCAGTGACATGGGTTACAAGTTTCCATTAGAAGTTACCATTTAAAGCAGGTGTCCACCTTATCTGTATGAAGCCCAGCCCTACCAGAATCCCTGCTCTTGTCCTGCCCTCCTTCACACTACAAACTGAAGTACTCCAGAAACAAAAAACATACCCAAAAAAAACAAATGAAAAAAATCAGTCTGTGCTCAGTAGTTTGAAGCATTTGGATGTGTTGCCAACACACTTGAAAACCAGGAAAGAGGCTGAGCGCAGGGGTGCTTCATATGTCGCAGTATAATGTTATGATGTTTGAGATGCCTGTTAGGTACCTTGCCAACACCAGCACTCCTTCAGTACCAATTTCTGCCACCGTAAACTGGCACCACATGAAATGCATTGCAAGACTGGAAAATCTCTCTCCAGAGATTTTCAGGGCAAGATCCAAATGCAGAAATTACACTGATTTCACAGGAAATCTGACACAAGACAGAAACAAAATGCATGCAGTGCCATCAGTCAAGTCAGGAGAGAAAATACTTCTCAAGTCATTTGCCCAGGCTAGCTCACCTAGGGAAGCAGAAGTACTAGGAAATGTGTTGGAAATCTGAGTTCCAAGTGTAGTTACACAACTGGAAAACAAGGAAGGGATGAGGCTGGGGTTCAGATACCTTTGCAGATTGACAGAATCCTAAACTGACTCCAGCGCAGGCATACATCAGGAACAAGGTACGGTAGCAGGTTATGGAGGAGCCAAAGAAATGGTGGGAGAATTGGTGGAAAGCATTTGAGCATATGCCTGAGCATGACAGCTTGCCTATGATTTCCCCCATTTGAAATTACTCTTCCAAGCTCTTCACTTCTCCAAGTGCACTTCTCCAAGTGAACTCATCCCATTTGAAGTTGAAAAGCCTCAAGTCCAATAGTGAGATATCCCTGGAATTGTTGCTGGGGCTTTAAATGAGGCACAGATTCAGGTCCTCAGCATGCCAGTAGGTATTCTTTGGCATCCTACAAACACAGACTTAAGTAAAAACAGACCTTAATCCCTTCAATCTCCTTATTCATTCCTTTCTTTTTATTTTTTTTATTTTAAATAAATACAAAGCCCTTTGCCAGTTCACTAAAATTTCTGTTATTTTAAGAATGATTTTGATGTGCCCACAAATAGGTCCTTCCACAGAATCATGAAGAAAAATACAAGTTTTAGATACCAATTTGAAATATAACTTACTTTTTGTACCCCCTACTTCATTCTGCATCTTGTAAGATCATTTCACGTTGGGATGATCTGAGCCACTGTTTCAGGCTGACACTTCAGTGGTGTTGGTAAGAGAAAGATCTCCTAGTTTTGATCATAGAATGGTTTGTGCCAGAAGGAACCTAAAAAATCATCTAATTTCAACCCCCTGCTATGGGCAGGGACACCTTCTACTAGGTTGCTTAGAGCCCCATCCAACCTGGCCTTGAACACTGCCAGGGAGGGAGCATCTACAACTTCTCTGGCAGTCTCTTCCAGTGTCTCACCACCCTCATAGTAAAGGATTTCTTCTGGTTCTAAACCTACTATCTTTCAGTGTACAGCCATTCCCCCTTGTCCCATCACTATACACCTTTTTACAAAGTCCTTCTCAAGCTCTCTGCAAGGCTCCCTTCAGGTCACAATAAGCTCTTCCTAGAACTTTCTATTTTCTGGGTGAACAACCCCAACTCTGAGAGTTTCCTCATAGGAGAGGTGCTCCATCCCTCTGATCACCTTCGTGGTTCTTCTCTGGACTCGCACCAAGAGGTCCATGTCCCTCCTTTGCTGGGGACCCCTGAGCTGGATGCAGTTCTCCAGGATGAGTTTCAGCAGAAGAAAGTAGAGGAGCAGAATCACCTCCCTTGCCCTGCTGGTCAGGCTTCCTTTAATGCAATCCACGATAAAATTGGCTTTCTGGGCTACACTTGGCTGGGTCATGTTGAGATTCTTGTCAACCAACACCCCAAAATTTTTCTCCTCATGGTTGCTGTCAATCCATTTTTTACCCAGCCTGTATTTGAGCTTGAGCTCCTAACTCACATGCAGGACCTTACACTTGGCCTTGTTGAACTCCATCTCTCTGCTAATTGTTTAGAGAATTAGGGGAAGGTTGTGAGGGGCATACATGTACTACGCAGTGTAAACTTGTCCACCTTATTTCTCAGTAGCTTCTAGCAGTTCTTTCCTCTTTTTTTTTTTTTTTTGGAAGTGCTAATGGATGTCGGCAGAAAAGAAAGGCAAAAGGAGGTAAAAAAGAGAGAATTAATCACAGTAATGTAGTTTTTTTTTTCTCTTACTAACTGAAATTCTCCCCAGTGACTCCGTTTTAGACTGCTGTGACTCTAGAAATAGCCTGGACAATTAAAATCATCTCTCCAGAGTACTTCCTGCAGCTTCCTCTCGCCTCTGAACTTGCATCTCATTGAAGAAGTGACCATCCCTCTATATGAAGACAGCCTAAACCAACAGAGAATTAGATTAGCTTCCATTACCCATGAATTGTCCCTGTTCCCACATCTCTCTACTCCCTAATCATCTTGAAAGAGACTTCTTTCAGTGTGTCTGACTAATATCAGCTTTTTCATTGCCTTTATGGGATGTTGGAGATTCTCCCAGCTGTGCAGAGTCATTTTAGGTCTACACAAAGCACACGCCAGCAAATTAACTTCTAGTGTATTCAGAGAATTGCTGTGGGAGACCACTAATAGAAACAGTGCAACAGAGGAAGAAGGGAAACTAGGGAACTACCAGGCATGACACGAGCATGGAAGTCCCATAACATCAGACAGAAGGAACCAGGGAAAGCCCCAAGGTAACGCTAAGAAACAATTGACAGGACTAGTGAGTTTTTATTGGCGTTTTTGTTGTTGTTCGTTGGTTGATCTAGTTGTTTTTAATTTTTTTTTAATTATATGCTATAAAAATCAAAACAAGCACATTTCTCTGTGAACCAGCCTCCTCATTAAAATATATGGAATGTCCATCTCTCACAGCAGGAAGCTCAAATATAACTAGTATAACTAGTGTTTATAAGTTAGCACCACTATGAGGTTAAACCACATTGTTATTTAAGGGATGAAGTTGTAGGATTGGCTTTCTAGTCCCCCCTACTGAAAGGAAAAGCATCAAGACCCAATCAACAGATCTGAGATGGACATGGTATTAAATCTCTTCTGGCATGAGATGACCTTTAAGAAAACCACACTGGAAACATTGACAGTCACTGAGCACAAATGCAATTACATGGTGCTGCCAGTCAGAACAAATACACTGTATTGTGGCCACTGTGGCAAGTGAAGCAGAACAGACCCAGCCCAGGATGCCAGGCCTTAACCAGCAACTTCAGAATTCCTACTGCTATCCAGGCTCTTCTCCTACTCCAAGTGGCTGGACTTTTTTATTGCTGGATATCTTTTTTCACCCTGGGTTAAGCCTGTGAGTTTGTTTTTGCATACTGAGCTGTGCCTGTTAGCATATTATCACATTAAAACTTGGGATTGTCTTAGCTCCTTATTGGAGACAGGGAGTATTTAAGGACAGAAAAAGTGATGAAATGCTTTCTTCTACCCTCTGCAATACATAGTCATCATTGTGGTGCCTGTCACATCCAATTTGGCCTGGTCCTAAAATAAACCCAGGTACAACCCACCTTTCACCAGGAGGCAGGAGCAGCAGCAGGTGAAACAAGGACACCAGCTGCCCAAGGTGCTTCCCTACATCTCCACCCACACAGAGCTGCTAAGTAAACACCAGCTCACGCAGTCATGACTGCCAAGCTTAGCAGGTTTTGCATCCTCGTCCCTCAGCAGCCTCCTACCCATGGTCCTCCTATCTAAAGGAAGGAGATTTGCAAGTGAACTTTTGGTTGTTCATTATGTATCATTCCCCCACATTTCTTTGCCAAGTTTGTGGCCAAACAGGGATCTCCTCCTCCTGCCCTCTGTCTCTCTCCCTCTTTCCTACCTCACAATCACCTTTTTCACATGCATTCTAATCCCAGCAATGTCTGCCAGTGAGCTAGAGCTTGCTGAAATTAGTGAACACTTAAGATCAGTTAAAAATTTCAGAGATTCTTTAAAAGAAAAGAGTCATGCAGTGTGCTCAACAGAGCAGGCTACTGTCCCAAAGGGTGCCTGAGAAGCAGTTTGTGCAACAATGACCTTCTTCTAACCCCCAGGATTGGGTACTAGAAAATGTGATTTTTATTCCTGGCTTGTCTAAAGACACATATGCTGACAGACATGTAATTTAACCTCTCCCTGTTTGCTTTTCCTGCCTAAATAATACTAAAAATATGAAAAAGTGATAGCTATGACTCTCTGACTCAGCTTTGTGTAGAAAGCAGAGGTTTATGGGATCAGTGGGCAGAGAAGGCCAATCCTTAGCCTTATAACTGGAGAAAATACAGTGATTGATGCATTGTCAGACAGCCTCTCCCTATGTCACAAAAGTCTTTACAGTGCCCCAAACAGCTGAAGTTAGAAGACAACTAATAACTCTACTGTGGGCCATTATCGCGTTTCCAATCCCATTTCCTCCCAATAAATCTTTCTTAGGTCTGTAAGGGTCTAATGAGCACTGTCAAACTGAGCTGTGCGAGGTGAGCTATGAGCAGTGCAGCTGGACAAACTGGACCAAACGGCTGCCAGTAATGAGCATATTGGCCATCAGGGAACAAGGTCTCCAGCCAAAGCTGGAAACTTCAGAGAAGCCCTGAGGTGAATGTTCAAGCTTGCCCCTGGGTAACATCATAAAACAAGAGCCAGTACTGCTAAAAAATGACATGTTCCTTTGGAGCCTCTTCGGAAAGGCCAAAAAGCTTGTGCAGCAGTGTGAACATGCATGTCATCACTTCCCTCTGGGAAGGCAGCGCCGCACTTTGTTGTTTTGTTTCAGGTTTTGCTGACTTCACTGCCTGGAATAATAAGCCAGATGGAAGGTCTGATTTTATAGGATGAGAGCAGTGTCTGAAAGTTAACAGTGGAGACAAAGTAGCCGTGAAGGGAGATAACTCATGGGGTGATGTTCAAAGGAGGACTCCAGGCTGAACAGGAGTCAGAATCTGTGGTATAGGAGAATGCAGAGCATGTAATGAAGACAGCAGGATATCCTAGCACAACACAAGAACAAGTGCAACAAAATGAAGAAAAATCTCCCTCTGAAAGGACAGTGCCTTTCAGACTCAAGCACTTATGATCTGCTTAAAAAAAAAAAAGAATATTCTCATCCATTCAAGTAGCTACAACTCCCTCTAGAACCAAGCATTGGTTGACTCATGAGGCATCTCCAGCTGGGTCTGGGCGCCCAGGCCAGCACCCAGAGAAGGCCTCAGCAGGAACGTAAGAAGGATTTTTCAGGTCTCTCCTCTATAATTAGCATTTCATGATCTTCTTAGCTAGAAGAAAAAGGTAGATGAATCTCTAATATTTTTTCATAATAATGTAGTACAAGCAGTGGCTAAAAGCCCAACCCTTTCAATAAGGAGCATACCAAGAAAAATGTTTTGCAGTTCTAATCAAGAAGATCAGACCACCTGCAAGTTAGGTCTATGCAATTATTGTGTTTGCATTTTATAGAGAGCGTATTATAAAGTAACATGACAGAGGAACAGGCATAGTATCAATACTTTTATAGACTGAGTGCACAAACTCAGAAATCCATACACTTTTCAAAGGTCATCAGTAAGCAAAGCTCCAGATACTCCTACACTCTGAAAATGCAGCTATCATCATGACTACCTGCTTACAAAAGAAGAGCACCTGCTAACCTCATCTCCCACATCCCTTACAAATATTAACAATTGGAATATCTACAGGACACTTAACTTCAAAGAGGCTGAGATAGTACATAGGACTCATTTAGTCTATGTAAGAGGGAGGAAAAAAGTTACTTTTCAATTAAATGATAAGACAAACATTGTGAGGAATTGAGTCTTTTCCTTAAATTATAGTCCTAATTCAGTCATTACACATAATTATTAAATTTGCACAAAATGATTAGATAGGCTTTACTTACAAAAGAGAAATGAATGGAGCTGCCAATGTTGGCATATATCACTATTTAAAATAAAGACCAAAAATCCTCCTTGGTGTGCAAGCTTGTCTGTTGGGTGCATTTGCACCAATATCCATTTCAGACATTTTTCAATACACTGAATAGCTAATGGGAGATACCATCTATATTCACCTTAGAGCTTTTGATGTGTCCTATTCACAGGGACCACCATGAGTGATGCAGTACACATTTGTATTTAATTTAAAAAAGCAAAACACAACAAACAAGCAATAATTGAGTTCTTTTCAACAGGGAAAATTAGCAATGCTGCAAGCAATGCAACAGCACAGCAAAATGCACTGGATAGAACAGACTACAAGGAAATTTCCAGAACTGGTCAAAGCCCTGACCTATCAATAAGAAAGAGTAAAAGTATCTTCCACTATGTATTTTGCCACTAGGTCATATGCAGTTACATGTATTCCCTTATTGGAAACTATTTGCTTAACTAGTGGTAACAATTGTCACATTTGAAAGGTGCAACCTTAAAGCACTTCAGAAATTTTATTTCTCAATTATCAGGAAAAATAAATCTACCTGAAAATTCCATTTTTCCTCCTCTACCTCTACTCTGCTCAGTATGATGTACTTAAATGTGAACTACGATATACTTTAACAAGACTTTATAAAAGAAATAAAAAGAACAGCTGAAGAAGGATGCTTGCTGTGCAGAACAGCAAGCTTTCTAGGTCTTACAAAACCAGACTCTTATATATTCACTAGTACACTTATCCTAAGCATTTATGACTAGCTAGAGAGAGGATTCTAAGTACTTCTGCAGATCTCAAAACAAATATGAAAGGCTGCATAGCCCTCCTGTACAGCAATGGTTATTGCTGCTTACAGAGAAGCACACAACATTGGGGTGACAGAAGCTGTACCAGGGGCTGCAGCTGTGCTGGGGACAGACAGTGCAGGAAGGCTGACACCCACTGCAGCTGGAAGCAGGGCTGTCTGGCCACCAGAGGAGGTGACCGGCCTGGCATTTTCAAATTAAGCAAACTATTCACCAGCTGCAAAACTGCAGAGGCTGCTGAAAACCCTGAGTGATAATCCTTGTTTATTCAGCAAACCACTTAACTGGAATGGTTAACACACCAAGGCCTCACCACAATTAATTGACACATTAATTGACAAACCATTGCCTCTAGCTTGCTTGAAGCCAGATGCTGACAGTTCCTGTGGACTCCCTGGATGCCCTCTACCCACGAACACATCCAGCCGCAGCTGGCCTGGGGACACAAGCACTTTGCAGAAAGATTCACCAAATAACTTGCTTGTGGTACGTAACTGTTTCCTCTCTGTCACCAAATACCACCTTTAGCCCAGGATTTCTGCAAAGGGAAAACAGCAGGCTCCATTTGGTGCTCTGGGAAGGCAAAATGGAGGTTCTACAGCAGCTAGGGACCAAGGGAGAATATTAAACACTCCATGCCTAATCGAGCATCTTTTCAAATTAGCCTGACTGCCTTATTTGCTCTATTCAGACAGAACAATGAGCTGAAATGTTACAAAGCATCTGCAGCACTGAGGCCCACAGGCGCCCTCCCCCTCCTGCTGTGCTGGGACACAGCTCTAATACTTCTGCAGAAAAAAACGTAGGCAGCCTGGGGTTGAGAGCCCCTCTCTGCTCATCTTTCCCCACACATCCTTTGCCACAAGCCAGTTTGCACCAGAACTGCTCCCACCTAAACACCTTTTGGTGGATACAATCCCTTATACATAAAACTTTCAACTCAAAAATATAAGACTTCCCTTTTTAATCAAGACTAGTAAAGAGTATCTCACCAGATAAACCACCCCTGTGCATTTAACACATTTGTTCCCATTTTTATTTGAAAATGAGGCTTGTTCGTCTTAAAAGAATTAGAGGTGGTTTGACTCAATTCAAGGATAAGTCTGTAAAAATTTATAGCTCATGATGTATATAGAGGGCCAGAGGCTAGAATGATCTCATAGGCCCTTTGCAGTTATAGACTAAAAAATTTTATAAAACATTATTTCTCTGACACTTCACTGCTCCAACCTACGTCCATACTCCTCACCCCACACAGTCACTGTCTGCCTGCACCCAAACCACAGAAACTACTGATCAAAAAGAATGCATGAACAGCACTCCCTGTCTCTGTGTCTGTTCCTCCCAGCCCCAGCTGGGTCACCAAAACATCAGCACTGGAACTTACAGGTATCCAGTATAAAATGAAGCTAGAGCTTTCCACAGAGCAGCCATAAGAACTTTTTTGCAAACAGAGCAGAAAAGTGTAATGAGTTCAGAGTAAGCACTGTTTAATTAGGGCAGTATGAGCCATTTTAGCTTCTTCAAAACCCTGATCATTCAAAAAGTCCCCCTGCAGAGCAGCCAGGCCCTGCTGCAGACATCCTCTCACCTGTGGAATGTTTTGTAATAGGAAAGGGAAAAACTCTTCTGTTACTCTTCGTGCACTTTTCCACCAAGTGCATGTGGCAGAAAGGCCCAAGGAGAAAGGAAGGACTCCTTTGGAATACCAGACCAAATTTGGAAAGGAAACAGCGATTTTCAAATCAGAGCAGCTTTTGCCCACGTAAATATAACCTAAAAAGCAGATTGTTAGCCTCCGCTATTTACTTGATACCAAAAGTCATGAATTTCAGGAGCGAGGGAAAAATAGCTCTAGCACCAGTGATCAAATAATTAAGGATGTGACATCCAGTTGTTGATTCACCTGGGATCTAAAGAAACCCATTTAAAAAATGCCTGCTGGTAAGCCCGCCAAGAGACAAACAGAGGATAAGCCAAGGTGAGACTCTGATGTGCTTCTCCATTACCTGCACCACTGCTCCTCACCACACCAACATGCTCCAAACTTCCCTCTTCTTCCAGCTCACCACCTTCCCTGCACTTCTTTAGAAACTTTTTTGTTTTAATTTGCTTGAATGAAACAATTCCCACTCCTGCTGCAAAAAGAAAACCAGGAAGGACTGTGAATGCCTGCCTAGTTTAGAAAGGCTAATGTTGATTTAGACAACATCAGGTGCATGAGGCAGAGCCGTTTGTTTACATCTTGCACACTGCTTGTTTCTCATCTGAACAGCATCCCACATGACTGCCTGCACTGCAACAGCCTCAAAATCTTTACAGTGTACTGACTCTTAATATAAAGAGTCGCCATATGCTTTCTCTAACTGTTAGATTAATAATTTATGATCTGCTACTGATCAGTTCACAGCTTTTGTTCATTCACCTGAAAAACAGCTGCTGCATAAGAGCTGCCATGGTTTACTTGCAACAAAAGCAGTTACTTTTAGTTTTCCTCTTTAAGAAAACAGACTAAATATCTAACATAAAACAATAATGGAAAAGTACATATTTTGAAAGATAAAGTTTTGATAAATGCTGTTAGTTGATGCATTCAGAAACACTCTTTCAAAACCATGTTTGGAAACATGACTCATGAAATGAGGGCAAAATGTCTTCTACTGAAGACTCTTTGATCCCACCAGACACCAATGTTCCAGCTTTCTGGATTTCCAGTAACAAGTTTCTGTTTTCTCAGAGGAACAGGCTGAGGACTAAAATGACTTATTTTTGAGTAGTTATTCATATGAAATGAAAATTTCAAAATTAGAAATAGATAAGACAGATGACTGCACAGCCTAAGCAATTTTTCCAAGAAATACAAGGTTTTGACAGTTTCACATAATGAAGTATATGCTAAGAAGGATTCTCAATCTTATTTCAAATTAATCTAAGGTATCATTTTCAGAGCGGAATCCCAGTTTGAAATAGCATCCAGTCTTAAATCTTGGGAAATCTGATACAACAAAGTTAGCATAATAGTAAGTAACATAAAGTAAATGGTTGTTGCTGCTACAATATAAAATTTTGCATGTTTAAGATTGCTCTGTAATCTTAGTGGACAGAGAAACATCCAGAAAATATAATCTCATCCTCTCCTGTTTGTCTATTGCTAACCTGCATCTGAAGTTCTGTTAGGCACTTCCTCACTTTCTCATAAAGCAAGGGAGAGTGAAAATGTGGCAGATCACATTTCCAAAGAAGAAAATCCTATAATAGTTTTGAATCCTCTGTTCTTTACATCAACTTATCCCCTCAGCAGTAAAACAGCATTCAGCTCCCACTGATCTGACCTACAGTCTTCCCCCATCCCAAAGGGTAGCTCTACACTATTTGAATAAAAGGCCTACTAAAACTGATTTATCCTGTACTGCCTTCTGTTTGGTTAGTTATGGTGCCATTCAATTTGTTACAAGAAATATCTCAAGCTGCTTCCATAATTCAAATATGCACAAGACTGTCAAAAGAGACTCTGCTGTCAAGCCCACCAATGTATTAGTTACAGCAACAAGTCCCAGCAGCTTTTACAAGAATCAAACCATATAGCACGTAATGAAGACTGGCTCAGACTTCTCACAGGCCTCCTGATATTATCACTTGATGTAGAGCTATAAATCAGTTTGAGCAGTCTCTGTACTTTCAAAGCTGTAAGACAGATAACCAAGGGTGACTGAGTTCACAAGGCAAAAACAGACAGCCCTTCTTTAGCTCATCAGCCTTCCTAGATACTCTTGCCCCAGAGTACCCTGCCAAATACCAGTGTTCCGAGATGAACCTTCCCTTGTTCGCCACCTAAAATCATCTGCCTCCAGACTTCCATCATGCTATGAGCAGACCCCACATGCACTAATCAGCTCTGCAAATGTCAGAGTTAATTCCCACACAAAAAATAGATTGAAGGAAGTCCTCAAACTGCCCCCTGGGTATCCAGGTTCAATCGTGACACCAGTGCTTCAGTTTTCACATCTGACTTCTACTAAACAGCTTCTGTTCATAGGTATCTCCTGCTCCTGACACAATTGCATCACATGCTAGAGGAACTAAGACTTTAATGGTACACCAAAAGCATTCATGTTAGTTTCCCATTTTTGCCCCTTGTGAAGAATCTCTCAGACAGCAACACCACCAAAGGCTGTATGAAAGGGTGTTCTTTCCTTTCCCCAGCAAATTTCCAGAGGCTTTTAGAAAAGCAAGCACAAAAGAAAATAGGTTCTCCTGACACCACATCCCTGAGATTCTACTGTGCTGAAGAAGGAGGTCAATACAGGACCTTTTCCCTCCAGCACTTGGCTGGAGGCTGGGAGAGCATTGGACAGAAATTATCACAGAACATATAATACAGTGAACCTTCTTTTTATACTCTCCCACAAACATCCACTTCTGGATGCTGCTGGAGAACAGAAACGTGTTCTGAGTCATTATGGCCACTCATGTTCATCTTATGATGGTCAGCTGCCATAAGCTTCTCTCCTCTTCAAAGAAAGCCTGATGCAATTCCTCAACTGAAGCAGGAAGCACAAATGGGAGCACTGCAACTCTCTTTGTCCTGACCTGGGCCACAGAAATGACAAACACTGATCTTGACTTCTATAGTGAACTGTGACAGGAACATTGCAACACGAGGTGTGTAAGAGCCTGTGCCTGAAAACAGACAATGACTTAAGTATTGCAGGAAAGTATTGCAGTAAGTGATTGGGAGCATCTTCCCATCAGCTCAGTGTGGGACACTGTGCCATTTGTCATGTTGAAGGAAGCGCTCTTGTAACTAGGCAGGCAGCACTTCCTCATTCCCTTAGTCCCAAAGCAACAGAAATCTTTGCTATTTAACAGAGATAGGATGCAGAGAGCTGGAGAGCATTTTAAGGTGGGTGGTCTTTCTTGAGCCATCCTCATTAAGCTGTATAAATACTCAGTCTGGCCAATGACTGTTTTCATGGCTGTATCAGCTATTCTCAAATATTAAGATAAAAAGCAAACCAAAGGAAGTTCTTTCCTGTCTGTGTAGGAATGCAAACTTATGGATAACCCACAAATGCATGAAACACCATACCTCTAAGTCTCCTATCATAAGATTATGTCTACATGTCCTGACATTTTTCCACAAACAGCTGCACATTCTCATGAAGTTATCAGAAAATCACCAAATCTTATATTGACAGGTTTACTCTCACATTTGCACAAAACTTCATTTCCACATAGTGCGACAAACTCCAGCTCACCAATTTACACAAGCAGTGATGTAGACATGCCCTCAAACACTAAATCTGCCACTTCCCCTTCTCTTTTTCCTCACCAAACAGGCAGAGGCACAGTTACAGGCATATACAATTCCCGTGTGCATCCCAAAAGACCCTTCTGAGATACAGCCACTGTGCAAATTTCAGCCACTCTGTTTGTCCTGAAATGAACTAAAAGGCAATGCCAAACCCTGAGAAAGCAATGAGCATAGCTGTTAAAAAGATATTCAAATACATGTATTCTCTTATAATATCATAGTCATTCCTAGTTAAATCAAAAAGGACAGAAACTTGCAGAAGAACCAATGTTAAGAACCTTGTTAAAACAGTGATGACAACAGACTGGCTTGCAGGAGAGCTCTTGGGTTGGAAAGAATCTGCAAGAACATTGCTCAGGATTCAGTTTTGGACCACATCTCACTTAATACTCATATTAATCTGAATTGGCACAGGACAGAAATGTGCTAAAGTAATTTACTGGAGTTCAGGTAGGAGATTCTGTTAATACAAAGGAGGATCACAATACCACAAGCATGGCTTGGATCATCTTCAGGACTGGAAAAACAAAAATATTATGTGACGTAATATTGTGCTTATTTCTGACAATGAAATGCCATATCCACATCCCTCCTATAGATCCTATCAGCAGCAACAGCTCTCCCGACAAGCCTGGCAATCTGCATCCCCTTCACAGCCACTGTCCTCTAGGCACTAAAGTGCACCCTGGTCATCAGCAAGGATGGCTGCCATTGGAATATTTCCAGGCTTTCCAACATCCTAAAATTTGCATTTTCTGTGGCAACTTGACATACAGCACTTGTCATACAGCAGCTCCCAATAATTTCTTCGGTATCTGGCCTGTATTTATTTTTTGCCTGCACCTCCTCCTTAGCATGTCCTTCTTTGTTCCTGTGCCTCATTCCTCTGGCCCCTGTCTGAAGACCTTCCCAATATATTTCTGTGTGCCATCCACAGGCAGAGCTACTCCTGCTTCTCTAAGCAGCTCCAAGCAGCACGTTACTCATCCCCCATACAGTCCTGAACCAAGCTGGTTCTCACCAGCATCAGGATTCAAAAACAGCAGAGTGGGAAAAGGCATCCTTGGAACCACAGAGACAATCCTCATTCATATAACACAGGGCCTGAGAGAAATTAATTTAGGAAGAAAGTAGGCACAAAGGCAAAAATGCATGAGCCTTCCATTTGATGACATTTCAGAGACAAGGTTTGTTTGGGTTTTTTTTACTTTCCATCTATCTCAAATATATAGAAGAATAAAAAGGATAATCTGGAGCTGGGAACTATTTGAAACCCAAAGGAACTTCAAAAGAAATTAAAATTAGTTAAATATTTATACAGTGCAGCTCTAATTAAATTAATAGGGCTGCAGATGTGCTGGGGAGATCAGAAAACTACTTCCTTCACCTTAACCCTCTTATTCTGTTATTACTGCAAAATTTTTAGCTAATTACTGACACAACTAAGCTACCTTTAAAAAGAAAAAGGCAAATGAGAACAAAAAAAAATACACCGAAATTATAATACCTTGCAAAGAAAAGAATTGAGTCCTCCTTCTCAGCACAGGTGTCATGCAGTAAATATTTAAGAGCAGCCCATATCTTTCCCTATAAAGGCCCTCAAGTTCCTTCTCTCACTGGGAATTCCTGAAACAGAATCACTGAGCACTCGCTGATAAACCAGTTACGTTCACTGTGTGTAACTAGTCTCTCTTTCAACCATCTTGCCAAACAATCAGGGTTATCACCACACAAGAGTGACGGATCTGGACAACTCTGTGTGTCGAACCCTTACTCTTTACCTCTCTGCCATCTACTAGAAACTCTAACTCTGAGTTAGGTACTGACCCTTTCATGGATGTAAAGAGTTGAGTGTGAAAGAGTGAATCTGCTGCATTCAGACATCAATAGATTCCTCCCTGTGAGGAGAAAACCAGGTTCCCAAGTCCTGCCCAGTGGGTATCCTAAACACTAAATACCCATGTGTATGCTTGTATGCTTGCTTGCTCCTACTTTGCTCTCAAACATCATGACTATTTAATTGCTTTAAGCAGATGTCCTGGGTTGGCCATATGACCTGTTTGTATCCCCAATCGTCCCCTTGCTTATGCTGGACATTAAGTTCTGCAGCTTTAAGTTGGTCCAAGGAAGACAGTGAAAGTGAAGGTGGAGGAAAAAAAAACACTCGCCGTTTGTCTGCAGGATACTACGAACCAAGGTCAAGAGAGCGGAGAGGCTGCATTCCGGCAGACAGCGTTATCTCTTTTTCTTTTTTTTTTTTACTCACTCTGTTGTGGGGGTGCTGGCTAGCTCACAGCAGAGGGTTTTTTCCTCGGATTTTTCCCGGCTTTTTGCAGGGAGAGACTTTGTTTCTTTTGCTGGGAATTTTTTCTTTTTTTCCTCTTCCTGGGACTGGTTGGCATCGCGTGGGCCCAGGACACGAGGGAACCCCCGGGGGGCCCCCCCCCATCCTCGCCGACTTCTACAGCCGGGCCCGGCAATCGGCCCCCCCACTGGAGAACTGAACCGGACTCAGACGGACTCTGAATCTACCATCTCTTCAGAGGAAGGAGAGGTTTCATTGTTTTCATATTATCCAATTTTTCCCTATACTTGTAAATATTCTATGTGTTAAATAAATAGTTTTTTCCACTTTTCTCTAAGGAAATTCTTCCCGGACCGGTAGGGGGAGGGGCGAGTGGAATCGGCTCTTCCTAGAGGAGACCCCCCAGAGGTTTCCTCCTAAATATTTGCCCTAAACCAGGACAGCAGAGAAGAGAGTCTTCAAAAAGAGGCAAAAGGAGTTATACCTTCCACTGCAAAATTATTTGCTGGCTACACAGCCTGAGAAGTGCTACATAACCAGTGGTTCCCGTAGGCAGGCTATGTGCTGCAGCCACCAGATGCCTGACTAAAAGGGTGGCTCCTATCATTCTCATGAGCAGGCTGGTACTGTACTCCTGAGAGCAATAGTGCCAACTTTATGGATCCCAACAGATACAAGCAACACCCTTGTGCTTGAGCAGCACTGTCAAGAGAAACAACCCTGCACAGAGTTTTAGGCACTTCAGGAAATAGAAAACTGCAGCCTAATGACCTCCAGCATAAAACAGTAGTAGGGGAAAATAAAAATGAAAGGACCTGGAAGATCTGTTGAGGATTTGAGCACCTGAGGAGCAGTTAGATGGCATCAGGTCACATAATTTTCTTTTGTGGATATAGTTCAAAGCCTTATCTGCTGATGTTTACCACAGAGCTCCCAAGTAATTTTAAATTATATCATAGGAATTCCTGGAATTCCAAGATTCTAGATACCCCTTACTAAAAAGCAAAACATGTACAACTTGTGTCAGGGCCCAAATTCTCCAGATCACAATACACCACACCTTCCAGTGTCTGACTTGCTCTCCCCCTGAGGTTGACAGAACAACAAAAGTTTTTCCTTGATACAGCATTACAAGGAATTCCCAGAACCGCCCTATGCGTAAGGCTAACCTGCAAGAGAGATTCTCCCTCCTTATCCCCAACTGAGATTAAATGAAGCTATATGCTCAAAATTATATGTTATATGTTATGTGCTCAATGTTATATAGACAATTAAAGCAAATCCAGAAATACAGAAAATATCTTTTAATCCCTATTCAGGCCATCTGAGACAAACTCTTCTTGCATCTTCCTGCCTCCCTGTTTCTGACCTAAATGACCTAAGGGCATCTTGAGTGCAAAAGGTATCTGGATTACATACTTGCCATTGATATTGATGTGCCACAAGAAACACAACTCCTATGGTTTTAATTCAAGAAGATACAAAACTACCTTGTAGAGAGAGAAGAGGAGAAACAAGAAAGCCCTGTGAATTTTTATTTATAATACCAATTACCTCAAAACTTCCTCTTCTAGTTCCACCTCTAGAGCTTGCCACTATTTCCATGGTTCTAGCAAGTAATCTACCACATCAGACCTTAAACGGCCACTTGGATCACACCACAGACCTCTGTGCTGCACTAAGAAGAAATTTTCCATTATCACCATTCTCAAAAAGAGAACTGAGATGCACAAAGCATACCAAAAGACAACAGAAGGACTTCAAGCAGAAGTAGTAAGCATATTGGGAGGAAAATATTCAGAAACAAGCACAAAGTTCAGCATTTCCACCATCCATGTATCAGGAAGAAAATGTTAGTCTTTTTATCCGCTCCAAACTAAACCAACTACACTCTACCCCTCACCAACTATAACTAGCATTGGCTACCAACATCTTCTTGCACTGACCATAAGATCTAAAAGGTCTGGAATACCATGTACTACTTGGAAAAACACAAAACAGCAAAATCATTCATAAAAAGAGATGAAACAAAAAAAGGAATGGATCCAAGAGAAAATGAAATTAAAAGCCCTCAAGCATAATTTGAAGAAAGCAGAAGCCAAAGGTAGAAAGAGAAAAGCAAAAGTCTGGAGACACTTTACAACAGGACTGCTGGGTGAGACTGCTTTCTGCCTTGCTCAGAAAAGCTCCAGGCCATCTCTTTGCTGATGTCTCCCTTTTTGTTTTGACTCCTTCTTTTGCCAAAAATCTTGTTTTACTTATTGTTATCATTGTGGGCTTTTTCCCTCTTTCTCCCTCAGAGCAGCTGTCACATTTACTCAGGTCTCATGAACTGCTGTGCTGCGGGTGCGTGTGATTAATTATACCGTTAGCCTTCATTAAGTCAGTGGATTGGCACTCTGGCAGAGAGGCAGCGGGACCAGAAGGAGAAGCTATTGAGAGCCAGCAGGATCTGTGTCCCATGGTTTGTGTGGTTTTTGGGCATGTGTGGCTTTTGTCCTCAAAAATAGCAATACCTGAGTGTTTTTTTTATGCTTTGATAAACCACACTTTCCTGCCTTACTACATGCAAGGCTCAGTAAAAAAAAAAAAAAAAAAAAAAGCAAAAAAAATACCAAAAGGTCCTAGAACATTTTACTATCCTAAATATCTTACTGCTGTTGCCTACTTGATTTTGGGCAGTGGAAACCAAATAAGCTAGTGTAGTGACCATGCCTTCTGTCCTCACGCCATTTTAAAGAGATAAACTAGAATTCCCAGATGGGGAAGTCTGCTTTCCTTTAGGATAACCAAATACAGATAAAATTATTCTGATTGATACTTCCCAGAAATAGTGCTTGTTCTTTCAACAGCCTAGGGAAAAGAGCATTATGGGAAGCAAAATAGACTCTATTTTGTTCATTGCATGGCATTAGATTCTCCCACAAAGGCATGGGACATGTTCTCCAATGCTGAAAGAGAAAACTCTGTTTCTATTCAAATTGCACATATTCATCTCAGCTATTTCTACCTGGCTGGAGCTTAACCAATAACTAAGACCAAGTTTTCAATACTTTGTAACACATAATTGCAGCCTAAAATCTTTGTAATTCTGCTAATAAGTCTTCACTCTGCATTACTGAAAAGAATACAGTTCCTTAAAGTTATGACATGTTCCCATTTCCTTTGGAAGGATTCACTACAGGTGATGTTAGAATTTCTTCTCAAAAGCTCTCCAGCTCAAAACACAGAATTCACTTTTTGACATGATGATATTGTGTTTTGCTGGTCACTGATGAACACTCTGTGAAAGAGAATTTAGATTTAGGAAACAGGGTAGTTTGACCATTCTGGTTATATCATGTGGTTTAATAAACAGAGAAGCCTAAAACCAATTTCTACAGATTTTATTTTAGCTTTAGTCACCACTGAAAATAAAAAACTCCAAATGAACACACTTACAGCTCATTCTTTGCAATTTAAAATCTCAAAAATGTGGTTTACCACAATTGTAGATTTTGCTATGTAGCAGAGAACTAGGGGTATCACAGCTCCCACTGCCAGCTACACCAAACCCAGATGACTGAAGGATGTAGCCAAATTATGGCTTAAATTACTCCAGACTAGCCTCAAGAACCCCAGAATAAGCAGAATCCATTGACCCCATTTGAGCAAGAAAATACTAAAATGTCTCTCTGGGGAAGGGGCAAAAGTGACTCAACATGGGGAGCTTCGACAGATTGTTTGAGAGACAGAGAGATCAGATAAAAGTCCAATAGAGCAGATGCTGTAAGAGGATTAGAGCAAGCGGATTAGAAGCCTTGGGAATACAAAGATCATCAGACTCACGATTCCTCTTTAAACATAATCAGGAACAAGTATCCCAACCTCCCCTACCCACTAACAATACTCCACGTCCTTATTTGCTCTCTCCTTCCCAATCTCCCTCTCAATCATTTTATGTTCCTGAGAGTTATTAACATCACATGATGGACCTGCAATGAAGTCAAGCAGAAGTTTCTAGAAATGTGGCAGGATCTTCTTAGGCTAGAAGCAGCAGGACTATGGCAAACAAAAACCTCAGTCGTGATAAAAGCTGATCTTGGGTGGGTGACAAGCAGGAATGCCAGATACCAGGGAGAATGCAGGTCCCGTATGGATGAGGCCAAGAACATAACTGCTTTTCCAAGCATGCTACTGTCCAAAAATCTGCAGTTTACATGACAGCATCACCTGTTTTTTACACTACCTTCACCTCTCTTTTGAATAATTTAGTTATGGCTGAAGAGCCCACCAGCATCCACTGAATAACCTCCATCAAGTTACACAGTATTGCTCTTTACTCCCCAACGCTGAATCCTTACAGTTTGGGCTGTACAGAAAGCATTTATCCACAGGATTTTTCCAATTATCTTCTAAGTGAGTTTACAAATCTAAGTTTTGGGGAAAGATCACTATGTACTGAGGACCAGCTCTAGGAAGCTATGTAATGTATCCACAAAGTATGCATGTTTGACATTTGCTTAACTTGTCAGTATAAACCCACAGGCATCCAAAATCACAGCATGAAATACCATACTATTCACAGGACCAGCCACACAAGAGTTTAAGTAAACAACTGTGCATATGCTATAGGCTGAAATAAACAATCTTTTCCAAACAATTATGAATCAACTCAGACAAAATTTGTATGTAATTCATGTGCTGTAAAAACATCTGACTTAATCAAATAATTTGAAGCACTATATAACAATCCACCCAATCCCACCCAAAATAAATCATGTCACCAGTTTTACAGGGCTTACAAAAAACCCAAACAGTCTAGAAGCACTCGTTGTTGAAATGAATCATGAAGTCAACCGACACTGACTCCATGAACATACATATGCACATGGATGGCAAATCACCTCTACCTAATGTCAAAGGTGGCAAACTTCCTACGTACTAAGCCATAGGCTCTGGAATGGGAGGCTTCCATCTTCTAGACATCACTTGCATTTTGACACACTATACTTAGCTCTGGGTGTTGCCTCTGAACTCCTTATGATTCCAAACTGATCTGCAGTTCAGGTCACAGGGTCCTCCTCATGGCATATGCTCCAGACCACTGTCTATCGACCTTCTCTCCTAAAGCCTGGTTTATTTTTCCTTTGTGTTTGTAAGCAAATATAAGTAGATATTTAATTCCATGTTCAGTAGAAGTCATAAATCACCACCCACCCTTTCTTCTGTGGAGAACTCCGGTGCCAAATGAGAAAAGTGGTAAAACATCCATCAGGAGGTTTCTGCAATCAGCAAGTTTGGCCCATGCCCATCCCTTTTCAGAAGGAATTCAACTGTTTACCACAATGATTGAAAATATACATGTGTCACCTCAGCTTTGCCCATGACCTCTGCTTACTCACCTCTTCACGACAGCTCCTGATGTTTGGCCTTTCTCCACAGAACAAAGAATAATCAGGTACCAAGGTTTTTTGTCAATCAGCCCCACTGTCTTGTTGGGCTTTCTTTTCAGTTCCAGCAACAGAGTTGTGTGGCTGCATGCCTGCAAACCCTGGCTAGCTTCCGCCTCCAATTCCTTGCCAGCCTTCAGGGAATTTGCCATGGCAGGCTTGACACCTGGCTGGGGGCAGGAGAAATCCTGCTCATTACACACAGAGCCCTCAGCCAAACATATACTTCTCTTTCAACATGCTGAGAAAGGAGAAGATCCAACCCCTGCTACTGGTGCACATGTGTCCCCTCCCCAAGATGACCCAAGTTTCCTCACTAGCCATGACACTGCCACACACATCAGAAACATCCATACAGCACTCCAAGGATTGGACAAAAGAGCAGTGTTACTACTGCAAATGAGATACTGACAACAGAGAAGATTCCTTGTTCTAACTCTTACAACTGAATGGAGAAGATTCAAGTAGCTACTGCAGCCTTGTTCCACTCTCTCATTCTGATGAAAAAAGTACAGAACGGGGAAATAAGGAGAGAGAATGATAAAAAATCAACTAGAATCTGACAGAGCAGCAAAAGTAGCTGGATGCAGTGAAAGAAAATTCAGCTGTTATGTAGGGATATAACCACACCCTAACTACCCAACCTGGCAGCTACCAAGAAGTTATTCCTTCCAATGCAAAAATATAAATTAGATGATCTTTCATTAAGAATAAGATCTGTGTTAAAGACAGAGGCAGACAGAAGAGTTCTACAGTGCAGGAATGCCATGATGTCCTCAACAAAAAACTACAACAGTCAATGTAAGCAGAATTTCTGAAGATATGTCTTGCTAGGGCAGCTGATGAGGGACCAATTAGAGGAAATTAAATTAGATCAGCACAGCAAAAGGGCATTTTGTTTTGAACTTAGAACTCTGGAAACTGTTTTGCCAATGTACCCAAACCTGATCCACTCTTTGAGCCTTTGATAATTAGGCTGTCCCCTACACCCCTCAAGTTCCAACTTAAACATCCCTGCTAGTAGAGCAGTTCAGACACCTGAAACATCCACCAGCTGCTGAACTCAAGAGCAATGTGTAAAACTTTGCAAGTGTGAACTTGCATTAAAGGAACTAATATTTGACCTGTGAAGGCCAGCACCTCAGAGATGAAGTAGTGCATTATCTTATCTACATCTTTGCTGATAATCTGCTTTATATCCCCCAGGAGGCTTTTCTTTTTCTGAATGCAGCGGGAAATAAAATATTTTTCTTAAAAAACTAAGAGGAAAAAAAGAAAGTAGAGAAGGTTAAAAACAGTAAAAATAAAATAAAAAGAACAATGTATTTGACAAAGAGATATCACTCCTGAGCTTAATAAATGTAGGAGAGAGAATAAGACAGTAACTGGCAAACAATAAGAACACTGTCTCCAATGATCTGCCATGATGAAAGGGAAGTAAGGATCCCTGAGACCCACCCGAAATCTATGTTTAACCACTGTGAAAGGAGCTGTGCTGACAGACTCCCATCTGCTGGTAGATCGGATACTACAAAATACACATTGGAAAAAACCCCACATTATTAGAAGAAAATTATGCATGTGGATTTATATACACAGATCTCCTCTAAGGGTGGCAAGGATGCTAGGGATTGCCCAGGACATTCTCATCTGTCCCCAACTTTGCAGTTGTCAGATGGAGGGTTTATTTACAGCTCAAGGGGAGCACTTCGATGAACAGCTCTAAACAACTTAGTGAACCATAAACTATTCTCCTGAAGCAAGACCCCCCAGAATCTATCCTGAAACCTAGTCCAGAATAATAACTGAAATTTCTTACAAAAATTTTTTGTTGTTCCATTACTCACAGGGGAGTGAAATAGTTGCAACTTTATCACCCTGTTGCTAAACTGTCTTTCCATAAGCAGTTCTTATCTACAGCGTCTCTCCACTCTGAGTAGTTAAGTCTCTTAGTATCCTGCAGCCTTCATTCACATCAGTCAGGTTAATAAAGCCCTTCCCAGTACAGCTCCAAGCCTTGTTTGATAGCTCCCTCTGAGGCATAATGCACATATAAACTCCAAAGATTTTCCACAGGAGACCACGATGGGAGATAGGCTGGCAGAGAGTGAAGGATTCTTTATTGCCCCGTTAAAGACAGAAATCTGTGGCCACAATTTACTGAACAGTAAGACATGCAAGAAATAAAATTTGTCCAAACACAACAAACAGCAAATGACCCAATCTATCAAGGGAAAAAAATACTTTAGCTCAACAGCTGTCACGGCATGACAGGAGTTATTACTGATGAAAAGCAACCAGATCTTAATAAAAAAATACTTCCTATGCAGAGGGAACAGAAGACAGAGAAGGACATAATAAGCACATAGGGAGAAGTATTCCTTTGGCATGGCCAAAGACAGAGCTGCAACAGGCTGCAAATTACATGGTAATTGTGTAAGAGAACAGGATCTTACAAACTCAAGCCTTTGATAAAATCCCAATCAGATCCCATGATCTGTTATCACTCTACTCAGTAGTTTGTACTGAACTGAAGCAGCAGAACTCAATCTATAGGGCACAGAACAGTAAAGCAGGAACTCAGGGCTGTTCCTGTAGATCTTATGGAATATTCTGGCTAAGCCAATTCTTCTTGTGCCTGGGTTTTGCTGTACAGAGAGCAGACTCACAACACATTTTTATGAAGCATTTTCTATCACAGGAATATAAGTTTCTTATTCCTTAGAGAGTTAAGAAGTATGACACTTCCAGGTTTTCATATCACATAAAGCATTATTCAGCCTTTTTATTATCTAGTTTGTGAGCAGCAAAAGCAGAATAATTGCAGCAAACACTTGACTTTCCCCCTCTATACAGGAGGACAAAAAAAAAAAATTCCCAAACCCTTGAATTTATGAAAATTCTCTCTTAATCAAAACAATCTAGCATATTTCCGGAGATTTTGTCATTGTGTGGTAGTGGACAGTGGCAAGAGTCAGAGAAAGCAGGATCTGAGCTTTTCTGCGAGCCATGGCTTGGCACGGTTGCGCTTTGAGAGAAGCACTGGAGGGGCCAGGCAGCTGAGAACAAACCTGGTCTTACCCGGGAGGGGGCACTGGTAATACACATTAGCCAAATCTTCAGGCTACCAAGCAGAAAAATAATATTAAATGAAAATAATAAAGTTTATTGACTTGATGTTCTAGCAATTTGATGATTTGTAAAATTAAACACTGCATTCTCCTAAACTAACACAGGTAAGCCTTCTACACTTTTGTAGAACCAAGCATATTCCCCAGCAAGGGATCTGTAAAAGCTACCAGGTACCAGTATTTGGCCAGCAGTGAGCTGACAGAGCAGTTTACTAAATATAGATACCATGGACGCTGCCCATAGAGGCACTCAACAAACTGTGCAGGTTCCTTGCACAGACACTGTCATGCAGTGATGCAAAACTTCCATATCGCCTTCTATTCCCAAACCAAACAGCCTGGAGAAGACATGGCTCTGAGCACTGAGGCTCCTAAAACTGAAACACCAGAAAAAGAAACCTGGACACAGCAAGTACATTGACTGAGGGACCAAGATAAGATTTCACCTTGTGGAGCAATGTATCTCAGTGTGTTTTCACCAAATATGCTGAGCCTCTGGATTTTGCTCTGGACTCCTCCCATGTTCCTGATTCCTTACAGCTATGGGCTGTCACAAAGCATATTAAAGCATGAGGCCCAGTGAACACACACAAGGCAAACTTCTAAGAGAAAATACCAAACTTGCATGTTTACAAAAATGTATTTCCTAGAATTTGGGAATAGAGACTTCTACTGGCCAGTTGTTAATTTTGGATACCTTTCTATGTGGAGTTTATACTGCCCTGTATCTCCTTTTTCCTTTCCTGATGCCTGAAGCCACTCAGGCCAGAATAATTTTGTTGCCTCCACTGCAGACTGGAACATTTGTGTTTGGCCTGCATGCAAAAATGGCTCAATCCAGTGCTAGACATGGGGGATGAAGGGAGGGAGGGGTGTCAGATTTTACACTAGGCTAGTGGTGACTTAGAAGTGATTATCCAAGCAATTCAAGTTTAAACTATGTAAGCCAGTGCCAGCTCTTAGAAGAGAATGCAACACCTCACTCTAAAGTACCTGACAAGGTCACAAAAGCAAGGCTGCTGTAGAAGATAACAGGAGACTCATCAGTTTGTCCTGCTTTCAGCAGCTCTCAGTCTTGGCCACAGAGGACGTGTTTCATCCCGAGCCTCTGACTCAGCCCCAGCAGCCTCACTTGCCAAATCTTGTACTAACCACCCTTTAGAGTAAGTATAACTCCTCATATAGAGCCTGAGCTACCAAGCTCAGGAAATGTTTTGGTTGTGTAGCAACAAACATGCTGCCATTCAGGAGCTCAAATCTGGATACCCTGGCCAGTCACCCTGCCTGTCGGAGGTAGGGCTAGCTTCTCCCTGCTCTGCCAGCCCAAGGCCCCAGAGAGGAGGAAAAGCAGATGAGGCGTTACCTGCCAACAACCTCGGGATTGCAACACAGGTGGGCAGTTTTGATTTCCTCCAGTAGAGGGCAATACTGACATAGGAAAGAAAAATTAAATTGCAGTATTTCTTGCACTAAAATAAACAAGCAAAGGAATTAAAGATCCTGATCTTGCAGCCCTGAACACGGAACAAAGCACTTGGGTAGTACACGTGTTCATTCCAGAAAAAATGCTGCTGCAGTCTGACCCCGTTTAGTGGAAGGTGGCCCTGCACAAAATTTTCAGATGTTTCAGGTAAGGTTTTTTTACTGTTCTGATTAAAACAGACAAGAGGTAGTCTGTGTTGGTCACAGCAGAAATACAAACAAGCCTTATTTGTTGTTTATTAATAAAGAAACTTTTCCATTCCACACAACTTTCATCTACATATATGATAAGGCCCAAAAGATCAATGCTTCATTATTCTCCCTTAACTAGCCTGTTTGATACAGACCATTTCTTACAGACAAAGAGAGAAAATGTACCAGCATTCAATTGTATTTCTAATGGAATTGTCTCATGGTTGTTAGGACCCAAAATTAACTTTCTATGACCAAAGCTGCCACACATATACTCACACACATTTCTGAAGTCTCTCCCGAATTGCACTATGATAACATCCTCCCACAATAAGTTTCAGAAATTAACTCCATGTATTTTTTAAAAATATTTTTCCGTCTTTTATAAATAAAGATCTATAACTTTTCCATCCCATGACTTCAAAATAATTTAGAAACATCAGTAAGTCTCACAATCTTTTCTTACACTCAAGCAAACATCCTTTCTTAGAGACTGGGAAGTTGAGGTACATGACGTGACAGGGGGTTGGCCCAGGTCATACATAACTGCAACAGAACAAGATGAGAACCTTTTCTGTAGCTCCAGTCTTGTATTTTAAACAATTTATTCATAGTGCTAATCATGCTTCCTGGCACAAGATACCTTTTTTTCTTCTCTGAAGTCATCTATTGTCCTCAGATGATGGAGATGACAGATGGAGAGAAGCTGTTTTCCTATTCACAGTGTTCTGCTATTATGTTTATTTGCTTATAAACAAGATAAGATATTTTCTACTCTTTCATTCATTTTGTTTGCTTTTCCAACTACACAAAAAACACCCAGGACTATCTTCCCAGATTGATTTAAAAATCAAATAATTTCCTCCATAAGTATTTGACAAGCCAAGTCACACCATGACTGATCTCAAAATTTTAAAATAGTATATTACACACAAGTCAGTGCTAGCCAAGACTAATCTATAGATATCCGTACACAAAGTGCTGTTAAAAGCAGAAAGAAACTCATCTTTTGCACCTAGGGAAATTTGCAGATCTTGGCCCAAATTTCTGTATGGATACTTAGATGCCCAGCTAACTTGGACCTCTTAGGGAGTTCCAACACGTGGTAGCAGTCAGATGACATTTCTTTGTGGGTATGAGGTTTACTTCTTCCTCCCTCTCCCTTGCAGCCAGGCAGGGCCAATTTCACACAGCTCCTTCAGAGGTGTGAACTCTCTGTCTATCTGCTCAATGCAATGGTGACCTCTAAAAATTATAACCGTGTTTATGGTCACAACTTTTTCTAAGGCAACAAAGAGAAACTTATGTAGGCACAGGGTTAGGTATAATCACACACCAGAAGGAACATACAGTCACAACAAAGCCTACTGTACACAGACACAGAGCTCCTCCCAGTCACAGAACACTGACATCCTACCATTATTCCCTGCATCCAGACTGAAAATGAACAATTGCATCACCTGTTGCCATGGATAATTTTTAACTTATTATCACAAAAGCACAAAAACAAAGGATCCTAAATGGTTAGGAAGAAGGAGATCTGGATTGTGTCCCATGTCTCACAGCTACCCCAAAATGCTTGCCTTGACTTGTCAGCTTGACTTCAACATCTCACTTTCAACCTCTTTCCCTAGCAGTGACACACAGACTTCGAAATATCCTAGCTTATATCTGCTGACATAACATTATGGAAACATGACATAACATTAAGGAAGGACTGGACATGGCACTCAGTGTCATGGTCTAGCTGACAAGGTGGTGTTTGGTCATACTTTGGACTTGATCTCAGCAGTCTTTTCCAACCTAATTGAGTATGTGATTATCCTATTAGAGTGCAGCAAGGACAGGATGTACAGCTGTCACAGTCAGAAGTGACCATTACACCAGTTAGACCACCTTCTTTTAAGGTTTGACAGAAAGATATTTCAGGTCATAGCCACATAAAATGCTGGAAAAATATTTGACTACTAATACCCCTGAATCCTGCCACCCTGTACCTGTGATCAACACTTTGACTCTAGAAGGCAACTAGAGCAGGGATTTACTGATAGTATTGCTTGTTCAAGTGTGACAGGTTTGTTTATAACAAAAGTAGTTTCTTATTTAAATAAGGTATTTTCCTCCTACCACATAAAAGAGAATCAACCTGTAGCATCAGCACTTTCCCTGCCAGCAAATTAAAATTCCCTAAGTAAGGCTGTAAGGATAGGAAAATTGTATTGTCCTAAAAGATGCTGTGAGAAACAGCACTCTGTGCACTGCTGAGGGAGGAAAAGGCCATGGGCTGGAGAAAGAGAAACTGCTCTGTGTCCTCCTGACCTGCTCCAAGCTGACATGCTTGATCACTGTCACAATTGGGATTATCCTCATTGTCATCCTCCTGCAGCATTAAGCTGTTAATGGACAATGAACTAGCTATAAGTTGGAAAAGGGGCTCAGTCTGAGACCTGGAAAACATCACACAGTGTATAAGGGGCAGTTTCTATGTCACCCACGAAAGCAAGCAACTCCTAAAACTAAGGTGATTGCAGATAACAAGCAGTCAGGATGCTTTCTGCATGCAGTTCTGCAAATGCCTCTTGGTTCAATTACAGAGCCCACCAACCAACCCCATGCAGGACATAAGCACCCTTCCTTCACAGGGCAGGAATCCCAGAATGAAGCAGTCACCTGCCATCTCAGAGCAGCATCCCCATGCAGTCCAGACACCCTGACAGTCCTGGAGCTTTCCCATCCCCGCTCCCCCCCACCCCAGCCCAGCCTGCACACCCCAGCTGACACAGCCGGTGCTCTCTCCAGCAACCTGAGCACTTTGCAACTCCCCATGCCCACTCCCTAAGGGCCAATAACACCTCAGCAAGGCAGCCCAAGCCAACCTCCCTTCCTACCAGCAAAAGCACATCCTACCAGCAAAAGAGACTTCACTGAAGACATCTGCTGCAGCAAGGAAATTTGAGGGTTGTATTACAACAGGGCATTTCTATTAACAACTCACATGTTCAGTATGATCATCTCTTCATTTGTACTTTTTTTATCTCCTCTCTGTACAAGATATTTTCTTACAAACCCACTGACATTTCCCAAACAAATACTACCATATTTTTAAGCCAGTCCAGTTTCCAGTTCTCTTGTCTGCCTAAACATAGCAAGGCCTCTTTCTACATAATATAAGCATGTTCAATAACTGTTTTGAAAACTGCTCCAAACTTCACTGCTTCAAGACAGATCGTGCAATTTGTGTCCTACATGTGCAAAACCTAATGCAAAGACTGACTTAATCAAATTCACTTTTCAGAAGGCCAAATTCACAAATTACCAGGGCTACCTAATGCTAACAATAAATATTAGCTAGAAAACATTTTTCTGAATTTCAAATGTAGAATACATCTAAAGTCATGGAGGTATCTCATTCTGTGAGCTTCTTTGAGTTTGTGTTAAAGAAATAACTGTGTTTACACATACACACAGATATAAAAAATTTAAGCGTTGGATATATTGCTTTAACTTTTGACACTAAGGTAAAACAATACCTTGAACTACTACAGAAAATAGATCAACAAC